>NMRB01000808.1:80891-92752 GCA_002633025.1 Notospermus geniculatus | reverse complement strand
CGGCGCTGTAGGCGAGGGAGCCAATCACAAGCCATCATCACAGGTTTAACCGACGCCGCCGTAACATTCTTTCTAATCGGCTAAGACACCTGGGGCCTGATTCACAAAGCCCTCTTGGCGTAAGTATGATCTTAGCACTGCCGTATCTATTGTCAGCAAGTCGACGAACAATAGATACGGGCAGTGCTAAGATCATACGTACGCTAAGAGGGCTTTGTGAATCGGGCCCCTGTACAAAATGTATACGGTAATTCATTCTTTGTGAATCGGACAGCTAGAGCTGTCTATCAGTCATACTTTGAGGATAGCACCGACTTAAGAAGTTGCGGAGCGCGGGGCATGTAACGTAGGGGGTAGTGGTTTGAAACTGCGGGAGGAGTTTAATTCACAAAATGTTTTATGACGGAAGATGCGTGTTTCTGTCCAATCCAACAGGCCTACGGAAATATTCACCAAAGACAATACATGTAGCGAGTTTTCGCAAAGCCCCCGAAACGCCAACGCGAACGTCTATCCTTTTGTTCCGTGCCTTTTTTGCGGCATCGAACAATGGGATTGGCGTTCGCGTTGGCGTTTCGGGAAATTTGCGAAAACTCCTAATGTTTCTGATTTGGATAACTCAGCAAAGAGGGAACGTTTACAGAGTCAGTTCCTTCATATTGCTTGGCTAAGTGCAAAACCGCAAAATACTGCAGATACATGTACTCGGCAAAGCGCAAAATACTGATGCAAGAACGTCAAATAGAAGCAGCTTGTCCATTTCAGATCTTCCTCATTTTTAATTACCTTCTTCAAATTAGCCGACGTGTGTTATAAGTAGTAAACAAACGCTCTGCAGGTATTTTTATTAAAACGGGGCAATATACATGTACATGTACACTTCNACAACTCTCTGCCGACTCCATATCCAGAGTGCTCTGCCAGCTTTTGCTCATCGGATGATTTCCTGTACGTGAAACGAATTGTCGTAAGGGAACAAAAGTACAGAGACGAATCGAGGCCTACCTCCAACGGTAAAAATCAGTAATCTCCATCATTCACTGGTAGCATGGCTGATTGAAGTGTTAGCTCCACTATACACGGCAGAGCTCTTCCTTCAAACGAAAGCCCGGCTAACAGAAGTTGCGCTTCCACTACAAAAAAGCTGGTATTTGTCCGCTCTTATTCTGCTTCCATTACAGAATTGCCGGGTTTAATAAGTCGGGTTCTATTAAGTGCGGATCTATTTAGTTCGGATATCATAGCCGATCATACTCCGAATCTAGATGCGGATAAATTTTGTAGTGGAATGGCAATAACATCGGATCTATTTGTAGTATTATGCTCGGCTACAGGTGGCTCCACGGTCGCTTGCGACTGTGCATGACCTATCCAAACTAAATAGATCCGCACTTAATAGAACCGGACATATAAACCCGGCAATTCTGTAATGGAAGCAGAACAAGAGCGGACAAATACCGGCTTTTTTGCAGTGGAAGCGCAACTACAGATGCAGACGTGTTCTTATCACTAAAGGGTGTTACGTAATCGCCGATGATCACATCAAGAAAGGAGAGGAATCACTGCACCAAAACCGCGCGAGGCATCGCGACGGGGACCGTGGCGGTTATCGCGAAAAAGTGGGTTCAGACCAATACGGTAACCGCCGCGATAACCGCTAACGACAACGTTATTTTTGTTTCGAAAATGTAATATAAAATCTGGTAAATTGTGTAGTATGAAAAGTAACGTCGTAAAGTTAACCTTTATCGTTTGATTTCTTAACCTCTCTAATTTTATAGCGTGTACAGTGGGCATTTAGAAAGGAAAATAGATTTTTCAGTACTTCTTCGATGTAGGACTATCGGTGCGTAAAACCGGATTTTTCTCCTCCTCAAGGTTGAGTCGTTCACTGATATCAGTTGCCATGGCTATAGAGGCTGCCTGCACACGTGCTTCTCATGAAATGTTTGGGGGAAGTGTAGCACAGTTGATAAATCGCGCGGGAACCGCAGAAAAAAATCTGCCAAGGAGCCATTCTTGCGGCGCCCGTAGCGACTTCCCGCCGGCGGTTTTCCCGTGCGGTTTTGGTCTGAACTCCTTATATAAATAACGTAAGGCTGCTTTTCCACGAGACGTTTGCGGACGTTTCGGTGGCGGGAGCGGGTGCGGGTGAAACAGCTAAAGGGAAATACGTTCCCAGAAAGAAAAAACGATCTCGTCTCGAGATAAAACGAATCTCCAACTCTTGTCCCTAAAGTGAGTTTCTTTTGCAACTCGAATAGACATAACTGGGTCTCCACTTGAGATGACCGACATTGTCTCGAACTGGTTAAAATGATTCTTAGCTGTCTCCACCGGATTGTCTGTTGTCTCGAATCAAATAAACAAGTGATGTCGCCATATATAAAAAAAAACGTTTCACACCCAGTGGGTTTCGAACCCAGGACCCTCTGATCGCAAGTCGGACACCAGAACCACCACACCACCGAGTTCCTCATGAGCAGATTTTGGTTCCCCTCGGTTTCTTTCCAATTTTCTCCAACTGATGCCCTGTCCCATCGACTGGAGAACTGAGAAAACTCAAAATGAGTAGATCGACTTTGTCTTCACTTCAGAATGAGACTCCAGTTGCAGTTATCTCCAGTTGATGAAAGAAAACTGGTAAAGCCTTAGAAAACTGGTACTCATTTCTGTGTTCGAGAAGCAAAGAAACTCATTTAAGGGACAAAATAGCAGGCTGGAGACTCATTTTAACTCGAGCTGAGATCGATTTTTTTTCTGTGTTGGATCGATTTTTTCCACCCGCGCCCGCCTCCTTTTCCGCGCCCGCAAACGCCTCGTGGAAAAGCAGCTTAAGAGCGATTTTCGAAGCGCGAACCGCGCTGACAATCGCCGCGGTTTACGGTTTAGGCGCTGCTCCACTTGACAGTTTTCTCGCAGAAGTTGGCTCACTATGGGCAATTCACCATTGTTTGTGTCCTGTCGGCTTACGCTGAGACCAATGACACAAACACAACTGCTCGCAGTTGAGTTGCCCATTTTGAGAGCCAACTTCTGCGAAAAAACTGTCAAGTGGAGCAGCGCCTTAAGATCATCGTGATTTTATGCGATGATCATATAGGCATATTTCAGCTCAATTCCTTTGTGCAAGCACTGCCATCCTCCCATATGCCATAATTCCCCTAACACAACAGGAAACGTCTCAGGCTGACTGGCGCTTGAAATCCAAATTCCTGTGTTTTTGAATTGTATTTGTATTTGTATTTGTATTTCATTTTTCCGTCAGGGCCGACGCCATAGCATTATTGGCCCTGGTAAGTACGGAGGAGGCCATCACAAGCTACTCAATTTTTTTTCTGTTTTTTAATTCTGCAGAGTACGCCCCCTGGTGGAGGAACTGCAAACAATTGGCCCCTACAGGAGTCGAGGAAAAAATAAGCAAAACAATATGTCAATTACAGTTTAATTTATTTTCTCTGGAATGAGTAACTGGGATTTTTCATTTTACGGAATATGCACCCTGGAGAGCAGAATGTATGCCAAATGGCGAAACGTTTTGGTTCTGTTTCGAGCCCTACCTAGAGCCTACCTTTCCACCAAATTTCATGACCTTGGGCCTTGCGGTTGCGAAACATGCCAGTTTACGGACTACAGACACACAGACGGACGGACGCCACTCAGTCTACATATGAAGGTCAGCTGAGCCAAAAAATGGCCAGTGCTCGCGAAAATCGAGATATGACAAACAATCGTGACGCGTCTCCGTTGCAAAGGAAGGCTATAGCTGTACTTCCACCTATCCCAATCCCACCAAAACCCCAGGTTTCTTGCGCGTTCACCTATTTTTTGCCGTGTCAAATTGACCCATGTTTGAAAACCCCGTATTAGATCCGCCGAACTCGCCGGGGCTAAAGCGGGTGATCCACTGGGCGAGTTCAGAACACTTGGTGTGTTATGTGTTATGTGTTAGTGTAACAGATCTGTTACAGATCTGCTACACTAACCACGAATTCTGAACNAGGTGAATCGACGGCTACGGTAGCTCTCGTGATTGTATGGCTTTAAGAAGGCGCTCTGTGATGAGGGAGCCAATTGCAAGTCATCATCACAGGTTTAACCGAGTGACGCCGCCGAACCACTCTTTCCATAGAGTACGACATATACTGTACGTGTGCAAAATGTACACGGTATTTTCATCATCGCCGGATTCCCCAAATCGGACAGCTAACGCCATCTATTCGTGATACTTTGAGTATCGCCCCAAGTGAAGTAGTTGCGGAGCGCGGGGCCTGTACGTACAGTAGTGGGTAGAGGCTTGAAACTGCGGGATGAGTTCAGTTCACAAAATGTTTTACACTGTTAGAAATTTGTGTAATATTTTTACAGAAATTGCCTGCAGCAGAGTTTCAGGAACTTTTGTCAATTTACACATGGTGTGATTTATGTGCTCCTGTATTAGTTGGACTGTCCAGAATGATGCTTTCTGAGAACGTATGGAAATATAATTTGGTCAGCCTCCAGTCAAGTCTCTGTTGACATTTATTTATTTATTTATTCCAGTCAAGTCTCTGTTAACATTTCTCTGCTGCAGGATTTTTCTGTAAAATCGTCTGTTTTTTCTAACAGTGTACGACGGAGGCGCGTGCATGTTGCCGTCCAATCCAATAGGCCTGCAGTGCCCGAGGGTGAGTCAGACTCATGTCAGTTACAAATGTAAGCATGGCGCACACGAGCGATTTTTCGAGCGATTTTCTAGGCGACCGGTTTTGCGACCACAGCAGCGACTGAACATATTTTTAGTTTTCTTAGTTTTTGTTGACTCGTTTGCGACAAATGCTTCCTTGGAAGATCAGTGATGTCGCGGATGACATCACTGATCGCCCTCAAAGGTAATTATCGCATGCGACGTAGTAGTCGCATCGGTAGTCGCCCCATTTTAGTCGCGCGTGTGTGCCATGCTTTAGCCACTCCTGACTATGCAACACGGCGGCATGCACACAACGTATGTGTGCATTGCAATTAATAAATAAACAGTGATGGAAGATGACATTGTAAAAATGTCGTATAAATTATAATTGTAATCGGGAACCATTATACTATAATGGTTCCCGATTACAATGTAGGTACACGTCATGTACTTCTACATGAACGATATATTGGTAGAGATCAAGATACATTGATAGAGATCAGGATGCATTGACAGAAATCAATTACCATGATCAGCGACGAATCCCATAGAACTTGATCTCATGCCATGAATTGACCTTGACCTTGCGTCTTGACCTTGATATCTGATCGTCAAGGTCATTGTATAATCGAAATAATCTGCCACACAGATCCTCTACGGTTTAAACGCCCCTGCTACTCCTGTTAATTCAGTCTGAGGTGACAAAATTTCAGCGAGGCAAATAAAATTTCCCGTCCAAGGCCATAATGATACATGTAGCTGTGAAACGCACGATTTGTAATTAGCAAGCTTCGCTGATTTGCCCCTACGCGGCGGTTTCCATGCATAACTGTGCATGTAAAATATGAAGCTGATTGACAAAGCTATTGTGATGTAATGGAGCAGAACATAAGTCCAAGATGGCTGCCGGGTTGCGAACTTTTTTTCCTAACCGATATAGCCATTACGACCAACTTTTTTCCCTAACCTATATCGATATAGCAAAAGCTAATCTTAATCCTAATCCCAATGCTACTCCCAAAACTAACCCTAACCCTGACCCTAACCCTTACACTTGTCCAATCATTAACTCGCCATATACTGGTTAGGAATCTATACCGGTTAGGCCCCATTGGAAATGGAAATTTGGTCAGCTGAGCCAAAAAATCGTCAGTGCTCGCGAAAATCGAGATTTGACAAACAATCGTGACACGTCTCCGTGGCGAAGGAAGGTATAGTTAACAGGGAAACAACTGTCGTAAAGTACGCCTGAATCGTGCCCCTGTTATGCAGTAAATGTAAAGGTTTAAAGAACTGTTTATCATCTCTAAAAGATACGTGGATGATAAACCCATAAGATAAACAGAGTAGTCAATGTTGTGTTGAGGGGCGTAGGAACGAATTAGATATGGAATCTGAATAACAGTTCCCGGCAGTTCAAGTACGAGAAAAACTAATAAACCGCTAATAATGCAAGCAAGACGTGCATTCTTGATGGTACAAATCGACGCTGCTCTCAGAGGTTTGCAGACAACGATGAAGCGTTCCACAGCGACACTCAAAGTGATATACACCGACCACATCTTAGCTACGCCATAGAGTGTGTACAAATATGGCCATGCAAGGGTTCGGAACATTCTCAATTCAACAAGTACACCGAAATATTCATGGAAATAGTAAATTGTATTGAAGAGCAACCTAGCGACGAGGAAAAGGGCGTCTGCCACGGCTAGTCATCTTAGGTACACAGTCGTGGACGTGAACGGCCGCTCGCGCCCAAACGTTATGATGGCCAAGCTGTTGCTGATGACACCAAAGACGACGACGGTTGGAAAAAATACAACATAGACGACAAAACGGAACAAGTTTAGTGGGCTTTCGTGTATTGATGATCTCGAATAGCCTTTGCATTTGACTTGGGGAGTGACAACTTCAGCGACGGTAGCGTCAGCCTCTGCTTCAAAAACACTGAATGTAAAATTCTCCATTCGACTTAAGAAAGCTGATAAAAAACGGTTACATTGGATGGACCTCTTCAAAGTATAGACGTTATTTTAAAACAGGGACATTCTCGAATGTGATTTCCTGTTGCAGCCATTGTGTATAACCTTGCACCTATACGTGTTGGTCACAATTTTCGATGTGCGCCAGGAACACCTTTCTCTCCCTCGTCATGTGTTGTTATGCCTATCGCACGGTATTAACTGCGTCAATAAAGGCTTTGGGCAACGGTTACATTGGATGGACCTCTTCAAAGTATAGACGTTATTTTAAAACAGGGACATTCACGAATGTGATTTCCTGGTGCAGCCACTGTGTATAACCTTGCACATATATACGTGTTGGTCTCTGACAATTTTCGATGTGCGTCACCTTTCTCTCCCTCGTCAAGTGTTATTGTGCCTATCGCACGAGTTACATACATCTACGTAGATGTATCCTTTGGCATGCCTTCCAGGCCTTCAGTCCATGGAGGAAACATTATCCGTGTGTGGTAACTGCGTCAATAAAGGCTTTGGGCAATATGCTCATTCTCTATAGCCGTGGTTACACTACATAGAAATCCCCGGGTTTTTTGACACCCGGGTCTAGCCCGGCTCTGAAAAATCCCTCCTGAGGCCCGGTGCCCGTCAACACTACTCAAATTTTGTGACGGGGACCTAAATTAAGCCCTCCAAAAGCTGTTCGAGCTCAGAGGTGATTATTACACCGCGTTTTTAACAGGTGTGGACAGAAAAAACCCGGGTTCGACACGGGTTTTTTATGTAGTGTAACAAGGGCTAATATCTGTCAGTGTTGCTGTATGTCTGTATTTCAATTTATTGTTTGGGAAATGATGGTAGAGAGATTGACACGTTTCTCTGTGTGTAGGCCTAATATTGTCAAGTCGCAGATTTTTCTGTCAGACAATAGAAGGGAACACTCACAGATGGGGAACAGTCAAAAACATTACAACGGCTTGCAGGCTTTCTGTGTGTGAATGTCTCTCTAGCTGTCTATTTTCACTACGTTCCCATCACAAAGAAAGACACACTGAAAAATGATGTTACACGGGTGTAATGAATGAGAATGCCTCCCGTGTGATAACGCCGGATTTATTGTGTGGCGGACACTCAAAAACAGAGTGACATGTTGATCAGTGCCTCCACTCTTGACGGTGACGTCAGTAAATCTCGGATGCGCAGTCGTTCTTGGAAACTTGCCCGGCACACACGAGAGGAATCAGTCATAGGAACAATTCGTTACTGGCAAGGGTTGCGCTGATTCTTCCCACGTGAGCCTGGGCTTCCGCCGCCTCTCACCTCTTCATATGCGATTGTAGGATTTAGTCCCAGAACTAAATTGTTCCGGTTACCTCCCGCACCATACCACACTATGTATAAAAAAATTTGTTCGAGTTCATCTCTGGTAGAACCTGGGCATTGATTAGGCCCGAGGCCCCCATACCGCCCAGATCATGCAATCCAGGTGGGGTATGAGACGGTCGTGTTGCTCGCGTCGCATGCTGTGCATGGCTCTTGGCACTTTCGCGACCCTGTCCAGCAGCGTCTTTCGCCTTTAATTGGCGTTGTTAGTCTACGGCCAGTTCCTGAGCACTCACTGAGCGAGATGGCGCTTTATGGTCATGGCTGAGCCAAAGATGGCCGCCCTCTGGACCCCTCTTAGAAAAGCACCTTCACTCTCGACCAGATTGCCCAGCGCCTTGACCTCCCTAGCCACGGATTTTAGGGTACACAGCGATATCCTATAAGTCGTCCAATAACGCAGTGTATTAAATATAGCCAACTGGGTGAAGATATGGGCCCTGGGGTTTCTGCGTTGTCTATTACAATTTCCTATTAGTAAATACTTACTGAACACTGGCTGACTACGCCCAGTTGTTGGTGTCGGTACATTCGTCCCCAGTGTTCAGTTAGCCATAGGTAGACCCAATAACCACTGGCATGAATGGCGCAAAAGCGAATGAACATCAGTAGACGGCGCTTTGTGACGGGCTAGCGAATCACAAGCCATCATCACAGCACAGGTTCAACCGACGCCGCCGTAACACTCTTTCTAATTGGCTAAGATTACAAAATGTACACGGTATAATAGGGAGTTTTCGCAAAGCCCCCGAAACGCCAACGCGAACACCAAACCCATTGTTCGATGGCACGAAGAGAGCACCGAACAAAAGCATAGACGTTCGCGTTGGCGTTTCGGGGGTTTTGCGAAAACTCTATAATACTCGCGGGATTCCCCGAATCGGACAGCTAACGCCGTCTATTAGTCATACTTTGAGGATCGCACCGACTTAACAAGTTGCGGAGCGCGGGGCATGTAACGTAGGGGGTAGCGGTTTGAAATTGCGGGAGGAGTTTAATTCACAAAATGTTTTTATGACGGAAGGTGCGTGTTTCCGTCCAATCCAACAGGCCTACGGAAGTATTCACCAAAGACAATGTTTCTGATTTGGATAACTCAGCACAGAGGGAACGTTTACCGAGTCAGTTCCTTCATGTTGGTCGGCAAAGCGCAAAACAAATACTGATGCATGAACGTTCAATAGAAGCCTTGTCCATTTCAGATCTTCCTTCCTCATTTTTAATATTAACCTTCTTCAAATTAGCCGACGTGTGTTATCAGTAGTAAATAAACGCTCTCCGGGTATTTTTAATAAAACGGGGCAATATACACTTGGTCAGATGCGATTACTAAAGAATGGCCGACTGCCCGAGACAACTCTTTGCCGACTCCATATCCATGGTGCTCTGCCAGCTTTTGCTCATCGGATGATTTCCTGTACGTGAAAAGAATTGTTCTAAGGGAAGAAACTGCAGAGACGAATCGCCGACTACCTCCAACGGTAAAAATCAGTAATCTCCATCATTCACTGGTAGCATGGTCGATTCAAGTACTAGCTCTACTACACACGGCAGAGCTTTTCCTTCAATCGAATGCCCGGCTAACACAGACGAAGTAACTGTGTTCTACCATTAAAGGGTGTTACATGTATGTACTCGTCAATGACCACATCAAGCAAGGAGAGGAATCACTGTGCCCGACTGGAAACAGTGAACGATTTAGGGAGGGGCACAGCTGGCGCCCCCTTATGGCGGCAGAGTGATGTTTGATTTTGTGCCTCAAATGCCTGGAAAATGCATAATTGCCATCACATTTTTTGAAAATTTTCTTAGAATCATCCCAACCTTTTCGGAAATCCCGGACCAGCCCCTCAGAAAAAAACTATTGGAGTCGTTCCAATTTCTTTGCCAGTTGTTTCATTCCTGCTTTCAATAGTTGCTTTAGCATAATTGACAGAAACACGTCGCGCATGGGCGAAGCGCTCAGCTGACATATGAAGTTGATTGACGAAGCAGTTCTCAGCTTATGGAACAGAATGCACAATCCAAGATGGCCACCTGGCGGCCATATTTGAGCGCAATAAACATCGATAGGGTAGGGCCTAGGGCGCACCGTGTGAACTGTGCATGTAAAATATGAAGCTGATTGACCAAGTTATTCTGCTGTTATGGAGCAGAACAAAAGTCCAAGATGGCTGCCGGGAGGCCCTACTGGAAACGGAAATTTGGTCCGCTGAGCCAAAAAATCGTCAGTGCTCGCGAAAATCGCCTCCGTGGCAAACGAAGGCATAGTTAACAGGGAAACAATTGTCGTAAAGTACGCCTGAATCTTGTCCCTGTTATGCAGTAAATGTACAGATTTAAAGAACTGTTCATCATCTCTAAAAAATAAGTGGATGACAAACCCATAAGATACCCAGTGTAGACAATGTTGTGTTGAGGGGCGTAGGAACGAATTAGATATGGAATCTGAATAACAGTTCCCGGCAGTTCAAGTACGAGAAAAACAATCATGACAGCTACAACCCGAACTGTACTGGCTACTTTATTGTTTTGACTCTTACCCCCTCCGCCTGCCTGACTTGTTAAACCTGATCCTTTCAGAGCAAAAATGATGCGATAGGTGAGATAAATCAAGATGAGCACAGGCATAAAACACCGTAGTGTCATGTAAAAAGTGGAGCGGGTCACTCGGAAGTACTTATTGTAATGGATGGGTAACCAAGACCGGGAAGGAAAGTAAGAATCAGTACATGGATCATACTTCCAGGTCAGTTTAGAAATGAACAGGTAAACCGCGCGGAAGCAAAAAGACAATAAACCGCTAATAATGCAAGCAAGACGTGCATTCTTGACGGTACAAAGCGACGCTGCTCTCAGAGGTTTGCAGACAACGATGAAGCGTTCCACAGCAACACTCAAAGTGATATACACCGACCACATCTTAGCTACGCCATAGAGTGTGTACAAATATGGCTTTGCAAGGTTTCGGAATGTTCTCAATTCAACAAGTACACCGAAATATTTATGAAAATTGTAGGTTGTATTGAAGAGCAGCCTAGCGACGATGAACAAGGCGTCTGCCACGGCTAGGCATCTTAGGTACACAGTCGTGGACGTGAACGGCCGCTCGCGCCCAAACGTTATGATGGCCAAGCTGATGCTGATGACACCAAAGACGACGATGGTTGGAAAAAGTACAACATATATGACAGCACGGAGCAGGTTTACTACGCTGTCGTGTATTGACGCTCTCGCATAGCGTTTGCATTTGACTTGGGGAGTGACATCTTCAGCGACGGTAGCGTCAGCCACTGCTTCAAAGACACTGAATGTAAAATTCTCCATTCGACTTAAGAAAGTTGATAATAAACGGTCACATTGGATGGACCTCTTCAAAGTATAGGACGGTGTATTAAAACGGGGACATTCACCAATACGATTTCCTGATCCAGTCACTGTGTATAACCTTGCACCCGTTAATGGTCTCTGACAACTTTCGATGTGCGTAAAGCCTCGCTTATGTCGCCCTACGCTGTGATAGAAATAGCGTCAACAAGTTGCAACTGATAACTTATGTCGCCACCGACTCGAAAAATACCGATCGGTCGCAACTACCTGGAACTAGTTTATCGCCGTCTTTTGAATGCTTATGTCGACACAGATTTCTTTTGATTGTAAGTAAAACGTGCTGAAGTTGAACACGTGCGATTTTCAGGATCTGGATATTTTTTGTTTGCAACTAGTTACTCTCTGACGCCCGAGAGCTTATGTCACCTAGTAGTTGTGACTGATTAGTTCCAACTACGCGCCGATTATCAGTTGCCAACTTGTTCTGTCTGTACGTAAGGGCGACATAAGCGAGGCTT
>NMRB01000808.1:57809-75752 GCA_002633025.1 Notospermus geniculatus | reverse complement strand
GTCGGGTGGGGAAAATTGTAAGGGGCCCTGTGGATATGTGACCTAGACATAAAGGTGCCGGCCTGTTGCCGTGTGGTAAGCTTCCGAGCTCCGTCCAATGAACAGATGCGCCGCAAGGCGCCCGGTTGGGGCCCGGCCGGGGTACTCATGGCGACCGGCCGGGTGCCGTGCGGCACCCTTGAGAACCGCAAGGCGCCCGTCAATTTTTTTTCACGAGAATTGGCAGAAAAAAATCGTGCGAAGCCCGCCCGGTCACCGGCAGGAGCCGGCACAGGACCCGTAGGGGACACTGGGACCTTCTACGGGCTTTCTACGGCCTACCGGTCAGATGAAAACGCCGGGAGAATTGGGAGCAGCCAGCTAATCAATGCGGCGCCCGTACGGCTGGTGAAAAATGTCCGGTGCCCGTGGCAACCGTGAGGGAACCGGTCGGGCACCGTACGAAATTGGCTGAAATTGGCCAAAATGTCTGTTTTTACTCGCCGTACGGGCCCCGGAGTGGATATGTGACCTAGGCATTAATGCAGACACGTGTGTCCCCCGGCTTTTAGACTGGTGTACAATAAGTGCAATAAACTCGGAACCCGGCGACAGATGTCGCGGATGCGCTATAAACCAAAAACCCTGCGAAATTTGAGACGCAAGCGCGACCTCCCTCGCCGTCTTTAGTAACTAATGAAATGTACTGAAAATAGGTGCAAGCACGTGGCGATTTTTTTCAAGCACGGGGAAGACACGTGTCTCAAAAACCCCCCAATTGGGATAGGTGGAACTCAGGCTATTGTTAACAGGGAAACAATTGTCGTAAAGTACGCCTGAATCGTGCCCCTGTTATGCAGTAAATGTAAAGGTTTAAAGAACTGTTCATCAGCTCTAAAAAATACGCGAATGATAAACTCATACTATACACAGTGTAGTCAATGTTGTGTTGAGAGGCGTAGGAACGAATTAGAAATGGAATCTGAATAACAGTTCCCGGCAGTTCAAGTACGAGAAAAACAATCATGACAGCTACAACCCGGACTGTACCGGCTAGTTTATTGTTTTGACTCTTACCCCCTCCGCCTGCCTGACTTATTAAACCTAATCCTTTCAGAGCAAAGATGATGCGATAGGTGAGATAAATCAAGATGAGCACAGGCATAAAACTCCGTAGTGCGATGTAAAAAGTGGAGCGGGTCACTCGGAAGTATATATTGTAATAGAGGGGTAACCAAGACCGGGAAGGGTAGTAAGAATCAGTACATGGATCATACTTCCAGGTCAGTTTAGAAAGGAACAAGTAAACCATACGGTAGCAAAAAGACAATAAACCGCTAATAATGCAAGCAAGACGTGCATTCTTGATGGTACAAAGCGACGCTGCTCTCAGAGGTTTGCAGACAACGATGAAGCGTTCCACAGCGACACTCAAAGTGATATACACCGACCACATCTTAGCTACGCCATAGAGTGTGTACAAATATGGCTTTGCAAGGATTTGGAATGTTCTTAATTCAGCAAGCACACCGAAAGAATAATGGAATCGGTAGCTTGTACTGTTGAGCACCATAGCGACGATGAACAGGGTGTCTGCCACGGCTAGGCATCTTAGGTACACAGTCGTGGACGTGAACGGCCGCTCGCGCCCAAACGTTATGATGGCCAAGCTGTTGCTGATGGCACCAAAGACGACGACGGTTGGATAAAGTACAGTATATACGACAGCACGGAACAAGTTTAAAGGGCTCCCGTGTATTGACGATCTCGAATAGCGTTCTTTGCATTTGACTTGGGGAGTGACATCTTCAGCGACGGTAGCGTCAGCCACTGCTGCAAGTACACTGAATGTAAAATTCTCCATTCGACTTTGTACACTTAAGAAAGTTGATGAAAACTGTCACATTGGATGGACCTCTTCAAAGTATAGGACGGTATAATAAAATGTGGACATTCACCAATAAGATCCCTGATCCAGTCATTGTGCATAACATTGCACTTGTTGGTCTTTGACGACTTTCGTCGTGCGTTATATAGAAACACCTTTCTCTCCCTCGTCATGTGATTATGCCTATCGCACAAGTACGCATGTGAATCCATCGGCATGCCTTCCGGGCCTTTAAACAGTCCATGGAGGAAACATTATCCGTGTTAATCATGGTAACTGCGTTAATAAAGGCTTTGGGCAATCTACTCATTCTCAACATCTGCTAATGTTTCTGTATGTTTGTTTACCAATTATTGTTTGGAAAATGCCGACAGAGAGATTGTCACGTTTCTCTGTGTGTCCACTATTCATAATTGTGGGGTCGCAGATTTTTCTGTCAGACAATAGAAGGGGAACACTCACAGATGCACTGTATGAAACCGCACGAGGGTAACCCGGGTTACCCTCGTAACAATGGCGGCAGAACAAGATACGCTTCGGTGAGTAAATTGGCTCTGTTGGCGAAACTAGCACATCTCTGTGACTGAATTTTTGCATGTTGGAAGAGAAAATAGTACTACACACTACTGTATACCACATGGCATTGAAAATTTTCTGTTCATGCCGTATTTTGACCGGGAAGTCGGACACGAAGACGAGGGTAATTCCAACCGTACTTTTTTGCATTACGAGGGTAACTCCTTTTTGGAAGTACCCTCGTCTTCGTGTCCGACTTCCCGGCCAAAATACGGCATAAACAGGGATTTACCAACGCCATGCGATATACAGTAGTGTGCAGTACTATTTTCTCTTCCAACATGCAAAAATTCAGACACAGAGATGTGCTAGTTTCGCCACCAGAGCCAATTTACTCACCGAAGCGTATCTTGTTCTGCCGCCATTGTTACGAGGGTAACCCGGGTTACCCTCGTGCGGTTGCATACAGTGAGATGGGGAACAGTCAAAAACGTTACAACGGCTTGCAAAACGTAGGCCTATAGCCGACACATTCCTCAATGGCCAACCACACCCTACGTGAACTTTCTCTCAAATGCCTACCACAGCTTGCTGAACCTATCAGCTTTCTCCCACTGGTGCAAAAGGTGTTAATAGGTCGACTGTAAAGACTGTTTTGGGTATTGCTGTGCATTTTCCTGTGTCGATGTTGATGATGAGCCTCACAATCAGTCGTGTGGAAAGGCAAGATGTTATGAGGTGATTTAAGGATTAAAGCAGGTTGTAAATCACCATGAAGGAAGATACAGTAAACAAGCTACCATTTTCAGGAAGAAGAAATACCAATTGTTTCAGAAAATGGTGTCTTCAAGGGTTCTGGGTACATCGAATAATCCTTTCTTGACAAAAAAGGAGAGGCACCATTCACAATTCTTGCTCGCGCTCTTGTCCTTACTGTTTCAAATACAGAATGACGTACGTGAAAAAAGTTCGACTGTCGAGACAATTTTGGGTATTGGTGTGCATTTTTTGTTGATGTTCAGGATGACGTGCATCAGAATCAGCCGTTTGAAAAAGGCCAGCTGATATTAAAAGCAGGTTGTAAATCACCATGACAGCTGATATGAAAAAGAAACTGCGATTTTCAGGAAGAGAAAATACAATGTTTTCAGAAAATGGTGTCTTCAAGAGTTCAGGGTACACCGACTGATCCTTTCTTGACAAAAAAGGAGAGGCAGTTTTCACAATTTTGGCATACCCCCCATTATCGCAAGTATCTCACCTTCGTACATCCAGACGGGGTTCATCTGTCTAGTTCTGTTGCATTTATTTGATTTAGTGTTATCAAGACGACATTGTCATGTGAGTGACTTTGATGAAAACGCTGAATTCATTCTTGAGATACTCTGTTAGAAATTATTAATTTTACAATAGTAATTTTGTAGTAATTTTACAGAAATTGCCTGCAGCAGAGTCCCCAGCACTTTCTGTAAATTTACATATGGTATGATTCATGTTTTCCTGTACTGGTTGGACTCCATTGGACATCCCATTATGATGCCTTCTGAGAGCAGTATGAAAATATAATTTGGTCAGCCTCCAGTCAAGTCTCTGTTAACATTTATTATGGTTTCCGATCTCAAGATCGGAAACCATATTGTGTTTGGTCGTGGTGTCTGTCTGTCTGTCTGTCGGTCTGTCTGTGTGTCTGTCTGTTCAGTCTGTCACACCTGTAACTTTGTTCCTGCTGGAGCTACAGACCTGGAAATGTGACCTACCCCCAGGTTTCATGACCTGAGCTACAAGATGGAATGAAAATTTCCAGTCTCCGATACCTGGTTCATGGTGAAATTGATATATCAAAAGTTGAGATTTTGTCTGTCACACTTTTGTTTCTTGAATAACTTGTCTCCTACGCCAGGTAGAGCACTAGTAACAAGTTCCTTCCCTATGTTTATGACCCTTGGCAAGATACTGGCATCAACGAATTTATTGTCCAGTGTCAGCATCATAATGATATTGATATATCAAATTTGATATTTTGACATATCGGGAGATCTGCCACAGTAAGTGACTTGGAACTGGTATCGNACGGTCACTTAGGCCATTTTGAATCAGGAGGCGAATAAGGAGGAGTCACCCCGAATAAGGAGACGGCCCCTAAACCGTCACTTACGTCACTCTGAATAAGGTGAAAAAGGAGAAAAAGGAGGCAACTTCACATTGAATCAGGAGAAAAAGGAGAAAGAGGAAAAAGGAGACAACTTCACGGACTTAACTTTTTACAGTCTTTTTACGAACTTCATGGACGGGAAGGGTGCTCCAGAACATCGAGGCATTATTTGGCCAAGGGTTACACGTTCTAGCCCGTTTTACGATTTTTTTAGGACGGGGTAGGACGTTTTGAGCACTACTTCAGTGTGACAGGCCCTTTAATCTCAGATGCCGAGGCGGCCGTTCTTGGAGTCTTACATGTAAGCCCGGCACACACGAGAGGAATCTGCCATAAGAAAGGTTCGTTCCTGGCAAGGCTTGCGCTGATTCTTCCCACGTGAGCCTGGGCTTCCGCCGCCGCTCTGCTCTTCATATTCCACTGCACTAAGATTCCGGCCCAGATTTAAATTCTTCTGGTTCCCTCTCGCATAATATCACATTACATGTATATCCTAAAATAAACCGTCCAATAATGCAGTGAATTAATATAGCCAACTATGAAGAGATGGGACACGGGGTTTCTGCGTTGTCTATTGCAATTTCCTTAATACTTTCTGAACACTTGCTGATTATACTTAGTTGTTGGTGTCGTATTCAGTTGGCCATAGGTAGACCCAGCAAACACTGGCTTGAACGGCACCAAAAGCGAATGATCATCAGTAGATGGCGCTGTCTGACCAGGGAGCCAATCACAAGCCATCATCACAGGTTTAACCGACGCCGCCATCCTGAGAACATCAGGGGTTCTTAGCGCTCGCTCCCTTCGTCACTGTAGGCTACGTTTGTATACGGTGAGGTAGGGAGCGAGCGCCAACAACCCCTGATATTCTCAGGATGGACGCCTCCGTAACACTCTTTATAAATGGCTAAGATACGTGTACAAAATGTACACAGTATATTCATACTCGCGAGATTCCCCGAATCGGACAGCTAACGCCGTCTATTAGTGATACTTTGAGGGTCGCACCAACTGAAGCCGTTGCGGAGCGCGGGGCCTGTAACTAAACGTATAGTGGGTAGCGGTTTGAAACTGAGGGAGGCTTAGCTTCACAACATGTTTTATGACGGAAAGTGCGTGTGCCGTCCAACCCAACAGACCCACACGGAACTATTCACCAAAGATAATGTTTCTGATTTGAATAACTCAGCAAAGAGGGAACGTTTACTGAGTCGGTTTTTGCCAGCACGCGTTCCTTCATGTTGCTCGGCAAAACGCAAAACAAAGATGCATGAACGTCAATTAGAAGTCTTGTCCATTTCAGATCTTCCTTCCTCATTTTTAATTACCTTCTTTAAATTAGCCGACGTGTGTTATCAGTAGGAAATAAACGCTCTCCAGGTATTTTTATTAATAATGGGACAACATACACTTGGTCAGATGCGCGATTACTAAAGAACGGCCGACTGTCTTGTGGAACAACTCTTTGCCTATACTCCATAGGCCTATGGTGCTGCTCTGCACTGTAAAAACCATTTTGTCCACTACCTGGACACGTGGGTTTGAGATGAGAATGGGTCCATGGTACCCAGAATATTTGTTCTTCGAGCCTGAAACGAGGAGGTCCTTAGGTTCCAGTAACCCATAATGACCAGTTTCACAGGTCACTTTGGCCCATCTACTATTGCTGCTCATGGGTGCCAACACCCCACGGTAGCATTCGTAGATGGGCCAAAGTGACCTATGAAACTCTCATTATGGGTTACTGGAACCTGTCCGTTTCAGGCTCGAAGAACAAATATTCTGGGCACCATGGACCCATTCTCCATTGAACACGTTTCAAAACCCATGTGTCCAGGTAGTGGACAAAATCATGGGTCTCTCGAGCCCATTCGTTGTTACAGTGTGCAAGCTTTTTGCTCATCGGATGATTTCCTTTACGTGAAAAGAACTGTCGTAAGGAAAGAAACTGCAGAGACGAATCGACATGATCGAGGACTACCTCCAACGGTAAAAATCAGTAATCTCCATCACTCACTGGTAGCATGGCTGATTAACTAGCTCCACTATACACGGCAGAGCTTTTCCGTCAACCGAATGCCCGGCTAACACAGACGAAGAAACAGTGTTCTACCATTAAAGGGTGTTATGTACTCGTCAATGACCACATCAAGCAAGGAGAGGAATCACTGCGCCCGACTAGAAACAGTGAACGATTTAGGGGAGGGGGCACAGCTGGCGCCCCTTATGGCGGCAGAGTGATGTTTGATTTTGTGCCTCAAATACCTGGAAAATGCATATTTGGCATCACATTTTTGAAAACTTTTTGGGGACCACACCACCATTTCCGGAAATCCCGTACCTGCCTCTCAGAAAAAAACTATTGGAGTCGTTCAAATTTCCTTGCCAGTTGTTTCATTCCTGCTTTCAATAGTTGCTTTAGCATAATTGACAAAAACAAGTCGCCCATGGGCGAAGCGCTCAGCTGACATAGGAAGTTGATTGACGAAGCAGTTCTCAGCTTATGGAACAGAATGCACAATCCAAGATCGCCAACTGGCGGCCATATTTGAGCGCAATAGACATCGATAGGGTAGGGCCTAGGACGCACCGTGTGAACTGTTCATGTGGAAACGGAAATTTGGTCAGCTGAGCCAAAAAATCGTCAGTGCTCGCGAAAAGTGTCTCCGTGGCAAACGAAGGCATAGTTAACAGGGAAACAATTGTCGCAAAGCACGCCTGAATCGTGCCCCTGTTATGCAGTAAATGTACAGATTTAAAGAACTGTTCATCATCTCTAAAAAATAAGTGGATGACAAACCCATAAGATACCCAGTGTAGACAATGTTGTGTTGAGAGGCGTAGGAACGAATTAGATATGGAATCTGCATAACAGTTCCCGGCAGTTCAAGTACGAGAAAAACAATCATGACAGCTACAACCCGGACTGTACCGGCTAGTTTACTGTTTTGACTCTTACCCCCTCCGCCTGCCTGACTTGTTAAACCTGATCCTTTCAGAGCAAAGATGATGCGATAGGTGAGATAAATCAAGATGAACACAGGCGTATAACACCGCAGTGTCATGTATACAGTGGAGCGGGGCAGTCGGAAGTATATATTGTAATAGATGGGTAACCAAGACCGGGAAGGAAAGTAAGAATCAGTACATGGATCATACTTCCATTTCAGTTTAGAAATGAACAGGTAAACCGCGAAGTAGCAAAAAGACAATAAACCGCTAATAATGCAAGCAAGACGTGCATTCTTGATGGTACAAAGCGACGCTGCTCTCAGAGGTTTGCAGACGACGATGAAGCGTTCCACAGCGACACCCAACGTGATATACACCGACCACATCTTAGCCACATGATAAAGTGTGTACAAATGTGGCTTTGCAAGTCTTCGGAATGTTCTCAATTCAATAAGTACACCGAAATACCTATGGGTATAGAGGCTTGTATGGTAGAGCACCTTAGCGACGATGAACAGGGTGTCTGCCACGGCTAGGCATCTTAGGTACACAGCCGTGGACGTGAACGGCCGCTCGCGCCCAAACGTTATGATGGCCAAGCTGTTGCTGATGACACCAAAGACGACGTAGGTTGGAAAAAGTACAACATATATGACAGCACGGAACAGGTTTAGTAGGCTGTCGTGTATTGACGCTCTCGCATAGCGTTGGCATACTTGGGGAGTGACATCTTCAGCGACGGTAGCGTCAGCCACTGCTTCAAAGACACTGAATGTAAAATTCTCCATTCGACTTAAGAAAGTTGATAATAAACGGTCACATTGGGTGAACCTCTTCAAAGTATAGGACGGTGT
The DNA here is from genome assembly GCA_002633025.1 of Notospermus geniculatus. Classification (NCBI taxonomy): domain Eukaryota; kingdom Metazoa; phylum Nemertea; class Pilidiophora; order Heteronemertea; family Lineidae; genus Notospermus; species Notospermus geniculatus. The sequence goes on along the minus strand of NMRB01000808.1, from coordinate 67,411 downwards.
ATTAAAACGGGGACATTCACCAATACGATTTCCTGATCCAGTCACTGTGTACAACCTTGCACCCGTTAATGGTCTCTGACAACTTTCGATGTGCGTTAGAAACATGCAAATGGGCATGCCTTCCAGGCCTGTACACGTAACCACGGATGAAAAATTATCCGTGTTATTTGTAACTGCGTCAATAAAGGCTTCCGGCAATAATTGAGTGTTACGGCAGACCCTAGCAAGTAACATTTTGGTCCATTTTGAGTTGATACCATTTTTGGACTCATTAGGTTTAGTGTCATCTTCTAAAGCATATTTCTCAAAACTGAAAAAAATGACTAGCTAGGTTTTGCCTTAACACTCCAGAAAGGGCTGTTTAGACGAGAAGCCAAGTGAAATGGTCCATGGACCATTTGTAGTATTGTTGATATGTTATGAGCCAAAGTACATTTTTCAAGATGGACGACTGGCGGCCACATTTGAAGTGCAATAGAACATACAATTTCAAGCTCAAAACACTCTAGTTATAGTAATTTATGAATTATGGGCCAAAGCCATTTTCAAAGGCGGCCATCTTTGAGGTAGAATCGTGCCAAGACTACTGTACAGATAGAGGGGACCTAGATACATAATCATACCAACTTAGAAGACACTAGGTCAAATAGCCACGAAACGTGCCACCAAATGGCAAAATTTTCAACGTTGACGTCTGTTACCTTAACATTTAATGTTTGTAAACATGGACGTTTACATTATGTTATTTTGGACTTTTGGGACCTGCCAACCCACCAAATTCAATATTTTCAGTCTCAAAAGAATTTCTAGATGGGCATGCCACCAACAAATTACTCATAAGAAAAAGAAATATTCGACATAAACAAACAAAATGTAAATAAGCAATGACTTTCGTGGCACGCGAAAATATCTGTGATACATTATCTTTAAAGCAGGTTGTAAATCACCATGAAGGAAGATAAAGCAAACAAACTACCGTTTTCAGGAAGACGAAATAATGTTCTCAGAAAATGGTGTCTTCAAGGGTTCTGGTTACACCGACTCATCCATTATTCTTGACGATAAAGGAGAGGCACCATTCACAATTTTCGCACATGCTCTTCTCTTTATCATTTCTGACACAGAATGATGTACGCAAAAACAGGTCGACTTTGGAGATAATTTTGGGTATTGGTGTGCATTTCATTTTGTTGATGTTCAGAACGATGTGCTGCGTGCTATGTGGTACGATGTCAGATGTTATGAGCTACTCAAAGATCAAAAGGAGGTTGTAAATCACCGTGACAGCTGAAAAGATAAAACAACTTTGATTTACAAGAAAGGGAAATACCCATGTGCTCATAAAATGGTGTCTTCAAGGGTTCTGGGTACACCGAAGGATCTTTTCTTGAGATAAAAGGAGAGGTGCAAATTCATAACGACGTACCTAGCAATAAGAGGTCGACTGTGAAGAAGCAGGTTGCAAATTACCATGACGGAAGATATGGCATAGACAGAATCCTTTTCAGCAAGAGCAAATACCAATGTTTTCATCAAATGGTGCCTTCAAGGATTCTGGGTACACCGACTAATCCTTTCTTGACGAAAAAGGAGAGTCACCATTCACAATTTTCGCACATGCTCTTCTCCTTGTCGTTTCTGATACGGAATGACGTAGGCGAAAAAAAAACAGTTCGACTCTAGATACAATTCTGGGTATTGGCGTGCATTTTATTTTGTTGATGTTCAGGATGTAGTGATGAGTTACAATCCGTCAAGTAGAAAAGGCCAGATGTTATGAGCTATTTAAAGATTATAATCAGGTTGTAAATCGCCACGAAGGAAGATATATACTTTAGGAAACAAACTACAATTTTCAGGAAGAACAAATACGAATGTTTTCATAAATTGGTGTCTTCAAGGGTGACATGTTTATCAGTGCCTCCACTCTTGACGGTGACGTCAGTAAATCTCGGATGCGCAGTCGTTCTTGGAAACTAGCCTGGCACACACGAGAGGAATCTGTCGTAGGAACAGTTCGTTCCTGGGCTGATTCTTCCCACGTGAGTCAGGGCTTCCGCCGCGGCTCTGCTCTTCATATTCGATTGCAGGATTTAGGCCGAGAATCTGAAGGGGATATCCAATGGTGGTAACTCATACCGCGGCATCCAATATAAATAAATTGAATAAAAAAAAATTGTTTCCGGTTTCCTCCCGCACCATACCATACTACATGTATATCCTATAATTCGTCCAATAACGCAGGCCATTTTGAATCAGGAGGCGAATAAGGAGGAGTCACCCCGAATAAGAAGACGGCCCTAAACGGTCACTTAGGACATTTTGAATCAGGAGGCGAATAAGGAGGAGTCACCCCGAATAAGGAGACGGCCCTAAACGGTCACTTAGGCCATTTTGAATCAGGAGGCGAATAAGGAGGAGTCACCCCGAATAAGGAGACGGCCCTAAACGGTCACTTAGGCCATTTTGAATCAGGAGGCGAATAAGGAGGAGTCACCCCGAATAAGGAGACGGCCACTAAACCGTCACTTACGTCACTCTGAATAAGGTGAAAAAGGAGAAAAAGGAGGCAACTTCACATTGAATCAGGAGAAAAAGGAGAAAGAGGAAAAAGGAGACAACTTCACGGACTTAACTTTTTACAGTCTTTTTACGAACTTCATGGACGGGAAGGGTGCTCCAGAACATCGAGGCATAATACCCCCATCACACTGAAGTCGTTCTCAAAACATCCTGCACCGTCCTAAAAAGGTCGTAAAACGGGCTAGAACGTGTACCCTTGGCCAAATAATGCTTCGATGTACTGGAGCACCCTTCCCATCCACGAAGTTCGTAAAAAGACTGTAAAACGTTGCCACTACGTCCACTCAGTTCGCACACAGTTTGAGCCCGTTCGGCAAAATTTTCAAGAACGTACTGAGAACTAGCTCAGTGTGATGGGGGTATTATTTGGCCAATGGTTACACGTTCTAGCCCGTTTTACGATTTTTTTAGGACGGGGTAGGACGTTTTGAGCACTACTTCAGTGTGAAGGCCCTTTAATCTCAGATGCCGAGGCGGCCGTTCTTGGAGTCTTACATGTAAGCCCGGCACACACCAGAGGAATCTGCCATAAGAAAGGTTCGTTCCTGGCAAGGGTTGCGCTGATTCTTCCCACGTGAGCCTGGGCTTCCGCCGCCGCTCTGCTCTTCATATTCCACTGCACTAAGATTCCGGCCCAGATTTAAATTCTTCTGGTTCCCTCTCGCATAATATCACATTACATGTATATCCTAAAATAAACCGTCCAATAATGCAGTGAATTAATATAGCCAACTATGAAGAGATGGGACACGGGGTTTCTGCGTTGTCTATTGCAATTTCCTTAATACTTTCTGAACACTTGCTGATTATACTTAGTTGTTGGTTTCGTATTCAGTTGGCCATAGGTAGACCCAGCAAACACTGGCTTGAACGGCACCAAAAGCGAATGATCATCAGTAGATGGCGCTGTCTGACCAGGGAGCCAATCACAAGCCATCATCACAGGTTTAACCGACGCCGCCATCCTGAGAACATCAGGGGTTCTTAGCGCTCGCTCCCTTCGTCACTGTAGGCTACGTTTGTATACGGTGAGGTAGGGAGCGAGCGCCAACAACCCCTGATATTCTCAGGATGGACGCCTCCGTAACACTCTTTATAAATGGCTAAGATACGTGTACAAAATGTACACAGTATATTCATACTCGCGAGATTCCCCGAATCGGACAGCTAACGCCGTCTATTAGTGATACTTTGAGGGTCGCACCAACTGAAGCCGTTGCGGAGCGCGGGGCCTGTAACTAAACGTATAGTTGGTAGCGGTTTGAAACTGAGGGAGGCTTAGCTTCACAACATGTTTTATGACGGAAAGTGCGTGTGCCGTCCAACCCAACAGACCCACACGGAACTATTCACCAAAGATAATGTTTCTGATTTGAATAACTCAGCAAAGAGGGAACGTTTACTGAGTCGGTTTTTGCCAGCACGCGTTCCTTCATGTTGCTCGGCAAAACGCAAAACAAAGATGCATGAACGTCAATTAGAAGTCTTGTCCATTTCAGATCTTCCTTCCTCATTTTTAATTACCTTCTTCAAATTAGCCGACGTGTGTTATCAGTAGGAAATAAACGCTCTCCAGGTATTTTTATTAATAATGGGACAACATACACTTGGTCAGATGCGCGATTACTAAAGAACGGCCGACTGTCTTGTGAAACAACTCTTTGCCTATACTCCATAGGCCTATGGTGCTGCTCTGCAAGCTTTTGCTCATCGGATGATTTCCTTTACGTGAAAAGAACTGTCGTAAGGGAAGAAACTGCAGAGACGAATCGGGGACTACCTCCAACGGTAAAAATCAGTAATCTCCATCATTCACTGGTAGCATGGCTGATTAACTAGCTCCACTATACACGGCAGAGCTTTTCCGTCAACCGAATGCCCGGCTAACACAGATGCAGAAACTGTGTTCTACCATGGTGTTATGTAGTCGCGACACTGCGCCCGAATATAAACGATGAAGGATTTAGAGGAGGGGGCACAGCAGGCGCCCTCTTATGGCGGCAGAGTGACGTTTTTTGTGGCTCAAATGCCTAGAAAACGTACATTTGCCCCCATCCATTTTTGAAAGTTTTCTTGGGAGCACCCCATCCTCCCAGAAATCCTGGATCCGCCCTGAGAAAAATAAACGATAAATGGACTTTTTCATATTTCCTTCCCATGAAGAAAGATAAAGCAAACAAACTACTCTTTTCAGGAAGACGAAATAATGTTCTCACAAAACGGTGTCTTCAAGGGTTCTGGTTACACCGACTAATCCATTATTCTTGACGATAAAGGAGAGGCACCATTCACAATTTTTGCACATGCTCTTCTCTTTATCGTTTCTGACACAGAATGATGTACGCGAAAAAAAGGTCGACTTTGGAGATAATTTTGGGTATTTTGGGTGGTGTGCATTTCATTTTGTTGATGTTCAGAACGATGTGCTGCGTGCTATGTGCTACGATGTCAGCATGAGCTACTTAAAGATCAAAAGGAGGTTATACGTCTTAAGGGAAGAAACTGCAGAGACGAATCGAGCACTACCTCCAACGGTAAAAATCAGTAATCTCCATCATTCACTGGTAGCATGGCTGATTGAAGTACTAGCTCCACTATACACGGCAGAGCTCTTCCTTCAAACGAAAGCCCGGCTAACACAGATGCAGACACTGTGTTCTTACCACTAAATGGTGTTACGTAATCGCCGATGATCACATCAAGAAAGGAGAGGAATCACTGCACCAAAACCGCGCGAGGCATCGCGACGGGGACCGTGGCGGTTATCGCGAATGAAATGGCCAGGGCCATTGTGCTCACCTCTGTGACAAGTCTCCATGGTTAAGTGTGAAACTGTGACTCTCATGGTGAATGTTGAAGGATCAGTACAGATACGACAAAGCTGAACACACCAAGAAGTATTTTTATGACCTGATCAGTATTATCAATGACATAAATGACATAAACTCAGGTGATGGCACCCAGAAGGAGTTAAACATGGACGTTTACATTATGTTATTTTGGACTTTTGGGACCTGCCAACCCACCAAATTCAATATTTTCAGTCTCAAAAGAATTTCTAGAGGGGCATGCCACGAACAAATTACTCATAAGACAAAGAAATACATGTATTGGACATAAACAAACAATGACTTTCGTGGCCCGCGAAAATATCCGTGATACATTATCTTTAAAGCAGGTTGTAAATCACCATGAACGAAGATAAAGCAAACAAACTACCGTTTTCAGGAAGCGTTTTCCGGAAGACGAAATTATAATGTTCTCAGAAAATGGTGTCTTCAAGGGTTCTGGGTACACCGACTAATCCTTTCTTGACGATAAAGGAGAGGCACCATTCACAATTTTTGCACATGCTCTTCTCTTTATCGTTTCTGACACAGAAAGACGTACGCGAAAAAAAGGTCGATTTTGGAGATAATTTTGGGTATTGGTGTGCATTTCATTTTGTTGATGTTCAGAACGATGTGCTGCGTGCTATGTGGTACGATGTCAGATGTTATGAGCTACTTAAAGATCAAAAGGAGGTTGTAAATCACCGTGACAGCTGAAAAGATAAAACAACTGTGATTTACAAGAAAGGGAAATACCAATGTGCTCATAAAATGGTGTCTTCAAGGGTTCTGGGTACACCGAAGGATCTTTTCTTGAGATAAAAGGAGAGGTGCAAATTCTTAACGACGTACCTAGCAACGAGAGGTCGACTGTGAAGAAGCAGGTTGCAAATTACCATGACGGAAGATATGGCATAGACAGAATCGTTTTCAGCAAGAGCAAATACCAATGTTTTCATCAAATGGTGCCTTCAAGGATTCTGGGTACACCGACTAATTCCTTCTTGACAAAAAAGGAGAGGCACCATTCACAATTTTCGCACATGCTCTTCTCCTTGTCGTTTCTGATACTGAATGACGTAGGCGAAAAAAGCAGTTCGACTGTAGACAGAATTCTGGGTATTGGCGTGCATTTTATTTTGTTGATGTTCAGGATGAAGTGCGTTACAATCCGCCAAGTAGAAATGGCCAGATGTTATGAGCTATTTAAAGATAATCAGGTTGTAAATCGCCACGAAGGAAGATACATACTTTAGGAAACAAACTACAATTTTCAGGAAGAACAACGAATGTTTTTATAAATTGGTGTCTTCAAGGGTGACATCTATCAGTGCCTCCACTCTTGACGGTGACGTCAGTAAATCTCGGATGCGCAGTCGTTCTTGGAAACTAGCCTGGCACACACGAGAGGAATCTGTCGTAGGAACAGTTCGTTCCTGCGCTGATTCGTCCCACGTGAGCCTGGGCTTCCACCGCGGTTCTGCTCTTCATATTCGATTGCAGGATTTAGGCCGAGAATCTGCAGTGGATATAGCCATAATGGTGGTAACTCATACCGCGGCATCCACTATAAATAAATTGAATAAAAAAATTTAAAAAATTGTTCCGGTTACCTCCCGCACCATACCACACTACATGTATATCCTATAATTCGTCCAATAACGCAGTGTATTAAATATAGCCAACTGGGTGAAGAGATGAAGAGATGGGACCCGGGGTTTCTGCGTTGTCTATTGCAATTTCCTAAATACTTACTGAACACTGGCTGACTGCGCCCAGTTGTTGATGTCGGTACATTCGTCCCCAGTGTTCAGTTAGCCATAGTTAGACCCAATAACCACTGGCATGAATGGCGCCAAAAGCGAATGATCATCAGTAGACGGCGCTGTAGGCGAGGGAGCCAATCACAAGCCATCATCACAGGTTTAACCGACGCCGCCGTAACATTCTTTCTAATCGGCTAAGACACCTGTACAAAATGTATACGGTAATTCATTCTCGCGAGATTCCATGAATCGGACAGCTAGAGCTGTCTATCAGTCATACTTTGAGGATAGCACCGACTTAAGAAGTTGCGGAGCGCGGGGCATGTAACGTAGGGGGGTAGTGGTTTGAAACTGCGGGAGGAGTTTAATTCACAAAATGTTTTATGACGGAAGGTGCGTGTTTCTGTCCAATCCAACAGGCCTACGGAAATATTCACCAAAGACAATACATGTAGCGAGTTTTCGCAAAGCCCCCGAAACGCCAACGCGAACGTCTATCCTTTTGTTCCGTGCCTTTTTCGCGGCATCGAACAATGGGATTGGCGTTCGCGTTGGCGTTTCGGGAAATTTGCGAAAACTCCTAATGTTTCTGATTTGGATAACTCAGCAAAGAGGGAACGTTTACAGAGTCAGTTCCTTCATATTGCTTGGCTAAGTGCAAAACCGCAAAATACTGCAGATACATGTACTCGGCAAAGCGCAAAATACTGATGCAAGAACGTCAAATAGAAGCAGCTTGTCCATTTCAGATCTTCCTCATTTTTAATTACCTTCTTCAAATTAGCCGACGTGTGTTATAAGTAGTAAACAAACGCTCTGCAGGTATTTTTATTAAAACGGGGCAATATACATGTACATGTACACTTCGTCAGATGCGATTACTAAAGAATGGCCGACTGACCGAGACAACTCTCTGCCGACTCCATATCCAGAGTGCTCTGCCAGCTTTTGCTCATCAGATGATTTCCTGTAGGCCTACGTGAAACGAATTGTCGTAAGGGAAGAAACTACAGAGACGAATCGAGCACTACCTCCAACGGTAAAAATCAGTAATCTCCATCATTCACTGGTAGCATGGCTGATTGAAGTACTACATGTAGCTCCACTATACACGGCTATCGCAGGCCGGAGTGGACACAATTCATTTTAATGTCCACATTAATTCCGATTTTATATCCACATTAAATCAAGAATTTATGTCCACACTTAATCAACCAATCGCATCTGAGTTTTTAATGTGGATATAAAATCGCACTACTTATTTAATGTCCATATAAATTCGTATTTTATGTCCCCATTAAATCACGAATTAATATCCACATAAAATCGACCAATCACGGATAAGGACTTTTGGACGGATGTGAGTGTTCTCGATCGCTTCCGTCAACAATTCATCGCGGATTTTTGGACGGAAGCGATGGAATTGTTATTTTTGTTTCGAAAATGTAATATAAAATCTGGTAAATTGTGTACAACTAGTATGAAAAGTAACGTCGTAAAGTTAACCTTTATCGTTTGATTTCTTAACCTCTCTAATTTTATAGCGTGTACAGTGGACAATCGCCGCGGTTTACGGTTTAGGCGCTGCTCCACTTGACAGCTTTCTCGCAAAAGTTGGCTCACAATGGGCAATTCACCATTGTTTGTGTCCTGTCGGTATACGCTGATATACCAATGACACAATTGCTCGCAGTCGAGTTGCCCGTAGAGAGCAAACGTCTGCGAAAAAACTGTCAAGTGGAGCAGCGCCTGAAGGCTGGGTTCACATTGGGGCACACGCGACACGAACACGGAGACGAACAAAGGTTTCATGGTGATGAATCCTTTGTGAAGCCATTGTTCGCCTGCGTGTCCGTGTCGCGTGTGCCTCGATGTAAACCCAGCCTAAGATCATCGTGATTTTATGCGATGATCATAGGCATATTTCAGCTCAATTCCTTTGTGCAAGCATTGCCAACCTCCCATATGCAACAAGAAAAGGACATCGGAGCGATGTCAATGGTTTCCGATGAGAAGTTTACTACTCTAGAGCTAGTTATCTGTGACCCTGACCTCTGACCTTGAGAAGTGTTGCATAACTGGAACAGGGATCCTTGATTAAACCAATAGGGGATGGTTAATGCAGGCTTCTAATTAGTTTTCCCCTGAAATTCTGAGTAGATTTGCACTTTAGAACTGTTTGACCTTGACCTTGACCTCTGACCTTCAAGGTCATTGTGTAATCTGAAAGCTCATCCTTGATAACGTAGGCGTAGGTGAAGGTTTTAGGCTTCCAACATCACCAGGTTCTGTCTCATGTTATTTGTGATGGTTGGCTGTGACCTTGACCTTTGACCTTGAGAAGTACATGTATTGCATAACTGGGACAGGATCCCTGATTAAACCTATCGGGGATGGTAAATTCAGGCTTCTAATTCGTTTT
>NMRB01000808.1:41165-57794 GCA_002633025.1 Notospermus geniculatus | reverse complement strand
ACGATGTTTCCCGTCATACACGGTGAAATAAATTCCTAAAATATTTCGTAGGAAAAAAATGTATCGTGTACGGCGGCCTTTAGGGAAATGGTGGAATAATTTGCTTCCACAAGTTCCACAGTTTGTTTTATCTCCTTCGATGTGAAATCCTCTGAGCGATTTCGCCCTTCTATACGGACGTGGTCATCGAGCTGGCCAGCGCGAATGAACCACATGCTTTGCCAAACTTGTATAAAAGTGCCCTCAAACAGTTACATCATGACACCCAGTGCTGTAATTGATCGAATGTACGAATAGAAAAGGCCTTTTTTATCAAAATTGGCTAGGCGCAAGTCAATAGATTATTGCTGTTACGTGAGACTTAGTCAAGCATTTCCTTAGAATGCCCTCCGTGGCTTTTGTGAATAAAGTGCAACTGATACGTAACCTTTCCGTAAAATAGCCCTACGGATGACTACCGCATCCGTAAATTGACCTCTCTTAGAGCGATTTTCGAAGCGGGAACCGCGCAGACAATCGCCGCGGTTTACGGTTAAGGCGCTGCTCCACTTGACAGCTTTCTCGCAAAAGTTGGCTCACAATGGGCAATTCACCATTGTTTGTGTCCTGTCGGTATACGCTGATATACCAATGACACAATTGCTCGCAGTCGAGTTGCCCATAGAGAGCAAACGTCTGCGAAAAAACTGTCAAGTGGAGCAGCGCCTTAAGATCATCGTGATTTTATGCGATGATCATAGGCATATTTCAGCTCAATTCCTTTGTGCAAGCACTGCCAACCTCCCATATGCAATAATTCCCCTAACACAACAGGAAACGTCTCAGGCTGACAGGAGCGGGAAATTCAAATTCCTGTGTTTTTTAATTTTGCAGAGTACGCCCCCTGGTGGAAAAACTGCCAACAATTGACCCCTACAGGAGTCGAGGAAAAAATAAGCAAAACAATATGTCAATTACAGTTTAATTTATTTTCTGTGGAATGAGTAACTGGGATTTTTCATTTTACGGAATATGCACCCTGCAGAGCAGAATGTATCCCAAATGGCGAAACGTTTTGGTTCTGTTTCGAGCCTTACCTACAGCCTACCTTTCCACCAAATTTCATGACCTTGGGCCTTGCGGTTGCGAAACGTGCCAGTTTACGGACTACAGACACACAGACGGACGCCACTCAGTATACATATGAATAGCTCCGCTGACCTTTGGTCAGCTGAGCCAAAAAATGGTCAGTGCTCGCGAAAATCGAGATATGACAAACAATCGTGACACGTCTCCGTGGCGAAGGAAGGCCATAGTTGTACTTCCACCTATCCCAATCCCATCAAAACCCCAGGTTTCTTGCGCGTTCACCTATTTTTTGCCGTGTCTAATTGACCCGTGTTTGAAAACCCCGTATTAGATCCGCCGAGCTCGCCGGGGCTAATGAAGACACGTGTGTCCCCGGGCTTATAGATTCTTGGTGTACAATAAGCGCAATAGACTCGGAACCCGGCGACAGATGGCGCGGTAAGTGTGTTGCGTTTTGCGCATGCGCTATAAACCCCAAACCCTGCGAAATTTGAGCCGCAAGCGCGACCTCCCTCGCCGTGTTTAGTAACTAATGAAATGTACTGAAAATAGGTGCAAGCGCGTGGCGATTTTTTTCAAGCATGGGGAAGACCAGTATCTCAAAAACCCACCAATTGGGATAGGTGGAACTAAGGCTATAGTTAACAGGGAAACAACTGTCGTAAAGTACGCCTGAATCGTGCCCCTGTTATGCAGTAAATGTAAAGGTTTAAAGAACTGTTTATCAACTCTAAAACAAACGTCGATAATAAACCCATAGTATAAACAGAGGGGTCAATGTTGTGTTGAGGGGCATAAGAACGAATTAGAAATGGAATCTGAATAATAGTTCCTGGCAGTTCAAGTACGAGAAAAACAATCATGACAGCTACAACCCGGACTGTACCGGCTAGTTTATTGTTTTGACTCTTACCCCCTCCGCCTGCCTGACTTGTTAAACCTGATCCTTTCAGAGCAAAGATGATGCGATAGGTGAGATAAATCAAGATGAGCACAGGCATAAATGACCGTAGTATCATGTAAAAAGTGGAGNTTTGTAACTGCGTCAATAAAGGCTTCGGGCAATAATTAAGTGTTAAGGCAGACCCTAGCAAGTAACATTTTGGTCAAATTTGAGTTGATACCATTTTTGGACTCATTAGGTTTAGTGTCATCTTCTAAAGCATATTTCTCAAAACTGAAAAAAAATTGACTAGCTAGGTTTTGCCTTAACACTCCAGAAAGGGCCATTTAGACGACAAGCCAAATGAAATGGTCGTATTGTTCATATGTTATGAGCCAAAGTACATTTTTCAAGATGGACGACTGGCGGCCACATTTGAAGTGCAATAGAACATACAATTTCAAGCTCAAAACACTCTAGTTATAGTAATTTATGAATTATGGGCCAAAGCCATTTTCAAAGATGGCCGCCTGGCGGCCATGTTTGAGGTAGAATCGTGCCAAGACTACTGTACAGATAGAGGGGACCTAGATACATAATCATACCAACTTAGAAGACACTAGGTCAAATAGCCACGAAATGTGCCACCCAATGGCAAAATTTTTAACGTTGACCTCTGTTACCTTAACATTAGGCCGTATTTACGAAGCGCGATTAGGCCAACACGCGTGTAACTTCATAGTTATTCAGGTTAAGGGCCTAGAAAACCATTGTCTTGCTACCTTGTACGCTGCTTGATCGGCAGCGTTTACACGCAGGATAATCACCCGCGGTTAACTTTCCTTTGTATAGCTGTAGGAGGACAAAAGAAAAATTTAAACAACCTACAGGCCTTGTTTAGAGTTATTCAACTCTTTTCTTCGAGCCTCATACACGTAAACGCAGGAATGTTAACTGCGTGTGGTTATCCTGCGGGTAAATACTGCCGATCAAGGAGCGTACAAGGTAGTAACACAATGGTTTTCTAGGCCCTTAACAGGAATAACTATAAATTTACACGCGTGTTGGCCTAATCGCGCTTCGTAAATACGGCCCGTACATGTTGTAAACATGGACGTTTACATTATGTTATTTTGGACTTTTGGGACTTGCCAACCCACCAAATTGAATATTTTCAGTCTCAAAAGAATTTCTAGAGGGGCATGCCACCAACAAATTACTCATAAGACAAAGAAATATTGGACATAAACAAACAAAATGAAAACAAACAATGACTTTCGTGGCCCGCGAAAATATCCGTGATACATTATCTTTAAAGCAGGTTGTAAATCACCATGAAGAAAGATAAAGCAAACAAACTACTGTTTTCAGGAAGACGAAATTATAATGTTTTCAGAAAATGGTGTCTTCCGACTAATCCATTATTCTTGACGATAAAGGAGAGGCACCATTCACAATTTTCGCACATGCTCTTCTCTTTATCGTTTTTGACACAGAATGATGTACGCGAAAAAAAGGTCGACTTTGGAGATAATTTTGGGTATTTTGGGTGGTGTGCATTTCATTTTGTTGATGTTCAGAACGATGTGCTGCGTGCTATGTGCTACGATGTCAGCATGAGCTACTTAAAGATCAAAAGGAGGTTGTAAATCACCGTGACAGCTGAAAAGATAAAACAACTGTGATTTACAAAGGGAAATACCAATGTGCTCATAAAATGGTGTCTTCAAGGGTTCTGGGTACACCGAAGGATCTTTTCTTGAGATAAAAGGAGAGGTGCAAATTCATAACGACGTACCTAGCAACGAGAGGTCGACTGTGAAGAAGCAGGTTGCAAATTACCATGACGGAAGATATGGCATAGACAGAATCATTTTCAGCAAGAGCAAATACCAATGTTTTCATCAAATGGTGCCTTCAAGGATTCTCTACCTCTAGAAACGGGTAAAATAGAATACTTATCTACGGAGTACCGAACGAAGGTCCTTTGAGAGAGATCACGCAAGAACTTGACGCTCAGCAGAGATAAATCGAGTATGTAACGCACAGAAATTTGTAACGATGTGTGCGGGTCAAAATCAAGAATGGTTATGCTGCCCCGGGAGCTTCCCAGAGGAGGTGCCCGAGAGCAGCGTGCTGATTGGCCAGGCCCCGAGAGAGCGCGGCGCTGATTGGCCAGGGCCTGGGCAGCGGTTCTGGGAATATGTGGAAGGTTGCGTAACCCCCGCCGGATCCAGGTAGGTGAAGCCCTTGGGGGGTAGCAACCGAGGGATAAGGAGTTAGGGTAATTAGTCTGGCGTGGGCCATAAAGATAATTCCAATCTACGATTGGAAATGGCTTTTAGCTAAATCAGCGTACAAATTCTGCATTACACAGGTTATAGGCCTAGAAACTATTGTTCTGCGTTCTGTAAGCTGCCTGATCCCTGGCANAATGGGAATTTGGCAAAATGGGATTTATGGCCCCATCCAGAGGTTGACGGGTCAGGTCCAGCCGACGGGTGTGTGAGCTCCGTTGATGGGGATATGACCCCTGATTAACAGATACAAAGAATAAGCCAAAGGCGAGAGTTGGAATGAAAAGGCCAAGGTCTGTATATTTGGATGTGAAATGTGATAAACTATATACAAAGGGGAGATGGACCCATCAAGGTGGGGTCGATATCCGCCGACCTTGACAAAGAAGCGGTAAAACTATACAAAAGTTACAGTTGAAAGCCGGAAAATATGCTCGTACAAAGAGTACAGTTGAACGCCAGTGGGTGGCACTAATCGCCTAGGTACATGGCGATGACGAGTTTGTACAAAGTGTGGAGACACACGGCGAAAGCCGAAACCGATGAACAGTTACATTGTGATGGTAGGGCGTGACAATAAATGCCCAGCAAAAAGGTAGGACAAGAGACCAAAGGGCAGATTGCACGGAGGTGTTACGACTAGATTGCATGGTAAGGGCTCATGCGACGAGGCGCTACGCGACGGCGGGACCTGACAGGAAGAGGGTGGGTGGAGGGGAAATTTGTAACGATGTGTGCGGGTCAAAATCAAGAATGGTTATGCTGCCTCGGGAGCTTCCCAGAGGAGGTGCCCGAGAGCAGCGTGCTGATTGGCCAGGCCCCGAGAGAGCGCGGCGCTGATTGGCCAGGGCCTGGGCAGCGGTTCTGGGAATATGTGGAAGGTTGCGTAACCCCCGTCGGATCCGGGTAGGTGAAGCCCTTGGGGGGGTAGCAACCGAGGGATAAGGAGTTAGGGTAATTAGTCTGGCGTGGGCCATAAAGATAATTCCAATCTACGATTGGAAATGGCTTTTCCCAACATTCAGTGTGCCGAAAAAGAGTAGGCCTATACTGATTCCATACACATACACAGACTCCAAACCAGACACTAATGGAGACTACGGTCTGTTCCAAATCATTTAATAGTGCCTCTGGTTTTTGACCTTAATAGTGCCTCTGGTTTTCGCTAACCAATTTCAACATAGTTTTCACTCAATTCCATCGCTATCTTTCAGCTACGTGTACATCATTTCTCCCCCCCCCCTCCCGAGTTTGACAAAACCTATTTCTCTTAAAATCCACTTTACAATGTACTTTGCTACAAAGTTCAGTGAAGATTACACAACATGATACATCGTAGTTTTCAAGCTTAACTTACCATGTTCCAGTAAGGGCCCACCTTCACCTCTCCCATTGTTGGCGGAGCTCCATTCATACCAATGACATAAACGTAATATTTCTTGTTCTGCTCAAGCGTTAGATTTTTGACACGAAGCACTGTGTTCTTTTCAACATGATGTATTGGTACAACCGGGAAGAGATTCTTTTTGGCATCTTCAGTAATTGAAAGCTGTAAGAAAATGGCGAAGTTTTAAAATCGTAGTCAGCAGGAAACTGAGTAAACTCTACAACAGTACCGATTTTCTCCACTACGTTACACAAATCAGACACTGTCAGCGATCAGTCGCCGCCTTGTTTGACCGCATCACTCCTCCTAACGGAGTTACCGTTAGGAGCCTGATCACAATTGGTAGATATTTTTCCATTTAAAGCCCCACAGTATTGAATTTTACGATATTTTCAAAAAGTTAGGAGAGTGCACATAGAGGTCCCATAGCCTCGTGAAAGTCCCCAAAATGCTTGCCTGATACGCACTTCACAGAATCAAGGCCTAGTTTTCAGCACGCATTGGAAAACACTGCAGGGAGAGCTCTAATGTATTCTGACAGAGCGTAGTACATTTTACACTACGCTGACGTCGTGCAAGAATCGCGGCGATGATTTGCATTTTTCACATTCAATACAGTGGGGCTTTAACCTTCCGCTGCACTACTTTTCAAGATGGTAACCTTCGAACGATGCTAGAGGGGGTTGGTTAAACCTCATCCCAAGACCCTCTAGTGTCAAGATTGGAAACTGAGGGAAACTGCACACTCTCACAACACGCTGTCCCGGTATACTGGTAATCGGCACAGAAGGTGGTTAAATTTGGGGTAAAGCTACTGGTTGCAAGTTCATGGACTGCATCTTGATCATACAGTCACTGATCAAGATATCCTGGAAGTGGAATACATTAGGTCCTGGAAATGGGATACATTAAGTCCTGGAAATTTAAAGTAGTTCTCACCAAATCACTGTAGGCTTGGAAATTCTTATCTATGGAATGATTTGATACTCCAACATGATATGAGTTAATGCCAACGTCAACATCGGTCTTGAAGTCATTCCACTGGATTACCAAATTCTTTCTATCACTCCAGTAGTCTCCAGGCAGGGAAAGATCCGCGGCAAGCACAGAGCTGTCATATCCGGCAAAGAATCCATTGGACGTTGCTTCGGCCATTGATTTTAGAGTACTGTGAGCTCGAACGGTGACATAGTACATGAATTTTTTTGGAGTGAGTTGCAGTCCCTTGAAAGTCCACGTCTTGTTCAGGCCAACGTTCGTGAAAGGTACGATGTTGTAACGAGTGCGTGCGAAACGTCTGTCGGTCCCGAGCGCAACTTCATAGTAGCTGACCACCTGGTGTTTAACGCTGCTCTCCAGGCTCGTCTTTTTGCCTTCGGCTGAAAATGTGCAGAAATGTCAATGAGATGCTCTTAAATTTTGGGATATAAACATCAGTGGAGGCAAACAATTCAAGCTGACAGTACGGTATCCACCACTCGAGACCTTTCCAACAAAGATGGTTGCCAACTACATGTAGTTCTCCCACATGATGACGTGCCCGTTCATTGCCCAAGCATGATGTAATGCTACCAAACACATCCTCTCAGAAAAGTATTTTACCTGAACTTTTGCGCCCATGTACCACTGGACCAGCTTAGCTAGTCAGAGGCCCTGAATGGGTAATTAGCTTCTGACGTCACACACGTATTGCGAGAACTGTTAGACGCCATCTTTGTTTACACTCCTCTCGCAGTGTTTTGTTTCGCTCCGTACAATGTACCTACGCTTCACAAACCACTGCTTCGAATGGCTGGTATTCTGCCGATTTACCACCAGATGGCACCACTACTGTTTCCGCTGTCGCGCTGGAGAAAGTGTTTTAGGATTTTGCTCAGTTACAGCCTGATGGCGGGCGCTGATTGGTTGGACAGTAGTGGTGCCATCTGGCGGTAAATCGGCAGAATACCGGCCGTTCGAAGCAGTGGTTTGTGAAGCGTAGGTACGGAGCGAAACAAAACACTGCGAGAGGAGTGTATCTTTGTTGGGAAGGTCTATTGCACACGGTTAACCCTCCCGCTGCGTCAGCACTTGTATGGCCCCATGCGCAAGTAGCGCCCTCTAGAATTCTATATTAATAATCGAACCAAGATTTACCTGGCATGGATATTGAGTTAGATTTTTTATAGCTCATGACACTGGGTATGTGCCATACGCACACGAATAGCTGAAATCAAAGTCATGCGCAGCAAAAGGATTTAGGACAAATGCCGACCTGTTAAGACCTTGACCTTTGCTTGAGTGTCGTCTCCAAAGCCATCCCAGTTTGCACTGACAGTCGATGTCGAAGGCTGGTACTTCAGATCATGCCCGATGACATTTCCATCGGCGACACGTCCAGGTTTGAGTGGATTCCATCTGATCGTGACCCCGTTGGAACGTCTGACCAGCACTTGACCAAGATAATTTGTAGCACGCACTTTGACAAAGTACAGCTCTCCTTCCTTCATTTTCAGATGGTCGTTCGTGCCTGTCGTCTTTCCTGCAAAAAAATTACCATAATTTTTAGAGATTCACATACATGTATTGTTACCGTCAAGGAATTTAAGCCGATCAGGTTGTCCAAAATCCACGATGTCATTTCACTTACCTGCTGTGTCCGTGTAATTATGCACAACCTTGCCATCAAGCCTCTCAATGCTCCATTCGTAACGCTTCATTGGACAGGGGTCTCCACTGAAATCCCATGCAGCTTTAATCGTGGTCAGACTCTCCTGGTATGTCCTGAAACACCACAGTGAAATTTTCTCAACGGATTTCCAAAGACCCTGGGCTAAACTCTTCCAAGGCAGTATCCACTGAACGAGCAGCTCACAACAACATTCCAAATCTAGGGTTAAAGTGGTGCACACATCTGAACAACCAAGGTGTCAGTAGGCTCCTAGTCGGCACATACGTCAGCGGCTACAGATCTAAGTGCTGCGAGCCGTTCGGTCTCGCCACTGCCAATGCCAGGCGGATGCTTAAACCTCAACTCCAAAATCTGCCAGTGCCAAATGTGACCCGTCACCAGGTCACCGTAAAACCAGTACTAAGTCACTCCGACAAAACGTTGTCTCAACCTGCCAGTTTCAATTTCAGTAGGCCAAGGCTTAGGGCCGTATTCAAAAAGTCCACCCTTTTTGAATATGGCCCTTATTGTCTGTCTTCTGTAAAAATCTGAGTGATTACATTTCTTCCTTTATCTCTTGGAGTTATTTTGGTTCATCCTGGTTCATATCTTGTGCGACCTAAGACGTGTTTTGCTGTGCTGGGTCACAAACGTAAAACAGATTTGATCTTTGTGCAACTTCTATCAAGCACCAATGCCACTTCAGCCATCGCACAATACAATTTTCTCAGGATTTCACCCCTGGCGTCAAAAAATGCTCATGAACACCGCGAATTGACTGTAGCGTGCAGCCTCTTCGAGAAAACCAGTTTACGGAACATTGTCTGTTCAAGCACTGTATCCAAGAAACTAACTAGTGGAAACTTACAAGTCATTATACAGATCAGTCCCATCAACAACCATAATATCCTTCAATGGACGGAGGCCTTGAGAAACGAAGCTGAGATAAACACCGTTACTGGTGGCAGTAGTTGACATTCCAGCACCGTTGTATGCTTTGATGGTAGCGAACACCTGAAAATCATTTTCAAATTATTTATCAAGCACTGATCAACTCTGTCCACCTTGCTTTACCCATTAACTGTAATTTTTTTTAGTTCTAATTTTTCTTTAAAAAATTTGCCAAAAAGTATGACAGACAAGGTTCCAGACGTGATACAGGCCTAACGTCCTACGCACTGTGAAGCGCCATTCCCTTGCAAGGCGTACTATTACGCCCTACGCAAGCTATGATCCTCGGGTGTTTTGGGGAATTCCCTGAATTTTGTAATGACGTCCTACGCAGTTAACGGGTTAAGCATACACAAACGAAGCAGATTATTCTATTGTTCTAGTAATAAGCACTGGCTGCCAACTTGACAACCATATTCTAGCAATGAGCTTTGGCTTTCCCAATAAGCACTGGCTGCAAAGATGATGATCATAATCCAGCAACAAGCACTTGCTGCCAAGCTGATGACCATATTCTAACAATAAGCACTGGCTGCAAAGATGACAACCATAATCCAGCAATAAGCACAGGCCACAGAAAAGTATCAGTTAACTTACCTTTTTCTCTTTCACCAGGTTAAGATTGTCAACAATGTAATTATTGGCATTGAGCGGGACTTTGAAGAACGGTTTGATCTGTGAACCTCCAGGGGTCCTACCAATTGCGAGATAATAGCTAACAATGCCAGTTTGCTTATCCTCAAATGGTGTCCAGGCGACGGAGATTTGGGTGATGGAATTCTGGCAGACGGCATCGATCTTTTGACACTCTGAAACAGAAGGTAGATGGTTAACAACTAAAGAAATTGTAATCACTTTGGAGAGATTGTTGTCACGCCATTTAGGCTGGTGTGTGTGTGTGTGCGTGTGCACGTGCGTGTGTGTGTGTGTGTAAGAGTGTACGATCGATTTTCAGCGAGCTTGAATGGAGCTCAGGTTTCACTGTAACTACACAGGAGGGGTCTAGGGCAATGCTTTAGCAGGGCCGAACCAGTTCTACCGTACCTCTTTGTGGGGCTGCAAAATGTAAGCAACTTGTCAGACTGTACCATCGTCTGCCTTTCCTGGCTGTACAGAGGCTTTGCAATGACGTCATCCTGGTGACCATTCTGGAGGACACAGGGCGCAGAGGTGTGAGCTGACCGTGACGCGACTTGAGTGAAGTGCGCCATGCCATTGTTTGACGTAATGTCATTGGAGCATGCACAGCTCATTTCGCTGCGCCTCTGCAGCATGTGTCCTCCAGCATGGCGGCTTGTGACATCATATGCAAAGCCTCTATAGCTGAGGATTCCTAGTATAGGCCTACCATCAGTTTTAAGGGCTCCGCACACTGGCGATTTTTCGAGCGATTTTCTGGGCGATCGGCCTTGCAACCAGGCCAGCGACTGAACATTTTTACTTTTTGGTCTCCTCTTTGCAGCAGATCGTTACGCGACTGAATTACACAATTTGGTCGCGCGGTACGTCCCCGCAACCAAGCGACCGAAAGTTCAACATGTTGAACTTTTGGTCGCTTGACACAGTCCACTGCTACCGCGACCGTCTCCAGCAAAATAGTCGCCCATTTGCGGATCGTCCTAGGAAATTGTCATGTGCGAAATAGCTCAGCGACCTCACAGGCGATTATCGCCTGCGACGTCGTAGTCGACAGTCGCATTGCTGGTCTCCTCAATTTAGTCGCTAGTGTGCAGTGCCCTTTACCTTTTTTGTCACTGCAAGTCCTCTTATTCCTGATGTCTTTGTCACTATTCTTGGGGTCCGAGAAGTCGATATAGTATGTGTGTGAGAGTTCTACGATAACGCCAGCCTTTGGTGGTGTGTTGTCAATCTTTATCACTTCAGAGAACGCCTCACAGCTCAGACCGACGCTGTTAATGGCCTTCACAGTCACATAGTATGTTTTCTTGTTCTGGAGTGGGTTCTGGAAGTCTGTAACGAGATAAAACTTAAAGTTCACCTAACTGAAAAGTACAGCAAACGAACTTAAACCCAACCACAAGTACGTTTCGCTTACATTATTATTCAACGTTTGGTATACAATAGACGATATCACTCCAAAAGAGTGTAGCACCTGAGGCTCCATTTCCATAGAGTTCATGTTGACACTTTTCACGCGCCACGCTTCACGTTTTCCTTTCGTTCCTCGGAGAAAGCATGCCACAGGACAGGTAATGTGTGTCTCGTTGTGCGCTGAATCGAGGAACGAAAGGAAAACGTGATGCATGGCGCGTGAAAAGTGTCAACGTGAGCTCTATGGAACTGGAGCCTGACGGGGCAGCGTCGTCATGACGTCCCGCACGTCAGTTCATGATGTCTTGACGCGAGACGAAAAAACTCAAATTGTTTCCCCCGATGTCATTCTCACTGAAACAACTGGATTATTTTCGAGTCGCGTCATGGCGTTCAGAAATGATGTGCGGGACGTCATGACGCTGACCTGTCAGGTGCTGCACTCTTTTGCAGTGACGGAGTCTTTTGCATGGCAGCCTGTTGATTATTTTTCCTTTTGAAATAATGTGGTATCAGAGAAGCATATTATTCAGTAATGAAGGAAAACCCCTTACGTGTAGCCAGGTGCTCGTTCTTGTACGGCGGGAGCTTCTTGAACTTATAGATATCGTCTTCGCTCTTCTTTGATCCAATAGCAAATTCAAACACTGTGATCAAACTTTGCTCCTCATAGAACTTTTCCCAAGAGCAGCTAAGCTCAGTGACAGCCTGAAATACGCAGACGGCGAAATTGTAGGCTCTCCAGAATGAACCCAAAACCTGTGCATTAGTCAACCATGTCTACTTATCCATGATTATGCAACAGAAATCACTAAACCTGCAATTGTGACCCGCTCTGGCAAAAACCAGATGCATGTCGTTCTTAGCTTGGCAGGTTGACACCAAGCGCCGATTTCACAAAGGGTGTTTAAGACTTACATTTAAGACGTGTGTAACTTCACTAAATGCACGCACTTCCACCATGCATTTGACAAAGTTACACGCGTCTAAGTCTTGAACACCCTTTGTGAAATCGGCCCCAAATGTTTGTCAGTTTCAATATTGTCTGCCTATTACCATATGAAATCTGAAAGAATCTATTTCTTCCATTCTCTTCTAGTGTCATCTCGGTTCGTTTAGGCTCACCTTTTGAGCGACATGCGACTTTTCGCCAGAGTGGGGTCACAATTTTTCAGCCAGTGCAGGTCACTGGAGGCTACTAGATACATCTCGAGGGAATAGTATGTCAATGTCTCAACTGATTTTCTTCATGGAGGACCTAGCGCTTTTTTGCACACCTAGTAAAAAGTCATTCTTACACGTATGGTCGTTGGGCAAGTCACCTTGCCGCACACTGGCGGCGAATCGTCAACAACAATCGAAGCAGACGTCACGGAGCCAACCAATCCGACGGCATTAACAGCGAACACTTCAAGGATATTCGCACGGCCATCGACGACGGGTTTGATGTTGCCAGCAGGCACCGAGTTGATACCCGTCTCGTAGATTTTGCCAATATTCGTCAGTTTTGTTATGTCGAGTCCTCCTGGGTAGGTACTGAACGAGTACATGGCGGCGGTGACGGGACTACCAGTTTTCTCGTACTTCCAGGCAGCGGAGAGGGTGTCAACAGACAATTGATACGCCACCTTGCCTTCAGACAATTTGGTTCTGTTGTCGTGTAGACCCAAACTGAAAGTATACGTCCACATTGTAGCAAAATTTGGAAGAGCTGGTATTAAAGCAAATTGATATCGAAAAAATTTGATTTAGAAATAGAATTTGAAAGGGGACGAATTTTCAGGAAAAAATGTAAACAAACTTCTCCAGAATGTCAACAAAGAAATGTTCTTGCATTCTGATTGGCTGAAATTTTGTGTTTACAAGCACCAGCCAAATGTAAATAAAATCCGTTATCAATTCGCTTTAAATGTGAGAATGTTACCAAATTTTGAATCAAGACTGCTGCCACACTACAACCATATTTTGAACCAACACATATCAATTATGATAACTAAAAAGGCAATTTCCAGAGTGTTTGCGAATTTTCGACCCCAACCGGGGTCTTCTTCAGGCTGGAACTTTACAATCCGAAACTCTAGAACAGACTGTTTTAGAGTCTGTTCTAGAGTTTCGGATTGTAAAGTTCCAGCCTGAAGAAGACCCCGGTTGGGGTCGAAAATTCGCAAACACTCTGGAAATTGCCTTTTTAGTTATCATATATTGTGTGTCAATTTTTGTGCTTTTCATCTCTTTGGAACACATATCAATTATAAAGAGAAAATTCATGAGTACTCGAGTTCTTAGGGATCTTGAGTCCATCAAGAGTATGTTACCTGGTAACAGTGATTTTTGGTGGAGTTTGGTCCAGCAGAAATCCATTCGACGTCGACTCCAGTGTCTTGCCCTCGAACGTTGTTGCACGGACACTGGCATAGTACTTCTGCTGTGGCGTCAGATCAATCGGGGCAGACGCTTTGCCCGCACCAATTTGACCTGCAAGAAATAGCACCGAATTTGCCAAATCAACATTAGATACCTCCAGTAAAAACACCAAATTCGCCATGATTCAGTTCACGGTACTTTTAGTAATGGGTCCAACTATGCTTTTTACTAATGAGTAAAGATCTGAAGTGTAGGAATCCACCATTGATTTTCAAGCTAATTTTGTGTTGCGACTTGCTTTGCAACTTGTTTGCATTGCAACTGGCCACTCGATCGTCTTAGTGGACTCGCTAGACGTGATTTCCACCAATGGCGAAGATGTGGTCAATTTCAGTCGGCAATCGGTCGGCGACCGGTATCACTTTCTTGCGATCGTATTCAATCGCAGGTAGCAGGTTGCAAAGCAAGTCAACACAGAAAATCAGCAGTGGATTCCTAGCTTTAGACTCGGTGGCATACTTACCAACTTCATCGCCTGTCAAAAGGGAATCGTCGTTACGCAGGACAATACCCTCCCTCATGTAAGGTTGGACCTCCTCTCCTAGCGGCTGTTTACCGATGGCCCATTCCATGTGTTTGATACCATACAACTTGCTCTCAAATCCTTCGAACTGAACGGTGACAGTGTGGTCCTCGAGTGTGTAGTCCATGTCTACTCCTAGTTTTATTTGTGGTTCTGCTTCGGTGCCTTCAGCACCGTCAATCACAACACCTGTAAAATAAAGGATATTGGAAGGATTTTAGACGGCTGGCATCCAGTTCAGTCGAACGGAGTGGATCGCATGGGCCGAACGGAGCGGATCGCATGGGCCGAACGGAGTGGATCGCACGGGCCGAACGGAGTGGATCACACGGGGCAAAACGGAGTGGATCGCACGGGCCGAACGGAGTGGATCGCACGGGCCAAATGGAGTGGATCGCACGGGTCGAACGGAGTGGATCACATGTGTCGAACGGAGTGGATCACATGGGTCGAACAGAGTGGATCGCAGGTCAAATGGAGTGGATCGCATTGGTCGAACAGAGTGGATTGCAGGTCGAACGGAGTGAATTACAAGTATTTTATGCTGCCATATGCACATCACAGAAAAAAAGCAAGCTGGTTTTGTGAAAAATTCAGTTTACTCACCAGCCTTGTCTGCTTCCACGACCTTCACGGGTGTTCCAATGACCACCTTGGACCACAGCCCGGCGCCATTCAAGGCCTTGACGCTAACGTAATAGTACGTCTTGTTTTTTGAAAGTTGAAGTTGAAGGTTGTTAATGTAGCCATCAACAGCTTTTCCCATTGAACGCCATTTGGAAACGTCACAGGTTCCTGAAAATAAATGTAAATTTTCATTAATAATCAGTCTGCGGTACTTCAGACAAGGTATCTAGGCCCTATATGTGTCCGCCATTGCTGACGTCGCCGTAATGACGCAAAGCCAGTGGGCAAAATGCATTGCTGATGATGCAAAGCCGGTGGGCAAAACGTGCAACGTCAGAACGATGTAGGCCTGGGCCTACGTCATGGAAACGATGAATAGGCCTACCAATTTTAAGTTTAAGTCTAGTGGTTAAGAAATGTACCACTCCTGTGCATGACGATGCTGACGGACGATGGACTACGACAGAAGACAGACGCCACTGAATTTTCAGGTTGCAAACGACCTCTGTATGGAGATCTCTAAGGAGATTAGTGTTCGGCCCAAATTTGACTACTGTAAAGCAAGATAATTTCGCGGCTGGCAATTTTCGCGAATCAAGAATTATAGACATATTCACGGCAGGATATTTTCGCGAGTCTCTGCCATTTTTTTTCAGTTTTTTTTCACGGGCCGTACTTATCACTTGCGTGTACTCATATTCGCGACAGGAAATTTTCGCGACTCATACACTCTCGCGAAATTCGCGAAAATTTCCTGCACGCGAAATTTTCCTGCTTTACAGTATTTTCATTCAATATGAATACCCCAGGACGCCACTCAATTTAGTACAAGTTTATCAGTTTCAAGGGCATCCTTCATCCACCGTTTATGTACTACAAAACTGACCTTTTGATGTTCCAACACAAACTTGGTAGTCTTCAACACCAGATTCGCTATCAATAGCCAACCAGGACGCAGTTATACCCTTCAGGTCCGACTGTAATATGTAGCCGTTGTACTGCTCTTCTGTCATGCCAGAGACCACGCCGACTCTTACTCTGATCATCTGAAATCGAAAATTGAAATCAGTAAACAGTGTCAAATGGTGCGACAGCTTGATGGTAGACAAACTGACAAGTATGCTCTGGCTTCTTTATCCTGATGAACAAACATTCTCACAGTAGTCAGAATGTCATCAAATGTGACACATCACAGCAAAGCCAGGCGCATGTCGCTCTTAGCTTGGCAGGTTGAGACCAAATGTTTGTCAGTTTCAATATTGTCTGCATTGTGAATTCTGAAACCGTCTCATTCTCTCCTTGTGTCATCTTTTGTTGTTGAGGCTCACCTTCTGAGCAACATGCGCCTAGTTTTGCTGTGACGGGGTCACAAGTAACGTACTACATGAGAGCCAAATACAGCATCACTGGTTCTATCGACAAGAGAAAACATGCATCCTCAATGAACGCCACCCTCTCTACCACATGAAGAATGATCCGGCTGGGGATCAAATTTGGAACCTCAGCGGCGACAGGTGCCAATCTTTCGGCCGAATCGCTCAGATTTGAGCATGCAACTATCTGCCTGTGCAAGCGAAAGTACAAACTTACATCAGGTGGCGTTTTGTCCACCTTGAATCCGGTTGTCTTGTGCATTGCGTGGAGGTTTGGCTCGGCTTCATTCGCTGCAGTCACCAAAGTGAAGTAGGTGGCACCATTCTTCAAATTCAGTCCGGTTTTCGTGAAAACACCACGGTTATTTGGAACATCATCAACTGGAACGAAAAT
>NMRB01000808.1:6286-27105 GCA_002633025.1 Notospermus geniculatus | reverse complement strand
CAATCCCAAGGGGTCTAATAGGCTCCATGTTGATTTACCAAGGGATGTAGGCCTACATGTGGTATTGACCCCTTCCCACCCAAATGGGTCCAAATGAATAAAGACTAGCAAATGCTTTTACAACCCCGGGGTTTTCCCCTGCCATGCTGGCTGCCTCTAGAGGCCCTTTAATTTCAGCCTCTTGAGTTGGCAGGTCATAGTCAGCTGAGCGCAAGGCCCATGGGCCTCTTGTTCTCTATTTCTTGTGAAATCTAGGAGCAGTTTATTCAGTGCTTAGGCCTACTTGTCCTTTCGCTTACAACAAGAAAAGGACATCGGAGCGATGTCAATGGTTTCCGATGAGAAATTTACTACTCTAGAGCTAGTTATCTGTGACCTTGACCTCTGACCTTGAGAAGTGTTGCGTAACTGGAACAGGGGTCCTTGATTAAACCAATAGGGGATGGTTAATGTAGGCTTCTAATTAGTTTTCCCCTGAAATTCTGAGTAGATTTGCACTTAAGAACTGTTTGACCTTGACCTCTGACCTTCAAGGTCATTGTGTAATCTGAAAGCTCATCCTTGATAACCTAGGTGTAGGCGAAGGTTTTAGGCTTCCACCATCACCAGGTTCTGTCTCATGTTATTTGTGATGGTTGGCTGTGACCTTGACCTTTGACCTTGAGAAGTACATGTATTGCATAACTGGGACACACAGGATCCCTGATTAAACATATCGGGGATAGTAAATTCAGGCTTCTAAATCGTTTTTCCTGAAATTCCGAGGAGATTTGCGCTTAAGAACTGTTTGACCTTGACCTTGACCCCTGACCTTCAAGGTCATTGCGTAATCTGAAAGCTCATCCTTGATAACCTAGGTGTAGGTGAAGGTTTTAGGTCTCTACCATCACCAGATTCTGACTTATGTCATGTTATCAAATTTGAATATCAGATCTCACCACGATATCAGCAGATATCACGCGACCGAGCAGGTGCAAACTGAAAATTTCAGTTGCAATAACATCCGTGGATGAGCAATGATGTTGTGATACCAGTTTCAAGTCACTTACTGTGGCAGATCTCCCGATATGTCAAAATATCAAATTTGATATATCAATATCATTATGATGCTGACACTGGAGAATAAATTTGTTGATGCCAGTATCTTGCCAAGGGCCATAAACATAGGGAAGGAACTTGTTGCTAGTGCTCTACCTGGCGTCGGAGACAAGTTATTCAAGAAACAAAAGTGTGACAGACAAAATCTCAACTTTTGATATGTCAATTTCACCATGAACCAGGTATCGGAGACTGGAAATTTTCATTCCATCTTGTAGCTCAGGTCATGAAACCTGGGGGTAGGTCACATTTCCAGGTCTGTAGCTCTTGCAGGAACAAAGTTACAGGTGTGACAGACTGAACAGACACAGACAGACAGACAGACACGCCGACAGACAGACAGACACCACGACCAAACACTATATGGTTTCCGATCTTGAGATCGGAAACCATAATTACATTGAGCTAAACTAATATGGTACATGTACATGTACATGTATACAGACATGAAGTACATGTATACCTCGAGATTAAAAAGTCATCCCAGGACAATTAAACTCTCACAAGAAAGAAGTGGATATTGAAAGAAAGTAGAATTTAAAAAAATGGACTGGTTAAAAATAATTCGGGAAATTGTACGTGTAGATTGCAAAAGTAGTGAGGTTCCGCAAATCTGACGAAACACGAAGTACGAAATACGAAATTGGACTTCGCTTCTATGACGTAATGTATTTCAGGAGATGGTTGGTACCACAAATATCGCCTGCTGCAATAGTGTCTTTTAGCGTATGACGTTAGACCGATAGAGTTGCGGTGTATATTAAACTTTGAAATCTACATGTACATGTATCTTTCGTTTCCACTTCGTAGACACGAAGTGAAAATTTAAAAACTTCAAGAAGCACCATAACTCTCTCGGTCTTACATGATATGGTAAAAGACGTACTGGCAGCAGGGACATTTGTGGTACTAACCATCTCCAGAAATGCATCAGGTTCTGGTAACGATAAATTGAATTTCGTATTTCGTACTTCGTGTTTCGTCAGATTAGCGAAACCTTGCTAGTATCTTTTTGAAGCAAGAAGGTTAATACAAAAGGTTTCAAAGATGCACGTTACTTATTCAATTCGACATAAAGACTGCATCTGAAGAAGTTAGACTATAGCAGCCCCCGGTGCTGAATTCTTGAGAATCTTACCTACTCAACAAGGCGCCAGGAAAGACTATCAAATCATTCCATATTATTCATATCTTTGATTATGTCTACATATGAATTCATTGCATAATTCAACACAAATAAAGCCAAATTTGCATAAACTCCCTCCAGGGAGTTACTTTACCGACTGACAATTTGTCCGAGTAGGCGTTGATTAACTTTCGTCGTTAGGGAACAGGGGATAAGGATTCGTTTAAGTTCTTGTAACAGGCAGAAGAATTGCTGTGAAGTTGTTAGGGGCCTTTTTAAGAGCATCTTACTTGCAAAGACTCCAATTTCATAGCCAAGGGTAAGAAAGTTTGAATGCACTACGCAGACGATTATGCAGTAGAGTGGTCAAGGTATTTCGTGTTTTCGTTGTTAAAGCGGGTGATCCACTGTCGCGATTTTGGCTTGAGACGCGGTTGCGTTCCCTTGCGGTTATCTTATAAGGACTTCTGATTGCCATATAAGGCGATCGCAAAGGACCGCAACCCCGTCTCAAGCCCAAATCGCGACAGTGGATTCGCCGCTTTAGTGAGTTTTCGCAAGCTTGGCGAAAAACGACGTACGAAATACGAAATTGGACTTCACTTCTAGGACCTAATGTATTTCTGGAGATGGTCGGTACCACAAATATCGCCTGCTGCAAGTGCGTCTTTTAGCGTATGACACAAGACCGATAGAGTTGCGGTGTATAATTGCACTTGGAAATTTGTCTTTCATTTAAACTTCGTAGCTACGAAGTGGAAGCTTAAAAATCCGAGGTGCACCAACACTCTCTCGATCTTACATGATATGCTAAAAGACGCTCTGGCAGCAGGGATATTTTATGGTACCAACCATCTCCTGAAACACATTAGAAGGTGGAAATCAAGCTGAATTTCGCATTTCGTACTTCGTGTTTCGTCAGATTTGCGAAACCTCACTATTATGCAGTTCACATATCCGTCACATATCCACTCCGGGGCCCGTACGACGAGTAAAACCAGACAGATTGCCCCTGATCCCCGGGGAATGAAAACCGTAGAAATGAAAATGAAAATGAAAATTGTAATGGGCCCGTACTGTCTCTAAAATCCACGGCAAGCCGCTGGGTTGGGAAAATCGTACGGGGCCCGGTGGATATGTGACGGGGGCTTTACATGTGATTTTTAAATCATGGTTAATATAGTCCACCGAACCCCAGCTAATCGCTAAAACTACTGTTGACGAACGTCTGGAGAGAAACCAATTATGTCGGCAAATGATCTTACTTTGGACGTAACAAGGGCAATATTGCCATAGCAATGATTCGATTCAAATGTCATTCCACATCAAATAGGATAAGGGTTAAAAAATTTCTTTTTTCTCCACCAGGAACTAATAAGTAGCATCAACTTACTTTGGCCCCAGGGATATGGAAATTATCCGACGTCTGAATTGACGTAAGGCAAAGAAATCGCAACGCGGATGTTCTTAATGAAAATGTGATGCTGAAAGCAGTATTTTTAAACTCTGAATAAGAAATTACAAATCTCAGACTCAGACGACGTTCCGAAATACCTGCACGCCAAATTTTGCCTCTGGGCTGGATGATTTCAAAGTAGTTTTAACATCAATTCCAATCATATCGTAGGCACATATTTCTCTTTCTCTCGCGCGTTTCTCATTTTTAGCTCAGTTTCTACATAACCGACAATAGACTATCTCTGGCTAGAGTGCAAACGAGGAAATGAAAAGCCAGATTTGTACTTTTCCTACTTGTTCTCCCACATGACGTCGGGGCCGTTCATTGCCCAAGCATGATATACACTACCAAACGCATCCTCTCAGACAATTATTTAACTAATTAAATTTCTGTACCCAGGAAGCTAGCATGTTCAGGAAGCTCTCGTTACTTTACGGAGTGTGTAAACTGTATTGTCCATTTGCAGGCAACTAATTTTCTTTATCAGCCTGACAAAGGACTTGCGCACCCTAAAGTGACGAGCACTTTCGAACAATAGTTTAAAGGTTACCTGAAACGGTTTTATCAACTTCTGGTTATCTGCATAATACTGTAGAGCATTAATCAGGCATCAGGACACTGAAAACCGCATGAAAATCGGGTCATCCATTTCCAAGTTATGGGAATTTAAAATGGATGACTACATACCCTGGCAACCATGTCAGGCAGCGGAGAACAGCACATTTGATGTCATTGGATTTTTTAAACAAAACATTAAAATAACTCATTTAACTCGGGCAATTAGGTGTAATTTCGATGTATTTTTCTTGTTCAGTCAGTCGTACTGCAGTTATTTCCTTATAATGGATTCTGAGGACAATATAGGATTTCTGGACAGCAAAATTGACCTCACGAACCCACCGCCTGGACATCCATGGATACCAAGTTGTTTGGTTGTCATGCAGAAACACATCTTAAATTTGGTATAACACTGTTTTTTATGATCCAATCTTCATGCAACTTTCACTGAACTGTTTTTTACTCGAACTACTTTTCAGAGAAAAAAATCATGAAATGCGTTTCAGGTAACCTTTAAGGGAAATTTTACACTTGAGATGTTTAGCATACGGCCCCAGGGCCCTCTTGACGTGCGTAGCGTGCCAGCCGCCTTTGAATGAGAAACCTGCATAACGAAGCTCTGCCAATAGGGGGCCCTGCAGGCAAGTGGACCATGGTTGCAAGGAGAAATCCTTTTGCCAAGTCAATGATTATTGAATATCCCTGAATTACTCTGCACGGGAAAATAGCACCAGAAATGTTATTTTACTGGTCCTTGATTCTATTTTTGATGAGTTCTATGAACAAAATCAACAAAATGTATTTTTAAATTGAAAATGCATTGGATATTGGACCTTTTGTACTGATCTGGATTTTTAGTTCTGCCGGTCCCTCATTGTATTCAGTTTCTTACGTCATAAGGTGAGAACTGTTAGACCGCCATCTTTGTCGGAAATGTCTAAAACGAGTTTATTCAGAAGAAACAGCTGAATGAGAGCCCGCTAGGGGGATGTCTTTCAAACTATAGATCCCGGTACTCGGCAATCATTAATGCAGCTTCTTAACACAACAAATTCCCCCTCTTTTACCAGTATGTGTTTTGGTAAAAACACGTTCTGTCTTGAACCAAGTGGCTACTAGTGCATTTACACAGTGTGGAATAAGGCCAGATTAAAAAAAATACTTGTTTAGCGTCCGGGCAGTTTAGTTTTTCAGGGCGGGAGGGAGGTTTTTATTTTTATTGTTAGTAGCTTTTACATGTAGCTGAAAAGATAGGTCAGAAACAAATTTAAAAAAATTCTAAATTTTCAAATTTTAGAATAGGCAATTTTTAATGGAAAATGCATTACAAAAAAATTCAGGGGTCTTGGCATTTTTCAGGTCGGCAGGGGATGCTAAACTAGTATTTTTTTATGTGGCCTGAAGTTGACAGAATATGGGACCTAGCTTTCCCGCGGGGTCCTGGGCAACACAACCATTTAGTATTCGTTTTGGATTATTGCTGGTTATAATAATCAATTCTCCTGATGAATTGAAATTAACAAAAAAAAACAACTACATGTATCACAATCCTGAAGTTACCATAAATACAAACACGATATCTTAATGTCTATTATTGATTTGAATATTCTCAAGAAAACGACAACGTTTATGTTTTTATTATTGTCCATCAATATGCATCAAAAGCCCCTCGCAGTTGACAACAGAATGGCCAAAACACATTCCATGCAAGTTCGACTCATCAGAGCCGTCCTTTAAAACCAATGTGTCTTTCGCACTAACGACTACGGCATACTGAGAAATTTTACCTATCAATTTCTATCAGTCGACATCGACAGTCTTCCAGGTTTGCGGACTGGTTCGCTGTCATATCAATAGGGAGGTTTCGCAAGCGCCCGGTTAGGCCATACGACGACGTTTATCTATTGTTTGGGTATACCCACACAATAGATAAACGTCGTCGTAGGGCCTAACCGGGTGCTTGCGAAACCTTCCTAATGTTTAGTCCCCTACTACAGTTAAAATAGGATTCCACATTGATGCTGTAGGAAGCAGGAGAGGACACAAAATTCTTTTACAATGCCGAACTGTTTCCAAAGTCATCTTTTATGAACTCGTGCAGGCACCAGTGTAAAAATTTACATCATCGGCATCTTAGGCCTTTTTACACGGTTCGGGTGCGTTCCGGATCGAGACTGGATCGAGGAGGGTTCGGTTATTTTTCCCCGTGTAAAAGCGAAACAACTGACCTCCACCTTCCTCGGGCCAGTTCAGTTCGCCGCGTGAGTCTCGGGAAGGTGGAGGTAGGTGCAGGCCGGTTATTCTCTCGTGCGAAAGCGAACCGACCTCCACCGGCCTCGTGCGGGATTGAGCACGCTACCTGAGTGACATCACTCGCGTACTTGCTGGTAAAGTTACCTGTGAAGAAATTACGCGCGAGATTTCTCAAGCACTGCTCATGCTGTTAGAAGCATAGTTTATCGATTATTGGTGATTATTTCCGGGATATCTTTTACTTACGATAACTGATGTTTATACACGCCATCTAGTGGCACGCATTTGAACGAACCGACCTCGAACTAGATCGAGGCGGGTTACCGAATCCGCACCGTGTAAAAGCGATCAATCCATCCTGAACCGAACCCGCCCGAGGAGGGTGGAGGTAGGTTTCCCCTCGAACCAGCACCGTGTAAAAAGGCCTAGTGATTCGTGCAAATAATCATACCAAGCATATTAGCTCACTGCCATTGCAACTTTAATCCAAACTTTGTTTTTCATCAAATATTTTCAATATGACTGATGAATATGATATTGCACCTTATCACAACTTTCTAATGATGTTGCCCGTTAGCGCTTACCGCAAAGAGACCACCGTTTGGCCTTGTATCACAAAAACATCCTTCGCGGGCGCATGGTCCATTCCTTTGGACTACACGGCAGCAATGTTGTGTGTGATTTTCGTGATGTCATTTCGATACATAGCCGTGATATTTTGGTTCAAGAAAGCTTGTAAATAGAAACGTCTGGCCGCACTCGATGTGATACTAGGGAGGTTTCGAAATCAAACGATAAACGTAAACGTTAACGACAACTTTATTTTTGTACCGAAAATGCACTGCGAAATCTGGTTAATGTGTTGTATGAAAAATAACGTTGTTGTAAAGTTTTGGTTTATCGTTTGATTTCGAAACCTCCCCAATATAACCCCAATTTACCTAAAGATACTGTAAAATTTTATTACAATACAATTACAATATCAAAATGTAAGGTAGGGGGTCAATATCTTTTTCGTCCGGGGTTGTTTTGTGTGTATAGGAAGAGGAGCGAGTTTAACCCAGGTGTGGGAGAACAAAGCATTACAAGTCGTCATCTCAAATGTTTGCAAATTTTGTGGGACACCGCTTGAATGGAACAACCTGTAGAATCGGTTTTTCTCCACTTAATCAGCAACAAGGCTTTGATCAGTCCTGATCTTGGGTCAGTGACCTCTCCATCGTCTTTGTACTGCAGTGTCGTGTGCATCGTATGGCAAGGCTGTACTACTTTTAATATCATGCCAATGGGACGAAAATTTGTGTGTCAACTAAACAGGAGAGAAGGAATATGTCTTGGGCAGGAGGAAGCTAGACTTTTAAAGGGGAGTCGGATGTTTGAGATCAGGGTAGGTATTTAAAATCATTCTATGGCAGTTTAATGACTGTCAAAATTCTATGTTCCGGTACTAATAACTGTTTCCCTGGCTTCAGGGACATCAACGTGTCCGCTGAAGCCAGGGAAACAGCCCAGCCCCCCCCCCCCACCCCCAAACACAGCCAACACACAACCATTGACAACAGCCCCTTGCCAGTTCCCTCACTCTGGTTAAGAAATACATTTTGCTCTAGATGTCTTGGATTGGAGTACAATATTTTGCCTACCTCGCAAGTTCATTAATGTATACGGCGGAAGGCGATTTTTCCCCAAACGACATATCCATTGCACATTCTATTCGGATTCTGTAGATTAAAAGGAATAGGAGCAGTCAGCCGCGCATATTGCCAACAGATGGCAGCAAATGTCTAGCGGGCCAATGTACAGGAAAATCTACGTGATTGCTGCTCGATCGATAATGACTGGGTCCGCTACATGCATTGAACTGGGCCGTAGTGACACCTAGTGGTCAACTCGCTGACAGCTCCTGTTGAGAAAGAAAGTAGGCCTAGTCCATCAAACTGATCACCAGCAGGGCCTGATCACCAGGACGGAAAACGATTTTTTTTGTCTTCGTCATTGGATGAGATGAAAGGGACGTTTCGGTCCCAATTTGCCGGAATCAGCCCTCCGCCGCGTCCCGGCACAGAAAAGACAGGAGCGCCGCGTCACGAAAAACAACATTGCTACGATTCACATGTCTGTTATCTTGTCATGAAGGGTTAAAATATTTTTTGGCTTTTTAACCTCAGTCTGGACTGTGGTACTTGTAACATAAAACTGCAGAAGTAGGCCTACATTATTCTCTGGACCGCGTCTTTTGCTGAACAGTTGAGACAGCTTTTTAGATACCGCGATCCTCCGCGAAGTGGTTTCCAGGTCTCACTACACAGTTTTGATGAAAATGATGAGCCGCTCCTTCCCGCGGCGCCACAGCCACAAAATCATCTTTGCAAGCATTAATTTTAGTTCATATGGGGAGGTGTCAGTTGTGGATACATTGCCGACATTTGGCTGAAGTTGATGAGCAGAGGTACAGTGGTTGGTGAATTCCAATGGAAATGTATTCTTTTAATGGTGTGTTTTTGAATAATGATATCTCCCCTTTGCGCATTTTGATTTTGCGCGAACTCCAGTAAGCCGTTCACAGCGCAGTTCGGCCAGAATAAAAAGTCTGCGGGTTTGCTAATTTCATAGCCAAGGATTTGGAGGATGAACTTGACCCACAAAGCCTGCATTGTACCACCAATACCGCTGGAAAAATACCAATATTACCATAACTTTGGTTACCCGAAAGGTTTCCTTATTGCTGTGTCAGTAGACAATATCCTGGTATACGAGTTCAATAGAACAAAACTTGAATATACCGTAGCCCGCAGTATATGGTATTCCTATGGAAATAAACTACGCAATATACATGTATATAAGAATTACGTTTTCTTTACGTCAACCTCGAAACCGAATATTTCGGTCTTCGACCTCAGGACGGAGAAGTTTGGCTTCATATACATTAGCGACAGGGAAAAATCGTACATCAAATACATCTCAGGGGAAAATTTTGGCGATTATGTGAAGACAGGCATGCTTGATTTATATATTTGGAATAAACTTGCATTGATGATGTTAGTGAACATAAAACGTGATGTGGTATTTGAGATGATCTACGACGTGGCTGACCGATTCGGACAAATATGTTTACAGAATGGCGCGCAATTGTTTGGAAGTTGTACCCAAACAATGATAATTACTGACTATATTCTTTGTTTCCAGTTATATTATATATGTATATTATATAGTTATATAGTTATATATAATATATATATTATATAGTTTCCAGTTATATTATATATATTATTATATTCTTTGTTTCCAGTTAAATATAAAAGGTCTCTTGTTGATAACGCTGTCTCAAAAAAGGGCAGCTAAAGTTTATTTCAAATTTCTTGTTGCAAAATACCAAATGAAAGTCGAGGTTCTAATTCGGGGTCATCCAGATTCGCCTTTGAGATATTCATACCTTGAAGGTGAATTTAAACCGCGCTTGATAGGGATAGATTTTGATCCGATTATCCGGATCGCAAGTAATAGACTGTATTCTGGGGACACTGGGAGGTTCCTTAAACGAAATATTTTAGAAACGAATGATTTTTTTAGTATTACTGACTTTGGATATGACGAAGCCGGCAACGTGTATGAAATTCGTCGTAAGTTACAAAGTGGGATTGTAATGCTGGACGAAGTGTATATTTATTCATCAGGCACATCGTGAGCTATGTGCGCACAGAGTAAGTGACTGCGCATTCAGCTGCAGTCCTCTAGCAAAGCGCTT
Organism: Notospermus geniculatus; assembly: GCA_002633025.1. Classification (NCBI taxonomy): domain Eukaryota; kingdom Metazoa; phylum Nemertea; class Pilidiophora; order Heteronemertea; family Lineidae; genus Notospermus; species Notospermus geniculatus. The sequence continues at coordinate 16,866 of NMRB01000808.1, read as the reverse complement.
GCGTATCACCGCGCAGTCAGAAAATTTCCAGGAAATACTGCTTTAGGAATAGAAAGTTACACTGCAGTATTTAAATACTGATCTATTCAGTAATTAGTATGTCTTTTAGTGAAAGGCTTGTGCCATTTTGATTTTTCCTTGGAAAGTATGTTTTTTAACTTAATACTTCAGTAATTACTGTTTTCTCCCGCTAGAAACTGGAAAACAATATGTTGTTATACAAACGAATTGCGAGGACGTCGATTACACCGCCTTTTAAGTTTCACTCCTCCCGTGATACCTGGTGGTATGACACGCAATCAGGATATTTACTTATTACCTCAAAGGGCGGTGTATACCTGAACACCGTTAGACTGTACAATTTTGAAAATAACACTTTGAAACTTTGGCATTCGGTGAAATATCCACCTTCATATAAATTAATGAAACACCAGAGTTTATACAACAGAAGGTTTTTAGTTTTTCTTACTTTTGAAAATATAGGAAAATTCACATTTCAACTTCTCGATATGTTTAATCAATCAGTCACGTATAGGATGATCGTACCGAAAGTTGATCGTTGTTGTCACCCATTGACGATATACGTCCCCGTACTTCGTAAAGACAAAGTCATGTTTAGGTGTAAGTTTGATTACCCTGGAAGCGGAACAGCTACTGTCCACACGATGTCATTCGTCGACGCAAGTAAATCTGTCATGTTGTCAAATACAGTGGAACTCAAACTCCCACACGCATGCGAGGCTATTCAGCGAGGAGTGTTCACTGTTGAAAGTGATGTGATCCTTGACTGTGACGTATGTAAACCTGGTTTCTTTCTTTTTCGATCGAAAAACGGGTATGTCGGTCAGATAGTAAGGGCTAAAACATCATACATGTACGGCCGCATTCAATTTTCAGCGTGGAGTCAACACCACCAATGTTATTTTCAATATTACATAATAAGTAGGGCTAACAAGTACAAAATGGTGTTTTGCGGTTATGATGTGAGGTGTAAAACGATAAGACCTTTGTTAATGACAGGTTCTCTGAAACCAATGCTGATTTCATTTACTATTACGCATGAAAAGAGGAGTGACTTTGTACCAAAGTTTACTCCGGATGGTAAAATCGGGATATTTTTCTTACTTAAGTATGACAAAGCTTTACAATTTGTAGTCGTTTATTCTCAACAGTAACGTTAATCTTTTATCAGATTAAAATAAATCGAGCGCAGCGGGCAGTCGGATTATGGTATGGCTGGTTCTGTAGACAGCATCGGCCAAAGTGCAGCCAATGACATTGAGAAAATTGGAGTCTTGTATTAAGGGCAATTGGCTTTTTCTCTGGTGTCAAGCTGAAAAAAGGACAGCAGGACACAAGACCTAATGATGCCTGCCAATGCCAGGATTCGACGCCAGTACATCTGGTCACGTAGACCTGCATTTATAAGTACATTTCACAATGTATGATACATTTCATAATGTATGATACATTTGGCAGAATATGGGACCTACTCTTCATTCCAAATCCCCTTGGCGCGAGGTTTTCGGCCGATATCTCCTCAACGGCTGGGTCAAATTCAACATACCATACATCAATAAACTTGTCGTTCTTGCCGGTATCTTTCTGCTAGCTTCATTTTTTGCGTAAGGCCTGCATAACGGATCTGTTTCTCAAAACCCATTTCATTTTGCGATGCTGTTCAGTGCAGTTTACACGTGCGCGATGCATTGCGTCATTTCAAAATGGCCGCCATTTCGGAATAAGTCAACTGACGTATGTTTCATCAAAATCGGCCCAGCCGTTGCGGAGCTATCGTTGATAAACCTCGCGCCAAGGGGATTTGGAATGGAGTGTAACTTTGCCGTTGCGCTTTCGGGGAACAAAACCATTGGTATTTGTTCTGAATTATTGCTGGTTATAATAATCAGTTCTCCTGATCAATTGAAATTGACAAAAAACCAACTATCACAATCCTGAAGTTACCATAAATACAAACACGATATCTTAATGTCCATTATTGATTTGAATATTCTCAAGAAAACGACAACGTTTATGTTTTTATTATTGCCCATCAATATGCATCAAAAGACCCTCGCAGTTGACAACAGAATGGCCAAAACTCATTCCATGCAAGTTCGACTCACCTTTTATTCCTTGAAAACCAAAGTGTCTTTCGCACTAACGAATACGGCGTGCTGAGAAATTTTAACTACCAATTTCTATCAGTCGACATCGGCAGTCTTCCAGGTTTCCGGAGTTGTTCACTATCATATCAATAGAGAGCTTCTGCAAGCGCCCGGTTAGGCCATACGACTACGTTTATCTATTCTTTGGGTGCACTCACACAATAGATAAACGTCGTCGTAGAGCCTAACCGGGCGCTTGCAGAAGCTCACTATTGTTAGGGCCCTACTAATACATGTAGTTCAAACAGGATACCATATTGATGCTGCCGGAGGCAGGACACAAATTCCTTTTTATGCCGAACAGTTTCCAAATTCATGCTTGAGGAACTCCTGCAGGCACCAGTGTAAAAACTTTACATCATCCGCACTTCGTATCTTCAGAGTAGCATTCAGTGAATAGGCACGACATGCTTTTCATATTTCGGTAAGCCAGCTGATAACCAAAGCCTTTGTAACGTCAGGGCGGAACTGGCAAGTAATGGACGGATTCCCGAAGATTCCGTCGTGGGACAGTCTGGCAGAGTGTTGACTCAATGCGAGCAAAAAGAGTTGTTTCTTGCCGTCATAAGTTTGGCTACTGTAACAAGTGTAGATCAGCATTCGGAACGACCTGAGGCGAGCTGCTTATCTGTCCACTGGGCGGCGCATTTCACCTCGGACACAAGTCCAAGGCAGCCATGTTGTTTATCAACAAACCCACGTGACCGACCGTGGGACTATTTTGGCGGAATTTTGGCCTGTAAAGATATCCAACCTTATTTCCTGGATAAGTTGAGGCATATTATATATAAACTTACCGATATCTCGCCCAATCTGCCAATTATTGATCAATAACGCAACGTTTTTGTGTGACCTATTTCGTTCACGCGCATGGTGTGAGACGACCGCATCCAATCCCACAGAAAATGAAGGGAATCCTTGCGGTAGTTATTAAGTACGGAACGGAACGGAACGGAATCGCGGTTGCAAACGGAATGCAAAAGACGGACCGACCCTGTAACTGGAACGCAAGAGAGCTAATCTTAATGATAGCGCTGTGCTGTGATGTTGGATTCGTTCTGTTATGTTGGTATTAAGCTCAATTATTAGGTCGTGCNCGGCGTGTTCAATCACATAAGCACCCACGTGGTTACCGGCATTCCATTCTAAAAATGTCAACATAACGGTATCCGCGCATGCGCCCTGAGATCCGCGACAAATTTTTGTCGCGAAAATGGCAGCCAGAGCCGAAGCCTTCTAGCCCTAGCGGTGGCTTCGGGAACCAAAATGCGCCGAACTATACCCACGAATTCGAACTTTAACGTCCTTTCAAGGTATGCACTGGTCTAATAGTGATTCGTGCAAATAATCATACCAAGCATAATGGCTGCAATTGCAACTTTAAAGCCGAGTTTTTCTTAAATTGTTTTATCGTCCTAATTATTCGTCAATGACACTGTCTTATATAATTGTTTTATGTACAGCGCCTTAGAGCCATTTTGGATTAAGGCGCTATACAAGTTTCGTATAATAATAATAATGATAATAATAATAATAATAATAAAGCCCCACTGTATTGAATTTGAAAAACACAAAATCATCGCCGCGATTATCGACGTCAGTGCACGACGTCAGTGTAGTGTAAAATGTACTACGCTCCATCTGAATACATTGGAGCTCTCCCTGTCGTTTTTACTAATGTGTGCTGAAAACTAGGCCTTGATTCTCTGAAGTAGGTATGAGGCAAGCATTTTGGGGACCTACAAGAGGCCATGAGACCTCTAACGTGCACTCTCCAAACATTTTGAAAATATCGTAAAATTCAATACAGTGGGGCTTTAATCCATACTTTGTTTTTCATCAAATATTTTCAATATGACTGGTGAATATGATATTGCACCTCATCATAACTATCTAAAGGCGTTAGCCATTAGAGATTACCGCAAAGAGACCACCGTTTGGCCTTGTACCACAAAACATCCTTCACGGGCACATGGTTCATTCCCGTTGAACACTGACAGCAATGTTTCCTGTGATTTGATGATGTCATTTCGATACATACATAGCCGTGCTATTTTGGTTCAAGGAGACTGGTCGCACAGGTCGTAGTCGGTGAGATAACGTGACCCCTACTTAAGCATTCGGAACGACCTGAGGCGAACTGCTTATCCGTCACTGGGCGGCGCATTTCACCTCGGACACAAGTCCAAGGCAGCCATATTGTTTATCAACAAACCCACGTGACCGACCGTGGAACTATTTTGGCCGAATTTTGGCCTGTTAAGATGTTCAACCTTATTTGCTGGATTATTTGAGCCATATTATATAATATTATATATAAACTTACCGGTATCTCACCCAATCTGCCAATTATTGATCAATAACGCAACGTTTGTGTGTGCCCTATTTTGTTCATGCGCAGGTGTGATGAGGCGAACCGCACAATTACCTGCAGAAACGAACGGCAATCGTTGCGCGTTCAAGATGGCTGCCTTGGACTTGTGTCCGAGGGGAAATGCGACCGTACGGAAATTGCCGAGCAGTTGCCTTCGGAAGTTCCGAATGCTACTTAAGGATACTGTAAAATTCTATTTTGTATCAAATCGTAAGGGAGGGGACCACGCGTTTTCGTCCGGGGTTGTTTTTTAGTGTGGGTAGGTGAAGAGGAGCGAGTTAAAACCCCGACTGGGGGGGAGAACAAAGTAAAGTCGTCCCCTCCGATATTCACAAAATTTGTGGGAGAACGCTTAAATGGAACAACCTTTAGGATCTGTTTTTCACCACTTAATCAGGAACAAGGCCCTGATCAGTCCTGATCTTGGGTCAGTGGCGTGTCTATCGTCTTTGTACTGCAGTGTCATGTGCATCGTATGGCAAGGCTGTACTACTTTTAATATCTTGCCAATGGGACGAATATTTTTGTGCCAACTAAACAGGAAAAAAGGGATATGTCTTGGGCAGGAGGAAGCTAGACGTTCAAAGGGAAGTCGGATGTTTGAGATTAGTGTAGGTATTCAAAATTACCATTTTCAATGGCAGTGGGCCGAATTCATAAAAAGTAGCATTTGCTTTTTCTGGGCTTTTTCTTGAAGAGCGATTTATAAAATTTCGCTTTTGCTTCGTAGAACAAGCAACTCCCTATAAGAATTAGCAGACGCTTTGTCTTGCGGGCATTAGCTTCATCAGATAGAAAATCTTGTTTGGCTTTAAAAGGTCATTAGAGCAGACCTGAAACGGATGCTAATTCGCATTAAACCTATTGGAATAAATCAAGTTGATATAAAAACATCAAAAACGTCACTAATTTCAATTTTTTTCCGCGTTACTCCGAAGATATAACGTTGTTTTATCGCAGCTGGGCGACGCCCATTTTTCCCGCCGCTTTTCATACGTAATTATAATTTCGGCCGCTAGGGCTAGCTTGTGACGTCACACGTGCTTTTTCGGTGCTGGAGCGAAGATCAGCCAAAGCGCAGTAACGAGCAATGGCGACCGCTTACTCGTCGAGTGACTCTGATTGAGCCGGTGTTTTGTTGGAGAGTTGAGTGTTGAGTCTACATGTTCGAGCCTATGGCAAGCGGATTGTTCAGTTATTCAAAAAACCTATATTTTTGCACTAAAACCTAGTTTTTTGCTCATAAAACTTACTTTTTGTGGAGAAAATATAGGTTTTTTGACAAAAACTAAGTTTTTTGAGCAAAAAACCTAGTTTTTGTCATAAAACTTATATTTTTACAATAAAACCTGGTTTTTTGCAATAAAACTAAGTTTTTTGCGATAAAATATAGGTTTTTCAATCATCAGCATAAAACTTAGTTTTTTGTACAAAAATGTTAGTTTTTCGTCAATAACTGGACAAACAGCCAAAAACCTACATTTATGCTTAAAAAACCTGGTTTTATACAAAAAATTAGTTTTTCTTCAATAAAACCTGTATTTTTGTAGAAAATATAGGTTTCTTGAATAACTGGACAAACGGCGTACAAAAACCTAGTTTTTGTCAGGAAACTTGCATTTTCTACCTCGTCCCATGTGTACGATTTCGCTGTAATATTGAGACGAAGATAGGAAACCTCGGCCCCACATGGTACTTGGATGTTCGTAGTGGACGCTGAACTGCGCATTGGTATGTATGGGCGGTTATTTCCGCAAAAAATCAGTGTCAGGCTTTTCATTTTAGCACAGAATTCCTATGTAGACAGAGCACAAGTAGCGTGAAATATCTTCAAAAGCAAGATTTATTACGTTTATCCGAGGTTTTGTATGCTGACAGCGTATAATTTATATGTTGCGAGAGAAACTGTACACAACTCGCGAAAGAACCAAGTTTAGGATCCAAGTTTCGCATCCAAGTTTAAGATAACAATTTCTCACTTGTCCGCTAGATGGCGCAACAGTTGAACCAGCCGAGGTCTTATGTACACTGTAGACAACCCTCGGCCAATGGTAGCCTACCCAACACTCATTATGTTAATGATTAGGCCTCCAATATGATAATAGAATCANAACAGTTGAACCAGCCGAGGCCTTATGTACACTGTAGACTACCCTCGGCCAATGGTAGCCTACCCAATACTCATTATGTTAATGATTAGGCCATGTTATCTTAATGATTAGTTTTTGTCAAAAAACCTATATTTTCTCCACAAAAAGTAAGTTTTATGAGCAAAAAACTAGGTTTTTTGAATAACTGGACAATCCGCTTGCCATACGCGCATACTAGAAGTATAATGCCTGATTGAAATAAAAACCTCCTTATTGGGACCAGGCCACTAAGAATGTATAATGTCGGTTGGTTTAAAAGATTCTTTGTCAAGAAACGTTTGTGGGCCTGATAGAAAAATGCTTGTTTTATCCCTTCGAAGACAATGCCGTTTGTGGCACGCCTGAATGTTCATAACACTACCACCAGCACTACGAGAGATTTTAGGAAATATTTGACAATTTTTTCGCATTCTTATACACAGTCCTGGCTAATTTATGGACATGCATTGCATCAAAGATGGCTGCGCCCATGGCTAGTTTCGTATACACTACAGGTTTCGCTGTGGCCTGTTCACGGCAGGTAGATCAGAAGCACTGCTAAGTGGAGCGAACGTTACTCGTTGCCGTTATGCACATCAAGTGACTCTAGCCGCTTTGACTGTCCTGCAGAACCGCGCTCATGCTCAGTCTCTCAGTGTGGATGGAAACACCCCCTGACTATGAAAGTTGGTGCAGTACTATGTGTTCTGGAACACCGTGATGGAACGAGAGCAGATTCTTCGTCAGTTTGTGATGGTTTATTCCCATTTCGCCTTTTCTCATATCGCCTTATTCCCAAATCGCCTTTTCCCGTTCTGCCATTTCCCAATTTGCCTTATGGTAATTGAGTCGTGCACCCCTATCAAATAGTGGACTAGTCTAGGCTTCAATAAAAAAACTTCATACAGAAAAATACCATTTGTATTTTATCACCGTATTTATTGATCACCGTTTGTGATAATTTTCCTATACTGAACTGAATTCTAGGGGAAAAGTAAAAGTAGGCCTGCTACATGTATTTAGTGATTTTTTTCCTAAACAAAATGTGAATTGAAAAAATGGGACAAAGTTCTTTGAAGTAGGCCTACTTTGAGGTGCTTTTTGTGTTGACTATTTCCTAACCAATTGAATTGAAATGAATTCAGTCTTGCGACAAGAAATTGATAAAAAGAATAATCCATTTCAGGCCTTACAGTAGGTATAAAGAAATTAAACCACTCGAAGATAATTTAAAGAATTAATAGAAAGAACTCCTTAATTAAGAGCTGATTAAATTTAGGAATTAAACCCTCGGCGTCGGGTCTTGGTTGCGACACCAAACCCGCGAGGGTGGAGCTAAAATGTAGGCCTAGTCCAAACCCGAGGCGCTGGTTTGGACTACATTTTAGCTCCACCCTCGCGGGTGCAGGGTGCTTTCTTCAACGGACTATCCGCAGGAAATGTAGCTGATGGTACAAAACGTCGTTGGGATAGGTCACTGATCACATGAGTATCCATCTGGCAGGCATTAGCAGCCCTACCTCTCTGAATGCTCGAAGCGAGAAATGCTGGACGCCAGACGCCATTGGAAACACTGAGCCGGGGGTCTTGGTTGTGTCACCCAGACCCGCTGCATTCAGAATGAGGCTAATGCATTATCCATTTGAAACATACGCACGAGATACCAAGGTATTTGAGAATCCTTAATTAAATCCTTAATAAGTAGGCCTAATTAAGGCCTATGAATTTAACCCCTCAACAAGAATTCTGAAAAATCAACTGAAACCCCCACAATCAAGGCCTGAGTAGGCCTGCACGTGGGTTAGTCCATTTTCAAAAAAAGGTAAAATCTGGATAAAAAGGCGAATTGGGAAATGGCAGAACGGGAAAACGCGAAATGGGAATAAGGCGATATGGGAAAAGGCGAAATGGGAATAAGGCAAAACGGGAAAAGGCGATATGGGAATAAGGCGATATGGGAAAAGGCGAAGTGGGAATAAGGTGAAATGGGAAAAGGCGATATGGGAATAAGGCAAAACAGGAAAAGGCAAAATGGGAATAAGGCGATATGGGAATAAGGCGATATGGGAATAAGGCGAATTGGGAAAAGGTGAAATGGGAAAAGACGATACGGGAAGACACCGTTTGTGATGTCACTAAGAACCGGAAACTTCAAAATGTACATGTACATCAGTGCTCTTCAGAGCACCGCAACTTGTCTGCGAATATTGACGAGATGCTTTAGTCAATCTGACGAGTTACTTGTCATGGCGAATCGCACATCTCTGTGACGAGTTCAGTTTGTGCAGATGACAAGATCTCTAGTTATGATGATAAGTTGCAGGTGGCATGACATTATTGCGCATGCGCTTCCCTCACATTCATTGCTCAATTTCAAACTCTAAGCATGCAGTTACCCTCGGTGCCTCATTAGCCGCGTGGGTTTAGGGCTTATGTCTAATAGTTTGTACGTTTCATAGGTCGTAGGTTCGAATCCCGTCGGAGGCTCAGAAATTAGGTAGGGTTTTTCTGTAACATGTAGCTGTTGTTAGCACTTGTAACTGTCGTATAACAGTCTCTTGGCGCTTAAATTTTAATTTTTGTTTAGCCTGAATGACAAGACGTATTTGTTTCAATGATAAGATGTCTCTTTTCCGAGGATGACAAGTTAAAAACTTGTCAATTGACAAGATAGACCCTGTCAATTTAAGCATATGGCTGAGAACGAGATCCAGCTTGTCAGTACGACAAGAATTTTTTTAGAGTGAGGATTTCTGAGCACCAAAAGGAGGATTTCTGAGCACCAAAAATTTCTGAGCACCAAAAGAACCCGAAATCAGCTGTGTACGAACACTATACAAACACGGGTCACACCGTGGAATGGGAAAAGACAGTCGTCTTAAACAAACAGCAACAAAAGTTTTACCCAAGAAAACTGATGGAGGCCATTCAAATCAAGAGACACAAACCCAAACTCAATAGAGACACTGGACTATTCATTCCTTCAGCATACGATAGCCTGATCATATAATCACCTTGTTTATTTACCTACTTGTCAACACATGAACCTGTGACTCTGCATAAGACCCAATTGTTTTACTGCACAATAGTTTCATTAATACTGTATTTCTGTAAAACACTGTTATGTAGACTCAACTTCACTTTGATTCAGTTGTACACTTGACAACGACCAGGGAACACTGGTAGAAACGACCAGGGAACACTGGTAGAAACGTCGTGTTAAAATAAACCTAGAAAGAGTAACCAAAAAGTTGGATTAGTTATTCGGAACCTTTCTAAAAATGCCATTCAAGCAGTTCAGTGAGGATTCTACCTTGGGTATTTGTGATGGACCACACCCAATAGAGTTGTCCTCTGAACGGGACTGTTCCACAGTTCCAACTGCTCAATGTAATCTGACCATGGAATTACATAATAGGTCTTTCACCACTAACTAATAGGTCGCGTAACGCTTGTTTGCACTTGGCTGTTAATAAGATTAGGAATGAACCATGAGGTCGTTAAAGTGGGTTCTGTTACACACAATTCACTGTCCAGTCACGTGCTAATGGTGAAGTATTACCGGTGTAACAGTAAAGAGTATCCCCCTGTAAAAAGTATCCATTTAGTTGTTGAATGACGGATCAAGGGGCATGGCTAGAAACCAATCGCCAGAGATTAGAATTTCAACCAGCAAGGGTTTGTAACCTGCAAACATAATGTAGTTCTTCTGGGTTTCTCAAATTTTCAAAAGTATAAGCAAACCCTGTCATCCCTTCTCTCGGGATCTGGACTGGAGGTAGGTGACCACCCTTTATCTTGCTGCTAAAGAGCCGGATATGGCCCATTGACAGAAAGTGCGGCGTAGCTCGACGTCGCCCGACGGAGGTGGTGAGCACCGAAAGCGGAAAGACTAAACGGGGGGGGGGG
>NMRB01000807.1:240608-274742 GCA_002633025.1 Notospermus geniculatus | reverse complement strand
TGATTGTGTCTATACATGTAGTTGACTAGAAATCATAGCAATTGCTTGCTTACCTCCTTGACGTCACACCTTGTGAATGTGGAAAGACTTTGCGAAATTACTGTAAAGTGCCGTGAGTAACATCTCGCACTTTGTAGGTGGCAGCACTATTTGAGAAACCTGGGGCGCCATCTAGCAAGTGGAAATCTTTCTCGAGACACTATTAGTAATGGAAACACCAACTGACTGAAGAGGACTTCGCGAACTGAAAACTAGCGTTTATTGTGATATCGCGTTAAGACTGTGATAAGAATGTACATGTATGCAGGCGTGGGAATCATTGGTTTGAATCCGATCCCAGCTTTTTTTGTTTTTTTAATAGTCTGAGTCAACGATTTGTTTAATTTATTTTAAGGAGAATAACATTTCCTGCCCAAATTTGATATACTCTCCTGTGATATCAGTGAGTCTTAGGGCCGTATGTTAGGGTCGGACTTCAGCAGTCAGACTTTTCTCAATGCTTCAAGCATAGAGAAGAAAGTCCAACTTCAGCGATACTTTAGGCTAAAGTCCGACCCGAGCATATACGGCCCTTAGGTAGACTGCGACGAACGAATGCGCTAACCATATCGAGCTTTTGATATTGGTCCCGTTCTAGAGCATTTGAATAGCTTGTGACATCATTATTCACCGCAGGCTTTGTCATTCATAACTTACCGTCTGGGCTTAAGGCTCACTCTTGATAAACTGTACATATACATGTAGCGCTGCTAATTTATTCACCATGGGCAGACCTGTCTCTTCTTAGCTTGGAGGTAACCAGACCATGGCGCCCTTTTCTTTGTGATAACTGTTTTGTTTTGCTTCTAATTATCACCTGTGACCTTGATCTACATATGCCTACCTACACTGTTAGAAATTTTGTCGATAAAATTACAGAAAAGTGCCTGCAGCAGAGTCCCCAGCACTTTCTGTATATTTACAGGTGAAGTTACAAATACAGAAATCTGTAACTGCCCTCATCAGATCCCTGTAAAAACACAGAAGTACTGGGGACTCTGCTGCAGGCACTTTCTGTAAATTTATAGGTGGTACCATTTTAGCACAAAATTGCTTCCTGTAAAAACACAGAAATGCTGGGGACTCTGCTGCAGGCACTTTCTGTAAATTTATAGGTGGTACCATTTTAGCACAAAAATGATTCCTGTAAAAACAAAGACGTACTGGGGACTTTGCTGCAGGCACTTTCTGTAAATNAAAGACCTTACAAAAAATTCCATTATTATCATTTACAAACAGTTTCTGTAAAAGGACTTTACAAAAAAATCCATTATTTTCATTTACGGACAGTTTCTGTTGAAACAGAGAGTTTCTGTAAATTTAGAACAATCTCCGTAGAAGAACAGCGGCCTTATATTTAAAGACAGATGTTGTAAAAATATAGAAATTCACTATTAAGAATTCTAAGGAGATCTGTATTTATTTTAATAAAGTTCAGTACTTTTACAATATGTTTCGTTTTAAGAACAGGAACTACATAAATTGTCGCAAATTTACAGGGAAAAAAGAATGTATCCTGTATTTTAACATGTGAATTCTGTAAATGACAGGGAAAATATGTTTTAAGAAGGACTTTGCTGTAAAATAACAAAAAAAGTCCCATTATTATCATTTACGAACTGATTCTGTAAAAAAATTTCTGTAAAATCTACTGTTTTTTCTAACAGTGTAGTCTTCCGCTTTTTGTGTGAGTTCTAACCATAGCGTGAAAAATATTGTTAATATAAAGGCTATTATACTATGATATATGAAAAATGTATATCTTTTAAATAGAGTGATAATTGGAATAAGATTTTTCCTTGCATCTTTCTGTTTTAATGTTGTTTGAATAAAATGATCTCCAAAACAAACGAAATTCCTTCGCAGTTTGTACCAAGGTGGGTATAGGTTCTGCCCACAGGGCGTCCTCCAACCCGATTCGACGATGTTTGCCGGGGACCTCACACTTCGGAAGAACTTTCGGCGATTGGTGGCTGATCATGCATTGATGACAAAGTAAGCGGGGTAAAATTTGGGGTTAACACCCCAGGCCACCGCCACATCTGTCAAATCTGCTACTCAACCAATTAATACGATAAAAGCATAGGTATCTTGCGGTTTATCAGAGGAGTACGAGGGCCTAAATCCAAAGAAAAAGCTTTCCTCGAATGTAGGCCTAAGCCCTTGTACTCCACTGATACCCCCCAGAATGAAAGCTACGAAGTAGGCCAGAAAAAATAGACCGGAATCATACGGTATGCTGTGAGTTGGGACGTCATGATCGACGACGTAAGCCTATCACTTGCAGTGCACCAAGGGTGCGCATCGTGGGCGATGCACAGACACTCCACCATCCATCTTTTCTACAACAGGCGCTGTATGCTGCCTCGTTCCTTGTACACGACTACAGTGAAGGTCCTAAGACTCCTAGCAGCTGCAGCGATGACGATTTTTCGAAAAGGACTGCGCAACTCGAATCATCGTAAGATTGCCTTCTGAGTTTGTATGCTATAGGCCGCCTACATTGTAGTCGGCTATGCTAGGCTACCGTAGGCCTAGCCTACTTCATTTGGACCAATCCGAGGATTGGTACCGTACACTACCGGTAGGCTAGTATTTTCACAGATGATAACGTAGGCCTACATGTAGGACTAAAACCCGTAGGCCGAGTTGCTTGGCTGTGTTGTGTAGGTCTACAGGTAGGCCTGTAGGCCTTGGCTACATGCACAGCATGTTACGAAATCACTCCATAGTGATCCTCCCCTGCCTCTTGAGTGTGAATCTGAGCTCATACGGCCCTAGGGCCTACGTAAACTTTCCACCGAAATTAGTACGCCCCGGCCCAAATGCACGTGGCAATGAAAATGAGTCACACAAGCACGTGCGCCACATGAAGACATAGATCATGCAATGCACGATGTAATTCAACAAATAACTTTCGTCCAAGGTAGGCGGCGATACGATCAACTGAAGGAGAAGTGACAAAAAAGTCAATTCTTCATTCCGATGCTTTTATTATATTACATTTCACAGCTTCATACAACAACAAAAATTGATTGCTAATGCTGATAGGAGATATGTTATGTTGTGTGCCGTTGGTGTATTTCTGAGGAATTACGATCGGGATACTGGCCTATGGTTGTTCTCTTAGGCCTATCACTTCTTGTAGCTGCGGTAGTTTCCAAAGGCGCAGTCTCCGATGTTGCTGCCGTATTCTCACTTCTTTTTGTAGCTGCGGTAGTCGCCGAATGCGTAGTCTCCGTCGCTGCCGTAACTGCCGTATTCTCGCTTCTTTTTGTAGCTGCGGTAGTCGCCAAAGGCGTAGTCCCCGTTGCTGCCGTAGCTGCCGTATTCTCGCTTCTTTTTGTAGCTGCGGTAGTCGCCGAAGGCGTAGTCCCCGTTGCTGCCGTAGCTTACATAGGCTCGCTCTTTCCGTTTTGCCTGCGAAATGAGAAATGAAGACTATGATTTTTGACAGCTTCCTGACTTCTAGTGAAGGGTAAGTACCGGTAATCATTCTGCTAAAAATAGAAAAATTATTCGTTCGTTCAGGAGTCCGAAAAATGATATAGGCTAGCTAGTTGTACATGTTTACGTCCTGCATTTTTGCAAGTTGTAGAATGGTTTTCATGTATATGTAGGTAGGCCTACGTTTTAGGAAATGGGAAGTGCCACACCCTCTGAGAAACTGAGAAATGTTCAATGTGGCAGGACTCTCAAAGCTACAGTCCTTATGAAACGAACATATGGCATATTTAGGCTAGGGCCTGTAGTGGTGGCATTCAAACTGCAGCCACATGGTTATGAAGCGTGAGATATTGTGATAGTGCGTCAAGTAGACATCGAACGTTCCAGGCAGCTTCGTGATCACAGAACGACGCCACGCGTTCCATTGAAGCATTACTTTTGCATGGATATACTCTACTTTCATCGATTTAAGACCGGTTCATTATAAGTGCCTGTGACCGCCCCCGTGCAGCACAGCGTGAATAGCCCCACGGCCCCTTGTTGTTCATTGGCGCACATTTTCTACTTGTGCTGGTGGGCTGAAAGTGACTCGTGGTTGTCAGTACGGATAAACAGATTGCTATTTGTGGTTTAAATCTGTGTACCGTGCGATTGATTAATTTTCCGTTGGGTTTTGTCGTTCCGGGACCATGACGTAACCACCAGGGTAATTCACAGAAATGCTCAACAAATAACACCTGTATAGGCCAACTGATGGGCCTAGTTATCCGTGCTAGTCGTTATGCAATACCCACGGTCAATGAGTGCGGTATAGGCCTACTCATTCGGCATCGGTTATCCAGGCATTGCTTACGAATTGTGATGTAAACATAGCACACAGGGGCAGGCTACACGTCAATCATACATGGTCAGCTCTATTCATGGATTCGAACCATGAGGTCAAAGTTATACAGAATGGGCGTGGCTTGAATATCCAGAACCGGTCTTAAATCGATGAAAGTAGAGTATATGTACATGTATAGGCCTTTCATGACACAACTTTCCAGGTTCAGGCCTATAATCATGATAATAAGTACTCTGTTGACCCTGAAGCCGACTGAAGCTACATGTATTTGTATTGTATTTCATTTTTCCGTCAGGTCCTGGAAAGTACGGAGGAGGCCATCACAAGTTACTCAAAAGCTACATGTAAAGTCTGCTACATGTACTACTTTAGTGCTATGTTCTACAAAAACATTCTGTAGCATTTTGAGTGATTTTGTTGATAGCAGATAGATGGACGTATGAGCACGTTGGTGTCGGCCAGTGTTATTGATTTCAGTTCAAAACTTTTTCAATGTGTGTATAGACACAGTTGAGATATAAAAGTTGACCCTCAGCTAAAAGTCTAAAATGTCTTATAAATGCAATTTCATGTTCGTTTCTGAGTAGATCGCCCTTAAAAATAAAAATGCATATGACGTTTTGTGAAAAAGCAATAAAAAAGCTGTACTTACCAGCTCTGCCGAATCAGAAAAGGCAAGAAGTGCCAAAAGCAAGACGACTGTTGGGAGAAAAATCCGCATTATGATATTCATCGTCATAAGGTCTGCTACAAATAGTTTCTGACGGAAACCTTACAGGTTTTATATAGCGTAGTAGACAGGAACCATGAAAATAATTTTCCAGTTGTCACCTGTTCGGAAAAAAATATTTGGGTTTGGTAACGCGCTTGGTGAGGGCAAACCCCATTGGCACAATGGCGTCCAACTTCCTCTTGTTGTGACAACTGTACAGCTAACGAAATGAAAGTCATGCTGTTTTCTTCACCTGCTAACCAAAATGAAACATGCTGTACAAAAATAATAGAACAAGTGTGGAATATTTTGTAAATGTTCATGGTAAATGATATTTTTACGGCCAGCTGTAGAACCGCCAAGGCTGATGATTTCACAGCCCTTCATTATGTCATGTACGTACATGTACATAGTTTTATTGACAATTTTGACGACAATTTTCAGCGACTGATAAAACAGCCTACCCCTGACCAAACGAGCTTTATAACTAACCCAATGAAAAAGCCAACTCAAAACTTACTTCACTCATTGATATTTATTCAAGTAATTAACAATTTTGGAACATCTTGTGAAATGGAAATTGTTCTATGGAGGTGCTAGAAGAAAAAAAGCATAAAAAAGCATATGACAGGTTGCCATCATCCGGTCTCACATGTGCCTGTCACCCGGCTGTGATTCCTGGTAAATGCAATACCCATGCACCGCGAATTACTGTATTACTCTAAATTCCCACTTACCTGTCCCATTCCTGATCTCGGAAAAAATGATCAAATCCTAAGTTGAAGATATAACAGCGCTGTCATTCTTTGCCAGGCTCTGGAGTGGGACAAGTAAGTGGACAGGACATTACTGTTTCTGACCATACCCCCACCCCGTTATCTTCAACTCAGGATTTAGTCATTTTTTCCTAGTTCAGGAATGGGACAGGTAAGTGGGAATTTAGAGTATGAATCACACGCTCTGGGGTTTCGTATTTGTGTGTCGACTCAGCCACGCATTGCTGGTTCATTATTGTTGAGTAACAAATTTGTTTTGAATTTACCCATAAATGGTTAAGTCCGTCCGTAAGACTAATTTAGGTAGCGAAACAATGACCAATCAGTGCCAAAAATAATGGTGAAATCAATCAACTACTGATGTCTGAATGTCGAGCCAACTTTCGCCTGGTACTGAATTTGGCAGATCTACATCCCAGCCGTTTCAGGAGTGGCGAGCTCTCGTAGAATCTCAAGACGTTTCAAACGACTCCAGTGACAGTGTGCCTTTTCTATTCTTCAGTTGAATTCGACTTTGAGCCAACACGACCACCTATTTCAACAGTCAATCAGAGATTGCCAAATCGACTCATTCGTCACTTCACGTAAAAATCCCAAATCAAGGATCGTGACAAAAAAATGGGAGAAAGAAAATGCCAAAGGGGTCACTAAAGCACCAGAGCATTGCGTAGATTTATCAGTTCAGATTGATGATTTCTGAATAATAGAAAAAAATGGCGCAGGCAAAGATGTCACGAGAGAGGAGGACACCGCGTGTCTCCCCTGTTGCCTCCGTAACTTCGTGTTCTGATTCAGAATCCATGGACATGAGTGGAAGTGAGTATGAGGAATGTTGAAGAATAATGAAAAAAATAATTGGATAAAACACAACTCCGTCATCAATTCCGGATGAACTTCTTATTCAAAAAACCCTGCCTGTTCCAACAGAATAGAAAAAAGTGCCTTCTTTCAACGAGGTCACTCCTGCAGCGGTTAGCGCGTCCATGACGGTAAAATGTTGTCGCTTGTGTGCGTCTGCAGTGCACTTGAGTTGATTCATTGACATTAGGCCAGCTAGAATTTTCTCAAAACATCATCAGAAATTCTCCAGAATTGAAGAGCCAAGTTACTTGCGAAATCAGCATCTTTCCAGCAGCTGAATACTAGATTTCACACTCCTATCAAACGCGATTTTGTTGAAACGACATCTACCGGCAGTTATATAAAGCAAATCTGCAGTCAAACAGTGTTTAAAGATAAAAACAAGCCCGTCGAGACTGTAAAACGTTCGGAGATCACTTCCTATAGGAAAATCTTAGAAAAACTGTACATGTTTTGTACACTGAGCAACGCTAAAATCAGAAAAATATTGACACGCATAAATATTATGCGTCATACTTCATTTCATTGTCGACAGATGTCACTGACAGTCAACGTAAGTTCGTTCGCCGCATGAGAAAATNTTTGGCAGATCTACATCCCAGCCGTTTCAGGAGTGGCGAGCTCTCGTAGAATCTCAAGACGTTTCAAACGACTCCAGTGACAGTGTGCCTTTTCTATTCTTCAGTTGAATTCGACTTTGAGCCAACACGACCACCTATTTCAACAGTCAATCAGAGATTGCCAAATCTACTCATTCGTCACTTCAAGTAAAAATCCCAAATCAAGGATCGTGACAAAAAATTGGGAGAAAGAAAATGCCAAAGGGGTCACTAAAGCACCAGAGCATTGCGTAGATTTATCAGATCGGATTGATGATTTCTGAATAATAGAAAAAAATGGCGCAGGCAAAGATGTCACGAGAGAGGAGGACACCGCGTGTCTCACCTGTTGCTTCATCCGTAACTTGGTGTTCTGATTCAGAATCCATGGACATGAGTGGAAGTGAGTATGAGGAATGTTGAAGAATAATGAAAAAAATAAATGGATAAAACACAACTTCGTCATCAATTCCGGATGAACTTCTTGTACAAAAACCCTGCCTGTTCCAACAGAATAGAAAAAAGTGCCTTCTTTCAACGAGGTCACTCCTGCAGCGGTTAGCGCGTCCATGACGGTAAAATGTTGTCGCTTGTGTGCGTCTGCAGTGCACTTGAGTTGATTCATTGACATTAGGCCAGCTAGAATTTTCTCAAAACATCATCAGAAATTCTCCAGAATTGAAGAGCCAAGTTACTTGCGAAATCAGCATCTTTCCAGCAGCTGAATACTAGATTTCACACTCCTATCAAACGCGATTTTGTTGAAACGACATCTACCGGCAGTTATATAAAGCAAATCTGCAGTCAAACAGTGTTTAAAGATAAAAACAAGCCCGTCGAGACTGTAAAACGTTCGGAGATCACTTCCTATAGGAAAATCTTAGAAAAACTGTACATGTTTTGTACACTGAGCAACGCTAAAATCAGAAAAATATTGACACGCATAAATATTATGCGTCATACTTCATTTCATTGTCGACAGATGTCACTGACAGTCAACGTAAGTTCGTTCGCCGCATGAGAAAATTAGTGTACTGTTACAGCTAGCATTCATTGCATCGATCATCAGCTTACGTCGAAACGTTTTCATTTTGCAGCGAGTTTTACTGCTGTGGAATTCCGATGCATCTTGGCAGCATTATTTTTCTGATGTTGGCCTACTATCCCGAATATCAGACCCCATTGCAAGTTTCATCAAATCCAGTCCCATATTGCAACAATTTGAATCCATTGCACAGAATCTTAGACGATCGTGCATTTTTATCCACTTTGCATACAATTAATGAAAAATAATTTCCGGCTGTATTAATTTCCGGCTATATTCGCCACAGAAGGCAGGACAAAAAAACATTTGACACGTTTCGGTAATCGTAGCGAATTGCCATGTGGTAATAAACCATTTGTCCTCGGAGAGTTCAAGGTCAAATACCTAACTGCGCGACTTTGGAGTCAGAGGTCAAGGTCGTTGGATCAACGAACATTGTATCTGATCTCTTGTGCCCCAAATCTTCCAGTCCTCTTTAGGATTTTCCGCGTAACATTCGCGAAATGATTTCTTTTTTCTCTGAGCTCTTGCTTTGTATTTGACCTTCCATAAGCAAAAAATACAGCCAGGAGATCCCATCAATTTCAAAGGGATGGCCTTGACCCCCCCCTTCCCCCAACTTCGGCAATAAACGTCTGTCGTTAAACCATATTTGTGGTTGTAGGAACGAATCCCAATTGTTCATTTCCTATTGAAGTCGGTCGAACACCCGAGCTGGTCGTACTTCTCAACAGCACAATCAGCTCAGGATAGCTGGCTGAATGGTTTAATCTCGTGAACACACACCTTGCCATCCAACAAAGTGCCACATTGATAGTTCGACATCACAACCAGGTTACCCAAATCCACTCTCACACGTATTCGGGTGCTTCACTTTCTCCTTGGTAAGCGTAATAAGTCCTGGCATGCATTTTCCTCGGACGGTATTTAATCTTGATATCTTGGGCCTTGTGTAACCATGTCCATGCACTGACGAAGCACAGCACGACGCAGATCCACGCAAGTACGAATGACCACCCGTAACTGTAGACTCTAGCACCGTCAATGATTCTCTTGAAGGGCACCGATCGTCCTTGCATGAATTCTCTTCGCTTTAGTAGGTGACACTTGACGTGGAAAAGGGCAATGGACGTGGTTAGGGAAATACCTGAAAGGAGAAAAAAGGGATGGCATAAACCTCCTTTTTAACTAATAGGCTAGGACAACTTAAATTTGAGGTCACGAAGTGCTGGTGATGACATCGTCCGGGTGTCGAAAATCAGCAACCAATGCACCAACATCTAATACTGCAATGAATAGATTAGTGCAGCGATGATCATCCACAAAAGCACACCAAGTTTGCAATTTCCATTTTCATCAGGCCATCTTTTCCAATTCACTGTGATAACCTGTCGTATCTGTTCGGATGAATTCGATATAAAACGTGTTAAATGAGAACGACTTGGGATGAAACACTGCCATCCATAATTTCTATCACACGCCAGTAAATTTAATACTTTCGGACGTGACCACTGACACTTCGCTTATTGGTTGAAACAACAGGGAGTTGTAAATAGAGACTTCATTCTAATCAGGCAGTCAATCGGAAATGGCCATCCTTCGGGGAAAACGTGGCAGAAGTTTGTTAACAATGAAGAACGGCCTGTGGGATGAAGTTGTAGACGGTTTATAGTTGGAAGGGTGAAGATATTTGGTATCCAAAAATAGAGCACCAAAGGCGACACACAAAATGATATAATAAACGAAGTCGTCCTCCAGAAATTTTGCAAATTTTCGACCCCAACCGGGGTCTTCTTCAGGCTGGCACTTTCAAGTCGAGTTTACCAGAAGTCAAGATGTTTGGGAGGTCACATCACTTGATTCCACCGAATACGTAAATATATCATACGTGCAGTAACAAAAAAGTTGTTTCTGAAGAAGCCATTTGTCATTTGCGGAATTTTTCAATCATACGAGATACGATCGATCAAGGGTGTTCCGTTTTGGGAAAAACTCATTTGGATACTTCATACACAAGTGGGAATATTCGAAGATAATTGACTGCTGCGAGAAAATTTAGCCGTCACGAAATGTCGATTGCATGCTTCGGACACAACAAACAAGACATCCGATATCGCTGATTCAAGGAAGGGATACAATTTATCTATGTGGCGTGTATGGATCCCTAGGGACACAAGGCGACTCATTATAAGCTATTGGAAGATATGACAGTAGATGAAGTCAAATGGCCTGTTTCTGGAGACGGTATTTGACTCCGTCACCCATTGATCATCTTCAAGACAGCAATCGCTGCACATTGGTCAGCCGAAAAAGAAGACTATTGCGCAGTTGGAAGTGGCCCAAATTTAACAGACGAGTGGGGACGGTAAAGGGAAAATTCCAAAAAAGAAAAGTAGGATGTATGAGAATGATCAAGCATTTGGAGCTGATCGCAATTTCCTCTCCTCAAAAGTTAAACTTCCTCGACCTTCTAATCCTTATAAAAAAGAAGAAAAAAAGGCTTGGACACTAAATGATGGAAGGAAGACAGGAATCCGGAACCCAATCGCTTTTCATATCGCTTTTCACCTCCTCACAGCTGGTGGATTTTTCCCTCTTACCTCTTGATCAACTAACCTAGTGACTTGAGTGCGTTGGGCAACATAAAGGTACGAGCTAACGATACATCACACCTACATAGTTTCAACAACGAGTGCAATTACTTGACGTATACAGGTGTATGCAGTTTGACACCTCACACGTCTTAGGAGAAACTATGTCACTTCCAGACCAATGATGCTCACACTATTGGTGGCAATCACTGAAACCAAGGCCGATGTCCCATATGCTCTGACACCCATTCTAACAATAAAGTGACACCATTGTCTGAAGTTACCAAGCAACACGTAGATTTCGATTATTAGTTGACAGTTCATCATTCGCCGATACCGTTGTGTAAATTCCTTTATACTAATGTCAATTTTGGAAAATGGTAAATTACACATGATTTTGTACTTGTTTTATTATCAAAATACCTCCAGGGGTAGGTGAAATTGCAATAGTGCTCTTACTCGACAACCGGACTACCGCTCACCGCTTTATCGCAAAGAAAAGAGATGGAGTGGGCTCGGAAGCTATCCATTCTTGCCGCCACGAAACATCCACCTGCCCACCTCAGGACAACCGGCTGACGTTTTTTGGTGCTTAGGTTATAATTTATTGATGTCGTATTTAATCCAAAGTGTTCTCTCTAACGGAAGCTGGCCAGATGGACTTCCATTTCTTTCCCGACAAGTGACTCTCGAAGCTGCCGAAAGTGGTCAATATATGAGACGGCCGAGTGTTTCGGTATTCCGGGAGTGAAGAGCAACGCACTGAGACGTTGGAATGATACATAATTTGCCGGATATCACTTCAGCAGTGAACGTTTGCGAAGAGCATATACAGAGCTACTTTAGATCTCCTTGTTTTGTCAGCTGAAAGGGGTAATCAAGTTCAGGGCTGACTGGAATGCGTGAATGTTCAGCGAGTTTGCACTTCGAGTAATTCAAAATGATGATATGAAGCGAGGTGGTGTAGTAGAGGCGGGTTTTACCGGAGTGCTGAGGTGTCTGCAAGACATTCCAAGGGATGTGACCAAGATTCGTCTGGTAACTTCGAGTTTTCAATTCGGATTCATGGCCCGTCGTCTAGGACGTTTGGAAAGAATCCACCAACACGTTATTTACATTAAATTGCCTCGTGTCGAAGAAGTATCCTACGGAATATATGTGGAGAATTTCAACTGAGATATTTCCATGGCCCAAGTAGCACAAATGAGGGGAAAACACGCAGAGAATTTCAACCGTTCATCGACCTTTGTCGAGAAAGACTCATTCTGCCATGCGGGATGGTCGATAGACTCATTCTGCCATGCGGGATGGTGGAGGTTCCAACCGGTCCAGGCTCACGATATGTTCGGTAAGGAAAGACACGTGATGATCTAGGATAGCAACTGGTGGGCAGTCCGAAACACGAAGTTTCGAGAACGGAAATGGACGACCGGGTGAGAGTTGATGATCATGATGATTTTCTTGTTCCTTATGCATGCAGGGTTAAGGAATGGAAGGGTGATGGAAAACCAAATAAGAGAGGCGTTTGTCCCGGTTGCGCATGAGAATTTTACGAGGAAAATGAAAAATGACCACTGTGTTAGCCACGTCTAATTCCCATCATATGAAGTATGACTTATTTCATTGATAGTCGCAAGAGGAAAATGATTGAGTTGTTCTAAATGAGGAGACTGCTGTAATTCGTTACCCCCGCTAGATTTCCCTAATCCACTGGGGATTTTACTCAGGCCCAGGATTTGAAGTCAGGTATTCATCATTTGAGAGACGGTAACGTTTAGAGCGTTCTCATCAATAGTTATTAGTGTCATCTCGCAGCTTAGTATATTAGGGAGGTTTAGAAATCAAACGATAAACGTTAACTTTACGACAACGTTATTTTTCATACATGTACTACACATTTACCAGATTTTATATTGCATTTTCGGTACAAAAATAACGTTATCGTAAACGTTTACGTTTATCGTTTGTGAAGTTGGGGCCGGCCGTATTCTTGCTTTCATTAGGGAGTTTAAGATATCAAACGATAAACGTTAACTTTACGACAACGTTATTTTCAAACTGCGAATTCACCAGATTACCCTATTGCATTTTCGGTACAAAAAAAGGGGAACGTTGTCGTAAAGTTTACGTTTCTCGTTTGATTTCTTATACTCCCTATTCATAATCCGTCCACGGTCAACTTACCTGAGGCAATAGCCGTGGATGAGGCAGCTATCATCGCCCGTTTGTCTTTACCCATTGAACCGTACATACCCGCAACAAGGCTAGACACTATGGAACAAATACTGATGACGGATAAGGCAAAGGCGGTGCGCTCCAAATCTGAAAATATACGAAGAATGAAATTATCTGTTGGGGACTCAATAAAAGGAAATTCATTTACCACTGCACTGAGCAACAGGGCATACATCAAGCAAATTGTATAGGAAAGCATTAGCAAGTGGGGTAACAATCTCAAGTTCAATTCACGTTGATGCACAGGTGTTACATATGCCAGTGTTTCTACTTGTCAGTGTGTCCCTTTATTGTTTTGGAAACACAGGCAGATAAATCGACACGTTTCTCTGTGTGTGCCCTATTGTCAAGTCGCAGCTTATTCGGTCAGACAATAGGAAGGGAACACTGGGGAACACTGAAAAACCTTACACCGGCTGACGTAAGTCACACCTGAGCAATCGGGCATTAGTGTAATCTACAGGTAGGCCCAGTGTCACTTTTACCTTTCGAACGGTAGGGGAATTGGAACGCTTGTCTGCGAAAGATGTAGGCTACAAATGCGAGTGTCGACGTGTGGAATTTACTGCCTTCATCAAAATGTGCATTGTAATTTGATACGCTGTAAGCCTGAAGCGATGAAAAGCAACACGAAATTCGGTTTCATTAAATTCATTTTTGCGGCGCTAACAAAAAGATACTTGACTTGCTAACGATCATTGTCCCAGGAGAATTGCCCATTAAGTGGTTCTGCTCCCTATGTTTGGTTTTATAATGCATTGGCCACCAAGTGACATGTTGTGTAAACTGCGGATAGAGAAAGGATTGATGATCAATGCCAAACCATTAGCTTCCGCTACTTCATCTGCCAACTTAGTTTTTGCAATGGTATAATGGAACATGATGCTTTATGTACTTTATGAAAAGTGAATGATAAACATGGGATCCCCAAAGTACGTTTACTGAAAAACAAAGTTTGTGATTGCGATTACACGTACTTCAACGATAATCAGGAAGTCAGTACATGTAACTAGAAATTTATCTAAACCAGAAATTTACTACATCAGAAATTTATCTCGGATTGAAAGACTTGAAGATAAGGCTACAGGATTAACGATCGATTTCAGGGGAAAATGTAATTGCATGCAGGTAGCGTTTATGTGTCATTCCTGAAATTTTCACCGTTATATTCAATTCTTCAACCAAATACCAAGAACGCCCCCGCTATCTGCATATAATATGGCCACCGGGTCCCATTAGAATACATTCGGTGTACGCCTTGACAAACCATTAGGCAGAAGTGATGGAGAGTAGGAGCTAGGCAATATACGACTTAAGAAAAACCGTTCCCCATTGTAAGTCATATCATGAGAGCTAAC
Organism: Notospermus geniculatus; assembly: GCA_002633025.1. Lineage (NCBI taxonomy): Eukaryota > Metazoa > Nemertea > Pilidiophora > Heteronemertea > Lineidae > Notospermus > Notospermus geniculatus. The sequence goes on along the minus strand of NMRB01000807.1, from coordinate 260,235 downwards.
TTGCACACTGGCTAATTTGCTTGGAAAATTCTCAACAATACACCAACCCCGTCTCAGAGGATTTGCAAATATAGCCTTTGGGATTCGTTAGACACGATGTTCCGTTACGCCACCGCTGTTCGAAGCCTAGAAGCTAACATTCATTAGCGGAGGAATCTCATGCGCGCCGCGACTGCCTCAGCGAGCTTGCATCCTGGTTGATTAACATGAAAGTACCGGAGTGAGTAGGGGCAACTGGTTGTCACTGTTGTCAGTGATGATCATTATTGCATGATACGTTGTAAATCTAATTAATCTTGCTATGGGCTGTTCTAGAATTCAGCGACTTTCCGTTTTGGCTCCGAATTCAGAAAATTTGAAAGAATATTCAAGTCTTGTATTCGATATATTGGTACTTGCTGCACATTTGTCCTTCCTCTCGACCACTGGCCAGGGGATTCTGCGATGAAAAGTTTTCTTAACGTTTATGCCAATAACTCAGCGCAGAATTTAATTCGACGAGGCAGTTCGCTGGCCGTATGAATTCTTTCCCAATGCAACGTTTGTTGAGTAGGGAAATAAACAATTGAACCCGTTAATTTCTCGCAGCATCTTTTTCCCACTGCTATGCCAACATCATTTATTGCTAGTTCTTTACCAGGTTACTTTTTGGCGATATCTTTCATTCGTTTGGTTATTGCCAGCGATGCTCCACATTGCTGTCGAATTTTCCTGACGCCATCAGAAAAGAAGAGGTCATAATTGAATTACCATTAAAAATAGGATAATTAATACGCCAGTGCAGAATTACAAATTTCCCTAAATTCAATGTAAAGATAATGAAAAAGGTCTTGGCATTCTGATAAAAAACGTACAATGTAACGCCGTACGTTTTATGTGAAAACAGCAAATCCTTGGGAAGGTCACTCCTCTTCGTTTCACACGATTGAAAACAAGTAAAAGCTTAAAAACTGAAGCTCAACGCAGAATGAAACAAATAATTAGATCGAGCAAATTTCTGTAGTCTCTCCTGATGGGTTTGATTAAATAGCTGCACGCTGGCACTGGTAATCCGCCTTAATGAACGATGTTAGTACCAGTATTAGTTGGGACCGTTGACTGGAATTGATAGATTGGCTTACATGGCTTTTGGGAGCCAGCCCGGAAAGGCATTCAGGGCATGAAACACAGTGGCTGCAAAGTACATGCAAACTCCTTTAGTGTTGTACACCATCAATGCAGTTGTAAGGTCAGGTGACCTCATTTGCGAACGGAAATTTTACACTCGGCAATTTCCGATTGTCGTCGGCGAGATCAACGCACATTCCGTGAATGAATTCCCATTGTGTTATGCAGATTGGGGGTCAGAGGTAAAAAATATTATATTTCGACCAATGGGAGTATTTGTTATTGTTTACATTTAGCGAACGAAAGAATAGAGCCCGTTGTTGTATCCATTCACACAACAAAGATTTTGTGTCCGTTTGTTGGCGAGTACAAATGTACTTCTTTTGAAACGCAAAAATAGTCATTGGGCATATTAAAGGGAAGATACTGTCTGCTCTCTGGTAGACAAGAGACAATGCCACACGTGAAGACGACAGGCCGCTGTCATTGAATGAACACCTGGTGTCATCGAATACAACTAGGCCTACTTGTCTCTGATGCCAGCGCAAGCTGGTTGGTGGTAAAATCCCATTACGCCGACTAAATCTGCTAATAACTTAGAAATTTGGCCATTTCTCCGACTTTACTGATGACGAAGAGGTGGAAAATGACTATTGGATGTGGATCGCCTCCCAAACCACCGTAATTTAGTATATAAGCCAATAAACACAGGACTTTTCCCATCTATTCATCTATCGACGGCCCAGTCTCGGGTTCGAATTTAGGTTTCGGTTTTATCATAAGCGGACCTTTGACCTCATTTGCAAACGGAAACTTTACACTCGGCAGTTTCCGATTGTCGTCGGCGAGATCATCTCACATTCCATGAATTCCCATTGTGTTATGCAGATTGGGGGTGAGAGGTCAGGCTAATTAGATTTCGACCAATGGGATTATTTGTTATTGTTTACATTCAGCGAACGGAAAGAATACAGCACGTTGTTGTATCCATTCACACAACAAAGATTTTGTGTCCGTTTGTTGGCGAGTACTTCTCTTGAAGTGGAAAAATAGTCCTTTATAGCCGCGGTGTCCAGTTTCTCGTATTGATGATAGTTCGTTGCTGACTACACAGCAGGCTATTGATATCTTCGAAGCGAAGTCCTGACTCTGACGCTTTTCGGATGTCTTGATATTTTTGAGGAGCTAGATCAAGTGGCAAAGCCAGGCCTATATGCAACCTTACAAATGCGATTTTGATATACTGAACGATACATCGAAATACTCTAAACTCCCACTTACACAGATGTCCCATTCCTGAACTCGGAAAAAATGAGTATAATTAAGTCCTAAGTTGAAGATAATGGGGTGGGGGTATGTTCAGAAACAGTAAGTAACGTCCTGTCCACTTACTGTCCCACTCCCGAGCCTGGGAAAAAAAGAATGACAGCGTGCCATATCTTCAACTTAGGATTTGGCCATTTTTTCTGAGTTCAGGAATGGGACAGGGAAGTGGGAGTTTAGAGTACTATGCGAACATTACTCAGTGATACGTTCTGTCAGTAGCTGTAGGCCTAATCATTACTGTGGTCAATTTTAAATTACAAAAAAACCTGTTAATTGAGTCTAGCAGTTTAAAGGTTTTGTGATTATTTGACAATGTGTTCTGCTTGATTAAAACAATTCACGCTAACAATAGTAGAGTGGCTGTCGACAACTAGAAGAATAAAAAAAATCCCGTTGCAAAAAAGACTTGTGGAATGGATGCAGAATTAAAAGAGACAAGGCTCTTCCGTTATGCAATTTCCGTCAGTCAAGGCGTGGGCTGATCAATGGACGAAGGAAAAAAAACCCATTCGGGAAATTAACGAAACCATGGTAAGCAACAGTCCTCCCAAATTAGTATAGTCACAAGCTTGCCTTATTGACGTAACGAAATTCTGCTGGCAATTTTCTTATGTTGACGTCAAAACAAACCTGGCTAAAATTACAGCGTAAAAACAATGCTAGAGTACAGTGGATGCTATACCAGCCAAATAGTCTAACATGGCGAGATGAATTCGTGTTGAAATAACATTGAAGTGTCTCTCTCAAGAGGCAATGTAGCAACTTTCCGCCACGAAATGCAATTACCGAAAGAATGTAAGTGCAAATCGGTTTCGTTTTGTTGCTTTCGGTTTGCGTTAGCTGTTTATTGCTGTACATTAGCTTGCTAAATTACATTTGATACTCTTGAGGTTTGCTTGATCTAATTTTGTTCGTTACACATTACCTATTGTCAAGTTAAGAGTAGTTGATTTCACTCTGAGGATACGTGTTCTTTCAATGCTTTAGTTTACTTCTTTGTACGAGCATGGCACCCTATGTTTGTACTTCATTTCATGAACCCTTTCAGAGGTTTCTACCTATTGTATGGGGGTGGGGTGGGTGGAACGCACACTCAGTTATGTGCTGGAGTAATTTTTCAAATTTTTTTGTTTCAAATCGGTCTTTACGTTGATGGGTATAAAAATATTTAAGATATTTGAAGTAGGCAAGGGATGGGGACAGAAACTGCTTTTTTAACGATTGACTACTATATGGAAGTAATTTTGAATGTTTGTGAGTATTTTTACACCAAGTTCCCCAAAACAACTCTGTGAAATCCAGTTACTTCTACATGGTTTTCTCGAGACGGTGATGTCTCCTAAACATATATATTTTGCGCTTAAATCGATTCGTTTCTCATCATATTCTAAATATAGCGCGTTATACCAAAACGTATTTGCACAGGGCACCGGGATCGATGTGGAAGACGCACTTGGAAATTTGGCGATATAGCAATACCATTTATATGGATATTGAAGGAGTTTCTTTTCTTGATGGATATTATCTTTTCTGCGATATCCATACGAAATGATGCATAGGCTCGAAACGTGCTTCAGCGTACAGAACACATTTAGTGTTGTATCCTTGTTACAATGCACATAAACATGTACGTGCACTGCAGCCTAAACGCCATGAGAGTAACAACACCTTGTTGGAAATATTGTCTAGTGTGGACAGAGGAGAAGAGTTTTCCATCCTCCCACAGCAGGGCTTTGGTCTCGTTCCTCTTCATACACTCGCACAAGTTTTTGTGAGTGGATGCAGAGGAGCGAGGTACAAACCCCTGCTGTGGGAAGATAAGAGTTTTCCAGTGTGTTTTTCAAACACATGTTAGAAAAAACAGAAGAATTTTACAGAATTTTCTGGCAGCAGAGTTTCAAGCACTTTCTGTAAATTTACAGAAAGGATTCAAGGTCAAAGGAATATTATGTCATTGCCCATGACCCTTTTTTGGAAAGTCCCTCCTATGTGTAACATAAAACGCAGGTCATTGGTTCAGATGCCTGTAACTTGAAACTCTGCTGCCAGAAAATTTTGTTGAATTCTTCTGTTTTTTCTAACAGTGAAGGTTGCTTATAGTTTGTTGGCCAGTGTATACAGGGGTGACAAAATTGCGTTCCTCAGGAATGTTGTTTGAATGTTGGAAACTAAAGTGTTGGGCAAATGTTGCCAGTGTACACGCAGCTTACACCTCGTTTACGATGTTTGAAAACGATTCCTTTTAGCTTTAATTCCACAAGGTATCATTAATTCACCCATATTTAATGGCATAAACCTGCATATGTGAACAAAGTGGTCTGTTGACCTTCTACGTATCCCCAGGGTGTCATCACGGTCGGCCATTGCCACTGGATATTGAACCTTGCACGAATTGAGTTTTCTCATCAGTGCTGACTGTGGTTGTAGTTTTTTCGGCGCTCATCTATCTCACTATATGGCGAAATGTGATGGTATAACTCCACCTACATGTAACTGCATTGCCAGAAAAATAGCAAAAAGAATGCGAATACCCTGACGTTCAGACGACGACGACGACGACGACCCATCATTAGGTTATTTCCGACGCGCTCCTGCAATAACAGTGATCACATCGCCGGGAGATCTAAAGGTGAAGTTGCAATAAGCAGATAATATTGGTAGAGAAGTCAATGGAACCAATGGACATAAGTCGAGGTAGTTAGTCCTTTGTGGGAAACTAATTCGGTTATGGAGCCTAATGGTGGTTCTCAGAGAGACAGAAGTAACGTAAGTGGGATTGGGAAGATGGTCCGTTTATGGCATTGATATCTGGTAATAACCCACATGATTTTCATTGCTGCCTGCTTTTATGGAGCTGTGTGGGATCATGGGTCATATACGTGCATGACAGTTTCCCTAGTGAGGGAAGTTCATGCATCCTTTCAGTTTCTTGGTGGAAAATCGTATACTCGCTGCAAGACATCAGTAAAGTCGGAGAGATCGCCAAATTTCTAAGTTAGCAGATTTATTTGGTGAGGTGGAATTTTACCACCAACTAGCTTTGGATTGGCATCAGAGACAAAAGTAGGCCTAGTTCTATTCGGTGACACCAGGCATTCATCCAATGACAGCGGCATGTCGTCTTCACGTGTGGAATTGTCCCTCGTCTACCAGAGAGCAGACAGTGGGCCGTATTTTAGAACGTTCCTTAATATTAAGGTCCACCTTAAATCTATTGTTCTCGATGGTTTTACAACAGACTTAAGGTCAACCTTAACGTTTAGGAACGTTCTAAAATACGACCCAGTATCTTTCCTTTAATATGCCCAATGAGTATTTCTCCACTTCAGAAGAAGTATAGCCAACAAACGGACACAAAATCTTTGTTGTGTGAATGGATACAACACGTGCTCTATTCTTTCCGTTCGCTAAATATAAACAATAACAATGCTCCATTGGTCGAAATCTAATTATTCTGACCTCTCGCCCCCCAATCTGCATAACACAATGGCAATTCATGGAATGTGCGTTGATCTCGCCGACGACAATCGGAAATTGCCGAGTGTAAAATTTCCGTTTGCAAATGAGGTCAGAGGTCCGCTTATGATAAAACCGAAACCTAAATCCGAGCCCGAGACTGGGCCGTCGATAGATGAATAGATGGCAAAAGTTCTGTGATTATTGGCTTATATACTAAATTAGGATGGTTTGAGAGGGGATCCACATCCAAACACTCATTTTCTACCTCTTTTAGTCATCTGTAAAGTCGGAGAGATGGGCAAGTTTCTAAATTTAAGCAGATAGTCGGTGTATTGGGATTTTACCACCAATTACCAGCTTTGGATTGGCATCAGAGACAAGTAGGCCTAGTTCTAGTCGGTGTCACCAGGTGTCCATCCAATGACAGCAGCCTGTCGTCGTCTCTTCACGTGTGGCATTGTCTCTCGTCTGCCAGAGAGCAGAGATTATCTTTCCTTTAATATGCCCAATGACTATTTTTCCACTTCAAAAAAATACTAGCCAACAAACGGACACAAAACCTTTGTTGTGTGAATGGATACAAAAACGTACTCTATTCTTTCCGTTCGCTCAATGTAAACAATAACAAATACTCCCATTGGTCGAAATCTAATTACATGTGTAGTCTGACCTCTCGCCCCCAATCTGCATAACACAATGGCAATTCATGGAATGTGCGTTGATCTCGCCGACGACAATCGGAAATTCCCGAATGTAAAATTTCCGTTTGCAAATGAGGTCAGAGGTCCGCTTATGATAAAACCGAAACCTAAATTCGAGCCCGAGACTCGGCCGTCGATAGATGAATAGATGACAAAGTTCTGTGTTTATTGGCTTATATACTAAATTAGGATGGTTTGGGAGGGGATCCACATCCAATAGTCATTTTCTATCTCTTATTTATCAGTAAGGTTAGAGAGAAGGCCAAATTTCTAAGTTAGCAGATTTAGTCGGTGTATAATTGGGATTTTACAACCAACGATCTTGTTACACTGCAGTGCGTTAACATGGCTGCCGGACGCCGTCACTGGATTTTTGATGAGTTTGGTCCCATTCAGGTCCTACGGCCATAGTGAGTGTACAGATCCACTAAGCAAGCTTTTATCGAGCATACCCCAAAAATGTGACCGTGTAGGGCTGACATAACACTCCTTTAAAGAACATAAAACCTACTACATGTACTGTGTTGATGAACAATGTCCTTCAAGTGGTGGATTACAAGTAGGCCTACATCAGAAATCCCCCACCCCCAAGTGCAAGAACTCCATTACCCACTTTGACAACGCTGTACACTTACACTGAAACTCAACATGAAGAGATTTGTTGAATGGCCTTGAGTACAATTCTATCGAATGTAGCTGTAAAATGCAACGCCAAAGGCTACAGAAATCAGATGTTTTTTGGTATTAGATCTCAAAACGTTAGAATAGAGAATTTGTTGGGAATACTAATTCGGTTACCACTAATGTGATCTTGTTAATTACCAGCTGGAGGAATTATCTAATTGAATCGCAGGGAAAGGCGTCGCTACGGGATTACATTACTGTCAATGTCTGTTATATTTTAGGTCCTGTTGCACAATACATTAACGTCCATTTATCCGGTATTTATAGACAAAAACATTGTATTTGCATGGTAAATTGTGCATTAAGCAGTTGTTTTGACTTCTGAGCAGGTGGAGCAGTGCATTGCTCACCCTGTGTCACCCGAGGGTTCTCAACCTTTCTGGTCGGCGGAAACTTAAAACTTTTGGTCCAGTTGAGAAACCATCGCATTACCATTCTCGAAATGTCGTGTGTAGATACAGGCTAGTCATCCGTCGTCCGAAGAGCTTAGAGGACGGTTGAACAGCCGCCAGAAGTCCGTAGCAAAGTCATATAATACCGTGGTTATGTACAGGGATTTGCTTTTAGACATCCAGGGCGTGAGCCCCTTGATCCAGTCAGAGATGGTACCAATGATAGATGGCATTTTTGAGCTGTTAGGATTGGCTCTCTGAAAACCCTGTGCACTGGACCACTTGGTTTGCGCCTCCGAAATCGTTTGCGATTGTAACGTTACTCCAGCTTGCATCTTGGAAGTCTAAGCTGAAAACAAGATGTGTTATTTTGCAATACCTTCACGCACACTCAGTAACAGCGGTGCCCTTAACCATATATTTTTAAATAGAGTCTGCTCGCACAACGAATGTTAATCGCAAAACTTTTCCCGTATTATGATATATTTCTGTTTCTTAAGAGAGAACACCAGGCTCTCTCCGAAAATTGGAAATTCATTTCATTCTATCTCCCGCCGCGTTCATTGAATCTCCTACTCTCACTATGGTATCTAAATCTCTTGAATGATTGCTTTTGGTGGGTTTTTGCGCTTGCTTTTTCGTTGGATCGATATTCAATTCTTGGAGGACAGAATTTTGCTGTGTCAATAAGGCAGCGTCTCGCTGGGAGACAGAATGAGTGACAAGGCACGACATACATGTACGGAGCCTGGGTGAATCGTCTGCATCTTACGAACCCCATTTCTTTGGTAGGTGATCCGTCGCCGCGATCTCATTGGAAACCACGTGAGGCCCACGACGTATTGCTCACCAAAACATCAGCTTTTGATTTGGCAGAGGAAGACACCAATCAAATCATTGTCCATTCCACCACAAAATATCACGCACCTAATACCAATGCTATGATCAGCAACGGGTTGACAATATGACGATCACCAATGCCTCAAATGACGATAATTCGTTTTGACCACCAATTGTCAGGTGAATTCACCTCAGTCCGTTCTCGCGTGCAAAAATTTCGCTCTCATGAACTCATCAGTCTCCTTTGGCTTCGCGGCGGTTTTTGCCCACGGCAGTGATGTGAGATGAAAGGATTGAAATGATCCTATTAGTGGTACTAAAGTCAATCAGTTGACATGGATAGCCAATATTAGTCTAGTCACAGACAGCGAAAGGACACAAGTTATTGAATCAAATGGAGAGGAAAGACGTGTATCTTTGTTTATGATGAGGGGACACATATACCAATGGTTCATTTTGTCGTTAATCTTCTTAAAGATGAAGTTAGCTATCAGACGCCTGCTAGATTAATTACCAAATGATTTACGTGACACGAACAGCTTTACCCTTTGAACTGTTCTGACGCTGTGACACTGCAGGTTTCTGTCTTCTCGTTCAGTAGGTAGTTTGCTGGCTACTCCTTTGGTTCCGTCAGAAGCCAATCAGGTCATATTTTCAATTGCATTTCAGAAAAAAATCAAAAATACCGAGAGAATCTCCAGTCATTTGTGTACTATGCAATTGACCAGTTCCTCTTTGAAATCCTGATGAGACGTTGTTTCTTTTCGCCACAATGTTTATGGAAGCGTCGTAACGAGAAACTATGGCTCGATGTGAAAGTCTTGGACATATATGACAAATCGGATCAAAGAATGATTGATGGACCTCTCTTGGACAATGCCTGGTCCTGCGATACGTCCCTCAGACGCCCGGAATGGCGTAGAGAATTACGCTTGGAAGGCTACTGCTGTCACTGAAGCTCCGTAACGCTGATTACATCTGATTCGATTGTGAGCGAGTTCATTCGTCACGTACGCAGCGATATATTGGGTATAAGCTTTTTTTCTCTTCATCTACAAAACAGATCCGCTGTGACATCAGATTAAAAAGAAGGTAAGACACAGAGCAAGAGGTGAGTGAATGAACTCTAGTGCGTTATGGAAATTAAGGAGATAGAAAGAAGCTGGATGAGCTTCTTAACTGCGCTGTGTGGCGTTGATTTTGTTGATGCTGTGCTGGGGAGAAATGCGAACAGAGAGAAATGCGTGTAGCGTCCTTATGTTCTGTGCAAAGAGATTGTTCGTTCGCCGACACCTCTTCCCCAACGATACTCCTTCTAACTAGGACAGTGTTTGGCTGTGTGCTGGATGTTCCGCAAGGTGAGGGTGATGGGAGGGCATTTGTGGTAGCAACCATCTCCAGAAATACATCAGGTCCTGGGAATGAAGTTGAATTTCGTATTCCGTACTTCGTGTTTCGTCAGACTTGCGAAACCTCACTATTGTCCGCTCCTGTCTTGTGACACGGACTCTTCATCACACTGACACCAATCACTCCTAAGCCATTCTGACCAGACATGTAGCTGTAACTACATTACGGTTGAGCTCCAGTCCTGGGAGTTCGGCTGATAGTGTCACTTTGACACAACAAGGCAAATCATTGTGATGAATCGCCCGAACGTCCGGGCGTAAATCACTTTAGTATGTCTCGCGAATGCAGTCTCTTGTAACACGACACCTGCCTAACCCTTTAACGGTGGCAGGGATCAGGGTGAGAATGTGTTTCCTTAGATAAGGACAAAGAAGAACACAATGGAATTTTTTTTCACACTGAATGGATAGGTCGGTAAGAAAGGAATCGATGATCTCAAAAAGTTATCTGAATGTAAACAAAACGTACGGCATTGGAGACGTGGACGCTTGACAGGCAGCCTATTACGTAGTCGTGCGTTTCTACCATGCAAGAACGGTGCCGAAGACAGTCTGTCCTGCTGCATTTTCGTAAGTGTGCGCCGAAACGGTGTTGACAACGCAGCTACATGTTCATGTACACGTGGCATCCTGAAGTTTGCGAAGGCTTGAAGACAAGGGATTAACAAACAAAGTGGGAGGTAAAGACCTTCGTGACGGGTGGTTTATTTGTCGATACTGAAACAAACCGTCGTTTCATTCATCGGGAAAGCTGGGACAGTCAACAGGAAAATCGAGTTTGGCAGAGGAGCTGCGTGAACAACCAAAATCTGATGAACCAGGCATGAGCTAAAACTTAACGGCTGAACCTGATCTTTTGTCGTACTACGGGACTGTCGAACCTGACCCATGGAGGAGGACGAAGGATGCAAGCTTCGCTCAGTGGTTGACAACCCGCATTGCACTCTTAAAAAATTCTTGTCACCACAACTTGTCTGCGAATATTGATGAGATGCTTTAGTCAGCCTGACGAATTACGTCATTCATGACACAATTTACTTGTCATGGCGAGTCGCACATCTCTGTGACGAGTTCAGTTTATCCAGTTGACAAAGTCTCTAGTTATGGCGATAAGTTGCAGGTGGCAGGACATTATTGCGCATGCGCTTCCCTCACATTTATCGCTCAATTTCTTGAACTCTAAGCAGGCTGTCACCATCGTTGCCTCAGTAGCCAAGAGGGTTTAGGGGTTATGTAGTTTATANTGACACAACAAGGCAAATCATTGTGATGAATCGCCCGAACGTCCGGGCGTAAATCACTTAGTATGTCTCGCGAATGCAGTCTCTTGTAACACGACACCTGCCTAACCCTTTAACGGTGGCAGGGATCAGGGTGAGAATGTGTTTCCTTCGATAACGACAAAGAAGAACACAATGGAAATTTGTTTTCACACTGAATGGATAGGTCGGTAAAAAAGGAATCGATGATCTCAAAAAGTTATCTTAATGTAAACAAGACCTACAGCATTGGAGACGTGGACGCTTGACAGGCAGCCTATTATGTGCGTTTCTACCAAGAACGGTGCCGAAGACAGTCTGTCCTGCTGCATTTTCGTAAGTGTGCGCCGAAACGGTGTTGACAACGCAGCTACATGTTCATGTACACGTGGCATCCTGAAGTTTGCGAAGGCTAGAAGACAAGAGATTGACAAACAAAGTGGGAGGTAAAGACCTTCGTGACGGATGGTTTACATGTATTTGTCGATACTGAAACAAACCGTCGTTCCATTCATCGGGAAAGCTGGGACAGTCAACAGGAAAATCGAGTTTGGCAGAGGAGCTGCGTGAACAACCAAAATCTGATGAACCAGACATGAGCTAAAACTTGACCTTTTGTCGTACTACGGGACTGTCGAACCTGACCCATGGAGGACGACGAAGGATGCAAGCTTCGCTCAGTGGTTGACATCCCGCATGGTATTTGCTCAAATTTCTGACCCACGGATGTCCTGTGAATCCCATTCAAGGTGGTTTTACCACTCCCTGCCGTGGCCTTTCTACCTGTTTGAAATCGGCGCAGAAATGTCGTGGCAGAATGAAATGGTTGGTCGATCCACCAAAGTCGTTTGAACACGGAGCCATGACAATCGGACACGACAGCCTCGTCAAAATCACTAATGCACAATTTCCTATCTCCGCGTGCTATGAAAACACTTCTTGTGGACTTTGCCTAGAAAAGTGGACGAAATGGAATTATTCCAGCGCTGTAAAAATATTGAGAATTTGTGGATATTGACATTGTGCCTTCTCTGAACTTCTCAGCAGAGAGCAAATATTGTATTCGCGAATACAGTTTGTGTTATCTATTCGTCATCCGTGCGACCAAAGCTGAATACAAAATGTACGGCAATATTGTGAGTCGTTCTTTTTCGAGTTAAATTGATGTATCAACTGTGCTATTCAGGCAGGCAGAAGACCAACAGTAATAAAATATTTTGTCATTTCGTGTTTGGCCGCTAAGGACTACCATAAAGTATCTTTGGGGCTCATCTCGAAAAATAGGCGGTGGCGCGCGATATTAGACGATTAAGATGAAGAGGGAAGCCAATGGTCTTTTTCCTCCCAACTGAAAAACAAATGTAACCAAGGTAATGTGAAGAAGGCTCGGAGCGTTCCGCTGTTATAGAATTATACAGAGAGCAAATTACATTACCATATTTGTCTGCGTGTCTGTCTCGCCGAAGAATTCCCCTACGTTACACCTCATCAGCATGATCAAGTTGCTGCTCTAAGTCATTGTTGACTTAAACTAATTAATGCGTAGGATTGAATTTGATATTTAAAGTAGCCGAATCTGAGCCGAACTTTCTCGTATTCAGACCAGAATTTTGTTAGATCCGCACCCCTAGCGGTGACGCACAAAACTAAAACAGCAGAGACAGCGCCACCTCTCGCAGACGATATTTACACTTACGGATTATTACAGGAAGTTCATTTGCTACGTAATCGTTCCTACCACATTCAAACCACAATTTTATTAGACCCCGCACCCCTAGTGGTGACGCACAAAACGCCACCTCTCGGAGACGACATTTACACTTACGGATTATTACAGGAAGTTCATTTGCTACGTAATCGTTCCTACTGTGGGCAATGAAATGATGGCACCGTTCATGTCGCATATCAGCAATTCCCAGTCGCCGGCGGACACCAGCTGAAAGTAGAAAAGAAACAGTGTTAGCAAATAATGGAAAAGCAATGTCAATAGAATTGTTCTCATTATATTCGGAGAAGGTTTACGTGATTTTCTCGGACTCCGAGTCGGCTCTCAGATTCCCCGTTTGTCTCGGATGCTTTTGCCCTATACACTCCCTAATTAACAAATTCGAAATGCCGTTTGGAAGTCTCACTTCAAGATTGTCGTCTTCTCATTCTTCATGAGCCGTAATGCGGGTGATCCACTGACTTTACGACGAGTTTACGATCAGTTTTCGTGAACTAATCGCAAACTGATCGTAAACTCGTCGTAAAGTCGGTGGATCACCCGCATAAAGGAGAGCCAGCTTCCTCATACGGTACAGTTTCTTTCTCCGTACATATAATGTAATCTAGATACCAATGACAGACTGTACACTCGGTTCCGTGTAAACACTTGAAAAAAAGATTCCCCATTCCTCCAATAGCGTATGTACATAACATAAAAAATCCGTACCAATAACTTTCCCTTCATATCCTGCATCACAGATTACAGCATTGTGGCAGTCGTTGCTGGATTCCTTAGGATGGGAAATTGAATATTATTTAGAATTCTAAGCGGGGTATTCAGTTCATTTCTTTCACATCAAGACGTGGTGCGCGGATCCTAATTCTTCGCTTTGGCAGCGGCCGTTTCATTTTCGCTTGCCGAGTGATTGTGCTGGGTCTGGCTGTCGTAGCCTGTGCAGCTGTACGGTTGACTTTTGGCAATCCTACGTGGTATCACCATTATGAATAATTCAAGTGAGAAATCGTCGAGTAATTCGGAGCTATGTTTCCTCCATTATCAATATTGCAACCAGCTCGGGTGTCGGGTTCTCTAAAGCGTTGAATAGAACATCTCTCGTCTCAAGAAAGTCAAACACTTTTCTATCATGTCGTTTCTTCATTAATATTTCATAATTTGTTTTTGGTTTTTATGCATCGAATGTTGTCGAAGACGTGACGGAGAAGGATTTGCACTCAATGGTTTGGAAAAATATTTGAGGTGGCTCTTCCTCCTGTAATTATTGCCTGCTGAATTCTTTGCCAAGGATTGAGTGTTCTCTTCTCTTTTCTAGGTAAGGCTACATGTGCTACATGTACTTAACTATACCAAATAGCCTACATTCGTTTTATAATTATTAACGGATAATTTTTCTTACAATCAATCGATAACTTAGATCATTGATAATTGATACATTAGATCATTCAAGTATAGATTCGACTGGTCCTGTTCAGAAACTCAGGTAGTAGCTTTCGTCTTTAGTAAAATCTCTCGATTTGTCTCTGTATACTCCCGGGGGACAGCTGTGAAGCCATCTAAACCAGTTAATAACCAGGATACCCATGCCAGCCACCTGCCATTCACCATTAAACTAAGTATCTCGCACTCATTATGCCCCAGGGTTTCGGCATTGTCGCATTGCGTTGAAAATCTGGCGAATTGGAGTTGAGAAGTTGTGGCGAAAAACGTTTCATCAGCTAGAAGATTTGATTTTAACGTGCGAGTCAACACAGACATAGCGAAAGCACGGGTGTAATCTAATTTTAAAATCAAATTGGAAACACAAAACTAACTAATGATTTCCTATGGGAATGCAACGACTGACTCAAATGGTGTGCCAACTTAGAGTGTGTCAAACATTCAACAACTTAAAAATTAGAAAACACGAGAGAGCGTCAAAATCTTGATGGGACTGGCGTTGTTGCGAGTACCTTCTGCAAATTGCATTGTAACGCAGGTGTAACATTTCTAAAGCAATAATCATGAAGTCATAAAATGTATTTTAAGAATTCCATTCATTCATTAGTGGTGTATGGAAAATTGGCGATAAGCACACGCACAGGTACTTGAGAAACATCAGCGTGACAAATTCACTGAAAAGGCAAAAATAAATATTGGTATCACTCAAATTTGTGTGATACGTGGCATCGAAAATTCTTATCGCTCGCAAATAACCCAGAGGGTTCAGTCATGACATTCAAGGGTGAAAAAGGGGAAGAATTCACTGGTCTTTTCAGAAGTTTCTTTTGAATATACATTTATAGTATAAATATACGTATAAATATAGTATAAATAGGTATAAATTATACGGTGCTTCTCCTGATATTACTACAAAGGTTTGTTCATTAGCCAAGCGTAACATGTAGTTGATAAATCGAACCACGCTTTGATCTTATGCTCTCAGTTGAGAAGACGTGACCTACGACAGTGAATAAAGCATGAGACCATCGTATTCAATTTATCAATAACCCAGGTCGTTGCCTCTCCCTCTGCTGCATTGCTCGTGTCGTACGTGTTAATAACGTTGGGAGCAGTTCACAAAGCCTTTTGTTTGAATTTGAATGCAGACTAGGTAAATTGCTTCGGAATTCGATTTTTCTGACGATATTTTTGCCATTTCCAATGATACAGTGTGTTTATCCTCAGCACCTTCGTCCATTTGACGCTTGTACTTATCCATCTTTTTAGATCCGCAAAAATACCTTTTTAAATTCGAATGATCAGAAAGTTAGCATCTTTGCAAACGGTAGCTGTTACAACGGAAGAAACACTGAAAATCGGTGTTCTGCACTAAATAACCTTGATTTTTGGTATTCATTGTGTTGGGGAACACCACCTTTTACTGTGAAGTTCTGGTATGGTGACACGCAGCACTCAAAACTCACAGGCAGTTGTACACAAGTACATAAGTTCATCAAACCAAAAGGCCCATCGAGACTCTTCTGGAACTGTCGAACTCATTAACTATCATCAGAGTTAATCCAATATCTGTCAAACACAGATGTGAAGAATATGTATGCTCCACTCACAGTAACTTAGTATAACTCGGTTGACCATCAATATGTCCAATGGCCAACTCCATCGGTCTGGCTATCAACGCTTGGTTCATTTCCACTCCGATGATCTACATTGGCCAACAATGACACTGATTTAGTACGGGATCTGCATGTCTTCTATTTTCGTCCACAACCTCTCAGTCACGTGGGTGTCCTTGCGTCCAGCAGGGATTTTAAAACGCTTTTTATTCACAACAAATCCTGCTGGACAGTAAATCGTGTATCCCCTGTCGTAATCATGTGGCTCTGCGCTGATCCCATGTCGATGATAGCATTGCCATTACTTTTTTGGGCTTGTCAGTATCAAGATGAAGAGCGAAGCAAGCGACATGCAGGAAACACGGTTGAATGTACAAAGCGTGTTGTGTATAACACTTGATCGAATCAAAAGTGTCAGGGGAATGACGTAAGAGCTCTCCTGTGAGGAGGTAAAAATGTGAAAGCAATACTCTCGTGACAGTTGAGTGAAAGAAGTGTCATTGGTAGCTGCGTGATGGAAAAAGCAGCCTAGATCGGGGAGCTCTAATGGCTGAGAGGTGACCACAATGCAGGGAACTGAATTCTGCAAATGTTGATCTGTTTTGTTTCGGCACGAGGTTAGAAATTGGCGTATTTTTCCGCTCCAAGCATCCAGGTCGTGGCTATGATCGCCTGCCTGGCTTGGCACCAGTCTATCTGGCCTGACGCCCATCTAGCCTGGTTTGAATCCATCACATTTCCCGCTTCTAAGGAGCTCAGAGCCTCAGCCAGTCATCGGTGTGCGAAGACTAATCAACGTGCCAATCACAATCCGTGTTACAAATGTGTGCGGGAAGAGAGAAGAGAAAGCGCCGAACGGCGAGTTGCTTCACGAGTTGTGATTGGTTCGGAGGTGGGGTCAAGTAGGGGTCAGATTCATTTATAATTTATGCATTAACGCAAAAGATGACGTGATTGGGACAAGGCTAATGACGCAGTCGATGGCCTTGTTTGGACAAGATGGGCTTTACAGCAAACGACCGAACGAACGCCGCTGGGATGTTTAGTCATAGGACGAAAAGGTAACCAACGTCGATGTTACTATTATCAAACTAATGAATGGTAAATGGTCACCGTCCGTTATGAATGATGGAATGAGAATGATCAAAGGTGAAACTAATCGATAAATCTCATTGCCAAGGCAATGGACTGCTGAGTAAATGACTAGCATTATACACGCGTATAGTTACCGACATTGTCTACAGATGATGAACATACAATGATATCAGGCTTGACCACAGAAATGGTACGGTACTTTTTGTCCGAATAAAGCACCCGTGGCGCAAACAATACTATACTCGATCTCTGAATATCCCTTTTCCTGAAGTAGGCTAACTGTATAGTGTGCAAGGACTCCATATGAAGTGAGATGTTGATGCCTATACCCTTCCGTCTGCAGTATTTCGCCAAGGACATCGGCTACGTACATGTACGTGTAAAGAAAGAAGCTTAAATTGAAGAGATCTCGATCTCGGTAGCAACTTTACATGTACGATACTGTATAAGATTTCGCAACTAGAAATTGTGAGCTGAACAAAAAATAACTTGTCGGTGTAGATCCTTCAGCCTGAGCATTCACACCCCATTTACAAGTTAAATAGCGAAGAACTGACTATATGTATACGTTGGGGCGGTTTTTCTCATGAATAAAGAAGTATGGATAGGAATGAATCGTGAGGAAATGAGTCCTTGGGGTGTATAGAATGTATGGATTATTTAGACTGATGACCCCGCGAGAACCATGCCCGGATATTCCTGAGATGCTGATTAGGATTTCTGAAGCAGGGCTCAACGCGAAGGAAAGTAAATTAGAGTCTTGCTGAAAAAAAATCTATTTTTAAATATTGCTGCATAGGGTGTTGAAGGATGGGCAAAGAAAAAAAGATAGCTGCAGAAGCGTTTTGAATAAATGGCGTTTCTTCAGAAATCGGATTTGGTCTTATCTTTTTTTACGTCAGATTAAGCGTTGACCTCTACATGTTCATATAGATGTACATCAATTAGAATTGATAGAACATTGACTTCTACATATGGTAGTCAACGGCCTTAGACTGTCGTAAAGCATCAGGTTAGTTACCAGTTGCTCCAGCTTCTACCCATTGCTGTTGAAACCAATTTCACGATATAACTTAGCTGCACATGTATTAGGCCTTATATATTCCAAATACATGTACAAACCCTTTTTCTCGACCGTGTAGTTGACGAAGAGAATGTTTGGTATTACATGTAGTAAAGACGTCGTCGCGTCAAAGGTGTGGCCACCATCACGACCATAGTCACGATCTAGAAGTCAATTGGGGATTAAACATATATTTCTTTTGTCGTAACTACGGGGGTATAATTACCTACATGTACGTGCTTTGTTTTCCAGAATGGCAATTAGTTGCGGTCAAATGGGAAAAATTCTACTTAGCAAAGGTTTTATTCGGCTTTCATTATTTTGAACACGGGTATAGGTGTTAGTGATGAGAGTATGATGTACTCCTCTTGTCTTGACTTTTGAGGACTGGGTATTCTAGCAAAAATGGCTCTACACGTGCTTGGAAGGTTATGAAACTCATAATAATGTGCTGACTTGCGGAATATCAGCTACATTGTAAGTTTCTGTAATTTTTGTGTTTGAGTTATAACTGGTAAAACTACGCCCTTGGCTCCAAACCACACAACTTCATTACATCTGTCTGAATGTGAGCACGTAAATGTTACAATGTATTGCAGCAATACAATTTACTTATCAGGATATCACAAAAAAACCCCACAAGAAATAAAAATTTGCAGTCTCGTTCCAAAGTCCCTAACGATTGATCAAAAAAAATACATGTACATGTATATGTCACGGCGCCTTCTTTATTTGGAGTCTCAACCGCACTGAACATTGATCTGTTCCTTAGGAATTTTTTTTATTGACACAGCCGCTGTTGACGTAATAGATAAAACTGCAACATTCACCTATAAAACTATCCCCGAGGTGTTTTTTATTGCCTTCAGAGGGGCGAAGAAAGGTATATTTTTTGCGTGTTGCAGAAACATCCAATCCCAGATCATGTCTAGCAGTCTCAGACAAGGAATTGCTTTTTATCAGAAAAATCCATTAGCCGAGAATTTTTTTCAAATCGTTTTTTCTAAAGGTCGCTGGCTTTTGCAGATCTGTAGGCAGGTGTTTTTTTGTGAAAGTGAACTTACGAAAATTGGAAAACCCTCACAGCACAGCCATTTCAGGGCATGGTGTCGTAATATTTCCGACATGACTCAAACTGGTATTCATAAAAGCTTGCAAGTGCTTTTACTTCAAGTTATGTAGTGCATTTATATTGGAGTCGCCGTGAAAATCTTAAGTAAAAGCATTTGCTAACTTTTATGAATCAGCCATTGGCTTTGGAAGTCAATCAGGTGTGATGGAGGTAATAGTGAGTAGTGTGGTTTTCTGGTTTACGAAATAACAATAGTTTTAACATGGACCTACATGTACATGTACACATGGTTTTAACATGTACAATAACTCTCTACTCGAAGTAGTACGGACAATATGTATTTTCACGAGCCATATTTCTTGGATAAATAACGAGACATATTGCAATAACATGGCTGCAAAATCTTCACAGGATATGCAATTCCGAACAAACAACTTGCTT
>NMRB01000807.1:195199-240194 GCA_002633025.1 Notospermus geniculatus | reverse complement strand
AACCAACGTCGATGTTACTATTATCAAACTAATGAATGGTAAATGGTCACCGTCCGTTATGAATGATGGAATGAGAATGATCAAAGGTGAAACTAATCGATAAATCTCATTGCCAGGCAATGGACTGCTGAGTAAATGACTAGCATTATACACGCGTATGTAGTTACCGACATTGTCTACAGATGATGAACATACAATGATATCAGGCTTGACCACAGAAATGGTACGGTACTTTTTGTCCGAATAAAGCACCCGTGGCGCAAACAATACTATACTCAATCTGAATATCCCTTTTGCTGAAGTAGGCTAACTGTATAGTGTGCAAGGACTCCATATGAAGTGAGATGTTGATGCCTATACCCTTCCGTCTGCAGTATTTCGCCAAGGACATCGGCTGCGTACATGTACGTGTAAAGAAAGAAGCTTAAATTGAAGAGATCTCGATCTCGGTAGCAACTTTACATATACGATACTGTATAAGATTTCGCAACTAGAAATTGTGAGCTGAACAAAAAATAACTTGTCGGTGTAGATCCTTCAGCCTGAGCATTCACACTCCATTAAGTTAAATAGCGAAGAACTGACTATATGTATACGTTGGGGCGGTTTTTCTCATGAATAAGGAAGTATGGATAGGAATGAATCGTGAGGAAATGAGTCCTTGGGGTGTATAGAATGTATGGATTATTTAGACTGATGACCCCGCGAGAACCATGCCCGGATATTCCTGAGATGCTGATTAGGATTTCTGAAGCAGGGCTCAACGCGAAGGAAAGTAAATTAGAGTCTTGCTGAAAAAAATCTATTTTCAAATATTGCTGCATAGGGTGTTGAAGGATGGGCAAAGAAAAAAAGATAGCTGCAGGAGCGTTTTGAATAAATGGCGTTTCTTCAGAAATCGGATTTGGTCTTATCTTTTTTTTACGTCAGATTAAGCGTTGTACATATGAACATGTACATGTTCATATACATGTAGATGTACATCAATTAGAATTGATAGAACATTGACTTCTACATATGGTAGTCAACGGCCTTAGACTGTCAGGTTAGCTACCAGTTGCCCCAGCTTCTACCCATTGCTGTTGAAACCAATTTCACGACATACACTTTAAGCTGCACAATTTTTATTCCAAATACACAAGCCCTTTTTCTCGTGCAGTTGACGAAGAGAATGTTTGGTATTAATGTTAGTAAAGACGTCGTCGCGTGAAAGGTGTGGCCACCATCACGACCATAGCCATGATCTAGAAGTCAATTGGGGATTAAACATATATTTCTTTTGTCGTAACTACGGGGGTATAATTACCTACATGTACGTGCTTTGTTTTCCTGAATGGCAATTAGTTGCGGTCAAATGGGAAAAATTCTACTTAGCAAAGGTTTTATACGGTTTTCATTATTTTGAACACGGGTATAGGTGTTGAGAGACTCGTATGATGTATTCCTCATGGCTTGACTTTTAAGGACTGGGTAAACCTCTAGCAAAAATGGCTCTACACGTGCTTGGAAGGTTATGAAACTCATAATAATGCGCTGACTTACGGAATATCAGCTAAGTTTCTGTAATTTTTGTGTTTGAGTTATAACTGGTAAAACTACGCCCTTGGCTCCAAACCACCAGTTGCCGACTTGTCAACATTTATTTAAGTACACAACTTCATTACATCTGTCTGAATGTGAGCACGTAAATGCTATTGCAGCAATACAATTTACTTATCAGGATATCGCAAAAAAACAAAAAACAAAAAAAAACTACCAGAAATAAAGATTGCAGTCTCGTTCCAAAGTCCCTAACGATTGTTCAAAAAAAAAAAAATGTCACAGCGCCTTCTTTATTTGGAGTCTCAACCGCACTGAACATCGATCTGTTCCTTAGGAATTTTTTTTATTGACACAGCCGCTGTTGACGTAATAGATAAAACTGCAACATGCACCTATAAAACTATCCCCGAGGTGTTTTTTTATTGCCTTCAGAGGGGCGAAGAAAGGTATATTTTTTGCGTGTTGCAGAAACATCCAATCCCAGATCATGTCTAGCAGTCTGAGACAAGGAATTGCTTTTTATCAGAAAAATCCATTAGCGGAGAATTTTTTTCAAATCGTTTTTTCTAAAGGTCGCTGGCTTTTGCAGATCTGTAGGCAGGTGTTTTTTTGTGAAAGTGAACTTACGAAAATTGGAAAACCCTCACAGCACAGCCATTTCAGGGCATGGTGTCGTAATATTTCCGACATGACTCAAACTGGTATTCATAAAAGCTTGCAAGTGCTTTTACTTCAAGTTATGTAGCGCATTTATATTGGAGTCACTGTGAAAACCTTAAGTAAAAGCATTTGCTAACTTTTATGAATCAGCCATTGGCTTTGGAAGTCAATCAGGTGTGATGGAGGTAATTGTGAGTAGTGTGGTTTTCTGGTTTACGAAATAACAAGTTAGTTTTAACATGGACCTAAATACATGTACACATGATTTTAATATGTATACATGTACATGTACATGTACAATAAATCTCTGCTCGAAGTAACACGGACATTTTCAATATGTGTTTTCACCAGCCATATTTCTTGGATAAATAACGAGACATATTGCAATAACATGGCTGCAAAATCTTCACAGGATATGCAATTCCGAACAAACAACTTGCTTGTATTATTGGCAAGAAAAGCATGGTATTTGTCACGGTCAGAAATGGCCATTTTGTCCACTCTTCTGTCGATTACTTCCATCAGATTCATGTTGTCGCTGGCAAGCTCTGTTACCAGCCAACCATTAGCACATTATGACCGTTTATTGGCCCCATTATGGCTGGTGGGAAGTCGTAATTTACTCGTGAACACACTAACACTTGTCGCTGTCTTGGGGCAATAGATTTATGGGTGACTCGCTGAGAATCGTAAGGACATTGATGGACAAGGGAAATTACCCAATTACATTATTCGGTGCCTGCATCGCCTTGCACCGATCAAACGCGAGGTCTGGGCCAAAGATCTTCCGTCGTATCAGATTTTTGGACATCAGACTCAGCATAAAACCGAACACACCCGATTTTGGTATCAATGAAATCTGATGTGCAGCATCTTAGACAGATTATATACGTCCGTTTAGGGTGATTTTTCCAGTTCCCCTACACCGCAGACTAATAGTATTCAGTGACTACTCTTGTGTACAATAGACTGAAAAATTTCGTATCTTAGTTCATGTAACCTGTAAATGTACATTTATACCCATTAATGAATAAATTAAATTAACGGAGAAAATCAATTTGGCATGAAATTACCATTTTTGTATTCAGATGCCCTGATTGAGTTCTCTGAAGGTCAGAAAACGCGATTTTACAAAAAAATGAAGACCTCTCCAGGTCATAATTTGACAATCCTCTTTTTGTTACTGAATTCTGATGCGATCTCCACAACTAGGTAACATGTAAACAAGCCCATACCCGAGGGATTTAAACAAGAAATGTGATAACGAAGAAGAATCATAGTGTAACACTTTAATTGTGTAACAGGAAAGGTGTTAGTCACCCGTACTATGATGTACACTTTATGAGATTGGGTTTAATGTCGAGGTGTTTGATGATGGATGACATAACGTAAGCAGAAGGAAAGTAATGATTAATTATGGGAGATTATATCATAAAATGTACAGGGATTCGCGCGGGAACGGGTAAGACGTCAAAGCTAATTTGTCAGTTTTAATTCCATTATATTTTTAATACGTATAATATAAAGTTGAACACAAGTGTGCTGTGTGGATGGGAATGCATTGGCAGTGTTCTACACTGTAGAGTACTATGTAGTTTGGGATCGATTCTGTGGGCCCTCTGCATGATGAAATACATTCCGCTAATGGTCTTCTAAACTCCTTCCCGGGGCTTGCCAGTATATAAGTCTGTACCAATTATTTATCAACAAAATGCTAAAGCCATCCTGTCACAATTCCAATTTCTAATCTCATACCGCGACGTCGGGTAAAACCGAGGTGGATTATAAAGGCATGCCACCGACATTGCAGGGTGGAATCTCCGCTGATGGAGTGCGAGGTGATAAAACACGTTCCTATTGAATATCTGTGTACATGTGTGTACATGTAGATTACTACATGTATGTACCGGTATTTCAATGTCCACTCCAGAGTGTGTAATTCATGTATGTTTTTTTCATCACACAAAAAAGCAGTACCTCCTGACTAGGCCTAATGCCCGCTGTACACGATCAAATTTTTCATCCAATTTTCTGAATATGCTCAATAAAAGCCTACATGCGGGTTTACACAAAGAAGCCCAACAGGCCCGGAATTTGAATTTCCAAAAAATTGGATTAAAAATTTGATCGTGTACAGCGGGCATAAAGCCCGGAAAGTCTACAAGTTGTCCTAATACAGCTTTTGTCAGAAGAATTGTTTTGATCGCAAGAGTTTAGCGATGATTCCCCTATTGTTCGAATTGGGTTTAACAATGGAAGGATTAGTCCTCGGTCAACGTTGTCGTAGGATTACCGGGCTGTTGGGAAAATTCACTATTACCGAGAAATTCACTATTACCGATGGATTTACATGTAGCATTTTGTTGCTAAAAAAACCCACCAATTTGGGATAGGTGGAACAAAGGCCATACTGTATCTGGTCGTTTGACTTTTCTCCTGCCTATTGAAGGACGACAACGCAAATTCAGCCCGCCTCCACAAGACCACAACGAGCGAGTCACTGAACGCCGGATTTGATCTTGGTACCCAAAGACAAAGCCGGACTAAACCCATTTAGATTGATTTCAGCAGAAGCGTAACAGCGAAAAAAACAGCCATCGCAATCGCGTCGATGCTATATTTAGTAGGAGCCCTGTCTCATCAGATGACTGTGACAAATATAGCAACTCTTGGAACCCATCGATCTGGCTAGCTGTCGTTTTGCCCAGTCCGTTGGTGGTCGATGCTTGTCGCAATAACTGTACATGTAATTCTAAAATACCTTGGTATCTCGTGCGTATGTTTCAAATGGATAATGCATTAGCCTCATTCTGAATGCAGCGGGTCTGGGTGACACAAACCAAGACCCGCTCAGTGTAATGGCGTGCGTCCAACATTTCTCGCTTCGAGCATTCAGCGAGGTAGTGCAGCGAATGTCGGCCAGGTGGATATTCAGTGACCTATCCCAACGAGGTTTTGTACCATTAGGTACATTTCCTGCGGATAATCCGTTGAAGAAAGCGCCCTGCGACCTCATTTCGACTCCTGCAGCTTGCTGCAAGCGCTGCACACAGATGTACACGATGTAGGCACGATGTACAGGTTTGTACACACATTGCGTGATTCACTGATGTCGCGTCATCGACGGAGCGTCCTCCTTGATATCTTAGGCCTATTTATTGCAATCAAACTGCACTGAACCTATGTATACTATGTTTAGTCTGAGGTATTTTAGAATAGAAATTGAACCCTCGGCGTCGGACCTCTGTTGAGTATCCCAAACACTCTCGGGTGGAGCGTAAAACTCGTCCAAACCCTCGGCGAAGCGCCTCGGGTTTGGACTGCGTTTTAGCTCCACCCTCGAGTGTTTGGGATACTCAACAGAGGTCCTCCGCCTCGGGTTCAATTCCTTAACCACAAGAAAGGCGGTAGTTTAGGAGAAATTTTGAATATTCTTAGATGGAATGGATGATATTTTGCGGCGCACGTTTCTCCTGTTGTGACAAGGTGGGTTTGAAGCTTGACAGTTATACTGCAGATATCACTGTTACCATTTTTCTAATTAGGAATTTCTTTTTTTGTACGCGAAGTCAAGTCAAATCGGCCAAAAAGATGGTATATGGTTAAGGGTGGATATCCAACAGAAAGCACAATGAACTACACACAAAATGATATAAAAGAAATACACTTCTGGTTGCTCGACTAGAAAGTGCCTGAAGAAGACCCCGGTTGGGGTCGAAAATTTCCGAAATTTGGAGACGACGTTTCCTTTTATATGGATAAGGGTGGACAGATTATTCTGATTTTATTTCAACCAAGAATTACATGTTCCGCTATGGGAAATTCTCAAAACCTCCATAAGGCATGCGCACTACATGTAAATGTGTTCGTGCCGAATGCGTCATTCACCACAGTCACCCTGATTCCAGCTGAGTATAATTTCACGAGAGATCTGTCGTGATTTATCTCAATTTTACCGTAAAATAAAAAAAAAGATGCAACATTCCGTCATCGTGTTCTCATTTGGCATTCTGCACGTTACAAATGAATGCACTTTTACCGCGATCCCTGGAGACAGACCGTCACACTTATCAATCAGTTCGAAAAATCAATCATCGATTGATCACTTCGATTATCAAGGCAAGATATGGCATGGATTTCAACGGCGTGAGTCTGATAGCTTTTTAGGGGAACCCATACAGAAATTGATAGGCCTTGTCCTTGGGTGTGGTCATGGGGTTATTTAGCCGTCCGGGTTGTGATATCCACCCGGCAAATGTTTCCAGCTGGTATCGGTGAAAAGAAGAACTCACGAATCGAAGTTTCAAAAATGACTGAGCTTTTAGTGATATTGATGATTAGTCGCTTTGAAATAATATTGGAAATATGATTACCTCTGCGAAAATAGCATAATGTGCGTGTGGTTTTGCATTAGAATTATTGATATGTCACTCGGGATCACCAAATGATAATGCTTCATGTAACATCACATCAGAGATAGAAGGTACACCCGCATTTCACATAACAAATCTATCACTCAAGGGAATGGAGGCTAAATCATTGCTGGAGATTCTATACTAATGACGTCAGAAGCGAAAATTGATGACGTCATCAAAAACTGATGATAGGGAAAACAAGAAATAACACTTACATCGTCAATCACGATATAGAAGTATCAGAGCACCGCTCACCTCTTGATTTGTTTCGGACTTCTCACCTACATGTAGACCTGTTTACAGCCAATTTCGCCTGATACGGAAAGCAGACGCAATTAATGGAAATGGCAGCTTTTAGCGGTACACCGCCGTTGCTTACATATATATCTTGAGCGTTATATCAATCACACCGTTCAACTCGTCACAATGATTATAAGTGTGGCAAGTTATCATGGATAATGTGACCATGTAAATCTCGTGAATAGCTGCCATAGTGGTCACCGTGGGACTAGTGTTAATCTTTGAAAGTGGAGTCAATTCCTGGTCGGATTCAGAANTCGGGTCTTCGGCTACCACTCTTTGTACCACGATTCAAATTTTACAACACCGATTCTGATTGGCCTCTTCTTCTCGAGGCGGCAGATACGCCGTGGACCGGTCAATTTCTCGAAGGGTGATGTGCGGTGTAACGTAGTGGTGAGCAGATCGGCCTTCGATCATCGAAGATGGTTGCGTGTGAAACCACCTTCAACTCGGCGATTGAACTTGAATTGCTCCCAAATTATCACTGTTCTTGGTCGTACGTGATTCAGATCGAGTAACCATTTTCATTCATTATCTAATAAAGACACCGTCATTGAGTTACTCATCTCCGTAGAAAGAGAACGAATCTCCGCATGGCTCAATCACGGAACGCAATGATTTGATTTTACTATAAATAGAACCGGCCCGTCTGTAGCAGGTTGGCAAAATCATGTGAATCTGACAGGTGATGATTGATCCGCCGTCGGAACGTACATGTACATGAACATCGGCGCCAAACTTGGGCAGTGACGTCACCCGGAGTGCGAAGTGAAGGCACAAAGTAGAGTGGATCAGGAAAAGTGAAACTTGGGGGAAAACGGAACGTCCCGTGTTTTCAATAGATGGACACTTCGCTGTGATTCCTGATGGCAGACGAATGTTATTGCAGAAAAAATTCAAGTCACGCCTAGCTGCAGCATGGTTGTTCGTACATGTACATTGCACCTACGTAAACTTAGCCATCTTATAACACTGCAAGTTAGTACGGGAAATTAAAAACCACACATAAGAATATTGATTAAAATTTGAAGTTGAAACTAGCTATTACCCATTGGCATATTTTCCAATAAAGTCTACCAATTAAAGTTCGGTAATAAACATACTTCAACTAATTGATACGACACTTCAATGGCTCATTTTGCATGAGGGAGGTATCAAGACAAATTTTCATTTTCTAACATTGTCAACTTCAAAAGTGACTCTGTTGATTGCTGGAAATTAAAAATGTGTTAATAGAACGATGCTATCAGTATGGCGAAATCGCGAAGTTATATTTTGGCAGCTGTTGTACAGGATAGTGATCCGTCCGAGAATGTGTACATTGCGCTATTGTCGTGTCGGCCTATAAATCATTATTCCGTTTCCATTTTGACATTCCGTCCATTTGGACCACATATCGCGACGAAATTACAGATACCAATTGTCGATATATACCACAGTAAATCCAAATGCTGATGAAATGACTATCGTATCAATACGGGTATTGTCACGTACATGGACATAGCTATAGGGTCGCAGAGGACGGACAGGAAATAAAGAGATTGCAGCTGTTCGGGCAGTTTGATTTCCCTCCGATTTGTCTTTAGGCCGTTCGGCAAATTGGCTGTGAGGTATCGCTGAGTCACTTAGACCTCAGCTGACCTTCATACCAATGGTAGTATCTGGAATGGTCAGTCAAAACCAATCACTGCAAGTTTATTCAACAGTACTTTTAGTGCCTGTGCGAGGCATGCTGTCTCCAATACAAACATTCGTTTGTTTTTGTGTACATGTACATGTAGGCTACGTGTAGTTCTTTTCTTCGTAGTGGACATCTGCGAAGGCGGTTTGATTTGAGTGTATCGTGATTACATGAAAGGCCTACACACAAGAGCTTTTTCTGCCGTGTGTACATTGGACCTTGTATATAAAAAGCATTGTCACCAGATTGATCGATGGATTATTTTTCTTTTGATTATGATTTCCAACAGCCCACGCTGCGGCCTAGGTGGACAAGGGCAACAGCTGATGAGTTGGTGGAACACAACCCGAGCCGATAACAACTTGTGGACAATTAGCCGCGGTTACACTACATAAAAATACCCGTGTTTTCCAGACCCGTGTCAAACCCGTGTGTACGAAAATCCCGGCGAGAGGTCACACAACTACACTGTAGTTAAGTAGCCCGGCGACAGTTGCGCTGCAAACATTGACTCTTCGGTCACTTCTGAATTGGCACACATTGTCGGAGGCGCGAAAACGACGTCACTTAATGGCTGCGCCATCTATCGCCGTGCGAAGAACTAACGAACGCACGGGGATTTCGAAAAGCACGGCGAGATTGCCGTGTCTCAAAAACCCGGCCCGCGTTTTTCAGACACGGGTTTCTTGAAGCCCGGCAATTCATAGGTGTGACCGCAAAAAACCCGGGGATTTTATATACATGTAGTGTAACCACGGCTAATGTCAGGAAGTAATGTTTGGTGATGTAACTTAACACATATCCACCATACATGTACATGTGTTTTGTGACGATTTTTTTTACAAGCTCAGGCACCAGCCGAGCCTGATCAAAGTCAAAGACGCGAATTACATGGGCGACTGGGTACATGTATTTCAATGAAACAGCAGAAACACCCAGTCGAATGATATGTGAATATACAAGGAGTACTTCACAACGGCCACCGGGGGAGTACATTATTGTTACTAGATATGGTAGAATAAGCGATAAGATACGGTTGCGAATAATGTATGAGGCTGGAAGATCCCATGAGTCGAGAGCCATGTGAAGATGTTGCTTCCTCAAGCCATCCCATCACCCTGAGGTCCTGTTTCCTCTCACGCAGAGGTTATTAATATCTGTCGCGGTAGAGAAGGAATGGTGTAATGTAAATGAGATACACACGTAGTTGATACATTGCTTTAGTCCACTATAACTATAACTCAGTGTACATATAACTATACCTGCATTAGGCCTATAACCTAAATGGCTATTTGTATGAACACGATCTTTTCACCCTGTATACACTGGCCAACAAATCATAAACAACATTTGAACAGGCCGTTGGAAAACCCTCTTCCCCTGTATACAATAGACAACATTTGTCCAACAAGGTGTTAGGGCTGCTTTCCATTGGAGCGTTTCCGTGCGCGGAAACGCGCCAATGGAAAGCAAGCCGGTGACAGACTGGTACGTACGCGGCGCGTCCTGCAGGCGTTCTGCCAATCAGATTCTTCGGTAGGTGTTTCGGTCCGTGTTACCGCCTGCCTGATTGGTTGAACGCTTTCAGACGCGTTGCTTACGCGCCAGTCTGTCACCGCCTTTACTCTGAATGTTGGTAGTTGCCAGTGTGGGGACGCTTACTGGGGACGCTTGGACATTTTGCAAATACTCTCCTCACTCTTCCCCTTTCTCATCTCGCGAGCAGCAACCTATACAAGAACGTAGATGGTATATCTTCCATCTAAATTCCACGTACTTTAGTTGTCCAATTCCAGTGGGACCTATCTAATGCAAAGATCACGAATTGCAATCAGTTGGATTTCCGAGAGGAATATTTTAATCTGGTCTTGTTTGGAAACGTCACTGAAGCGTTAAGAAATGTCAGGCTGTAGTAATGAAGGGAAGATTGCTTATCATATTTTTCTACAGTTTCACCGTTATTTTTCTGATAAAAAAACAGCAAAGAATGATGTTATCATCAATTCGAGCTCAAGTACATCAATCATTAAATTTTATATATAGACTCCGTATATCTCCCCAACTGGTTGGCTGCCATTTTCCCTGTGTTTCCCATGTACACGTTGTTATCCAAACTTTCTCTAGCGACCTCAAGAACTTTTAGTTGGTAGTTCAAAATCGATATTCCATGATTATAGTTTTCGAATTTTGATTGAAAGATCCTGACTTTGACTGACACATGGATGTAAATTTTCATCACGGCCTGTTATGATGTGTCAGCCTAGAAATTATTTCCAAAAAAAAAAAAAGTCACCGTACGGCACGCATAGCGAGATAATTGAATTTTCTTCGAAAATCTATTTTGCGCATCAGTTTTTATAGGTGGGATAAGAATAATGTGGTAACATTGGATTCTTCATAGGCAATGTCTCATCAAAGTTGCAAAAAGATTTACACGGGGCGGACCCTGAGTTAGAATGTACCCAACGATGCTAGCGGATGATGTGAACCGTGGTGCACCTGTACAAGAACAGGTTAATATGAATAGAACAGAGATTTTGTTCTCGTCAAGGTCTTGTCATTTCAGCGGAAATGAAATATAGATGATCATACACATGGTATACGAAAGGTTATTTTGGTCAGCCTAAGAGATCCAATCCATGTTCAACCTAATCAAATTATCTTCCGTCTGGTTTAGAACCAAAATCATATAAGGTCCTTTATAGCTATTTCTAGACGATGGTTAATGGGATTTTCAATTATTGAGGGTATGCAGACAAAGTTCTCTTGCAGGGATTCACGATTCCCAGGGGATTGATGCGTGAGAGAGGCCAATCAGCTGTCAGATAACGCAATCTGTGATCCCTTCTATTGCCATAAGCAAGTAACTGTGAAAGAGTTGGCCATTAGTTTCGTTTTTGATACCGGAAGAGAATTGATTAGTGTAGGCCTCCACGTTGCTTCAGCAGTCTTTCCTTTTGCTTACGAAACGTTCACAATGCAGGACAGGTCGAACGTCATTTGGCTATGGCATTTTCGTCAGAAGCCATGAAGTTGGCAAGTCAAACGTCGCTGCACTGATGATATTCGTCGTTCTGTATTGTTTCTGCGATAAGGTCTTGACAGAGGTGAAAACAAGAAATCCTAATTCTGTGATCTTTAGGAGAAAACTTTGATGTGTTCCAGTCTACCTAGTATGTGGCGAGCTAACTACACTGTCATGACCGTTTTGTCGAGACACACAACACAGTATACGATGTATTCTCGCTCTTCTCTTGCGTAGTCCTTTTTTCTTTGTGTATGTATACAACAGGCACCTCAGTAAGATCTAAGAATAGGCATTGTTATCCAAGGTCGAGACAAATGTTTCGCGCACTTTGCGTACAGTTGCATGGAATGTTCCAATCTTTCGGATAGGTATCGTTTCACTTCAAAGGTGAACAAGTTCCATACTCTTGTTGTTGTGGTCCCATACTAACCACGAAGAACCCCGGAAAGGTGCAAATTTCATCTTTTTCAGCGTTCGATTTCATGTGAAGAGCATTTTGCGTATCGTGGCTCCTTCAATTAAATCGTCTGCCTATCAAATGATCGAACTCGGGACCTCTTGCTGCTGTGCATTGGTGTCAACAATTCGTTTGACGTTTCGCAGTTTTGTTAGCGTTTATCGTCGCTTAAAATTGAGAGGTTAAGAAACCGCTCCGTTAACGATAATACTAACGCTAACGCTATTTCTGACGTACATTTGCAATGTAAAAAATAACGTTAGCGTTAGTGTTACCGTTAACGGAGCGATTTCTTAACCTCTCGATTACCTGGAGCGCACCTCTACTAAAACTTTTCGACATCGGCATCAGCTGGCGTAGCGACATTCAATTTCAATTTCGCAAGAAAAAGGCTGAAGACACCATGTTCCCCGGCATTCTGAAGCAAAGCAATTACTTCTAAATTTTCTATGAGCGTAAGAACACTGGAAGAAAAGAAAACAGATACACAGGGGTCACTCCTTTTCCTCTAAATGAAATTAGTTCACTCAATTGATGATATACAATTGAGGATGTGACACTTGTCTTGCTACTTTCATTCTCACGGGCTTTAAAGTTACATTAAGCTGATATCTCGCGGCTTGTGACTTTCAGCTTTGATTAATAAAACTGCCTAACCACCTGCACGCTATTAAATGGATTGACGTTACAAAGTACAAAGTTTTTTCGTTTCAAATTTTTCCCAGCGATCGAATCATTGCACTCGATCTGGTATCTAGCTGTAGTTGATGACTCAAATTGAGTTGCTTTTTTACAACTGCTTCACAATCCTGTCGTTTCATCAATTGGTTTCATGCAATTGACATGCATATGATGGACAAATCAATTAGTTCCTATGAAAGAGACGAGTTGGGGAGCAGAATCAGCTCATCAATTGTGGTCAGGAAGCCGGTGTGAAAGGAATCCAAGTCCCCATGGAATCAAAGTCCGGTCTTATTGTTCAGCGAGGGATTAGAATATACGGCTAGAGAGACCATGACCATTCGAATATAACCTTACAATAGCGGGCTATTGTTTGGTGGATTTCTAGGACGCTGATTCCTGTCACACCGGGTATCTGGTTTGCTCCGGAAATCTCTCTTGTACACACCAGAGACTTGGTACGTTCCCTCCTCTTGCGCATTTACCATAACTTTATTTGCCCTTCCGTCTGACTTCTCGTCGCTTTCAAGAGGCACATGCGACCGAAATCGATCAATTGAGGCTGAATAGGTCCACAAAGGAAAGGTGTACTGCGCACATTAGCAACGGTGACCGAGCTAATGGGAGGTAAAAGCATCGATTCGATCTCCAGCTACCGAATGTACATGTAACTGAATGTGCATGGGATTACTAATGCGACCCACATGGCAGAGTCATTCCCAAATGAAGGAGATCACTTGCTAACTTTGTACCTTTGTTCTTTTGAACATCTACCATTGTTCTAGACTCATTAATCCGACCTGAAACCCCCCCCCCCATGATAGGCTACCAAACCGTGGAATATGTATCGCTTTCCTACAAAGCTGGAACATGATACGAGCTAGACGTCATGCTAACATATTGCTTATGTTTATTCTTAGATACTGTTCAGCAAGGTAGGCCTAAAGATATATGTATCTAAGTAAACAGTGTGTTGACCTACTGAAGCATTATCGTGGCTTCCATTGCCATTGGGCCCTCCTTCGTGGCTTCCGCTTGTAGGACCCGATCAGGGGAATGGTGTTTCATTCTTCACAATGCACTTCCTATTGCTTGTTTGTTGGAAACGTTATCTTTGGAGAGGACGAAAACAAGTCGCCAGGACGTTTCTGACAGCTCCCCATCATAAAGGCTAAGTATTTGACGGTACATAATGCATTACACTCTGCTATATTATAAGACTACTAGCAAGTACCCGTGGCGATCGGCGATTGTGAGTTTGGCCGAGGTTGGAACGCACGGCCCTGGTGGAATAGGTGCACCCAAGGGATGCAGTAGGGAGAATATAGAAAGTAATCGAACGATACTGCTAAAAAAGTAAAATTGCGACCACAACCAAGTTCTCTTCGCAAATTAAACCACCCGTTGCTTCAGGATATGGTATCCTCTATTACCATGCCGAATTTCGAGGCAAAACAAAGCTTCTAAGTGTGAGCCGACTTTATTGAGCCGACTTCCAGCATAGATGTGCTTGGTATCAATTCCACCATTGTGCTATGTGCAAAATGATGAAGGCGGTTAATTATTCAAATATAAAAAGTTCGTCAACACCAACAGAATTGCAATAAAATATGTCATGGAAAATACATGTACAACTCCTGCATTGTGAAGTTTTCGTGTACATAATATTGGCAGAGCAAATAGTGGCCGTCAGCAGCTGTTTAATTATGCAGCCTTTGAAATAGGACAACACGATATAATAGGGAGGTTGAGATCAGCGACTTATCACGGATCTTTATTATACGGATCGAAATGTACAAAGTTTGTCCTCGCTGAACAGAATTGTATCCGTATACGTAGGAAGGATCCGTGATCTCAACCTCCCTAATACGTTCATGGCAGTTTTGTTGATGTCCTACAGTAATTCCAGTGAGAAATATTGAACATAAGTCTGCAGTTACGTATAGGTTGCGTTCCACTAGACTATGCACGGCCGGTAACGAAGAAGCATCGGCGAACAAGCTACATCTCAGAATGTTTAATACATTTGCAAAAGTGGCTGATACCTTGTTTTGCCCAGGGCACAATATAAGTACAGTGATTACAGGATAAATTCGAACACCCGAGCAACACGCATGCAGGCCATCGTACCTGAGATCGCCCTTTTAAGTGGATTTTAGTTGTTAAGAGAGGCTGGCCGAAAAAAGGAAAGGTGGTATGTTAAAATACGAGTTTAGGTATCTGTTTTGAACTTT
Source organism: Notospermus geniculatus (assembly GCA_002633025.1). Classification (NCBI taxonomy): domain Eukaryota; kingdom Metazoa; phylum Nemertea; class Pilidiophora; order Heteronemertea; family Lineidae; genus Notospermus; species Notospermus geniculatus. The sequence goes on along the minus strand of NMRB01000807.1, from coordinate 225,193 downwards.
TCCAACTGGCCAATTTCATCATGTTGCTTGCTATTGTTTCCGGGCTCTCTTTGTTTTTGGCGCAGGTGTACCAGGTAAGTAAGAAAATGGTAAAAACACGAGTGCGGTAGTCCTAGATCATCGTTTATAGGATACTGGAAATTTGTTCCATTTTAACGTAAAAATGACTTATAAATCAGTCGCAAAACGACTTACATACATACAGCATTTTTTTATTACTTTCGAAAAAAGAACTACTGCTACAACATGTATTTGTGAAGCACTGGTAGTAGCCTATACGGTAAGTATTGAATTCCAAAACCTTTCACAAGTTGCTGTTGTTGAGCGACGTTTTTATAGATTCTTCTCATGGATCTCCGTGCGACATTGCCATTCCAAAGGGATAACGAACAAATAAGCTGCCTCATCGAAGCAACCATTGTAATAGAATATTCTCGCACATATCCAAAGCACAATACTAACATCTGTTGAAATGTGCCACACTCTCACACCTAACAAAACAAAATCTATCTGTGGTGGGCTGGTTATACTGAGCCACTACTTCAATTGAGTCCTATTAATTCTGCTAGATGTCGAAATGTCTGCTATCTTGAATGTTACATGATGGGGCTGATAAACTTCAGACCTTGTTGAAAACTTGCGAGAATAGATTTCTTCAGAGCTCTGCACCGAAACGTTGAACAGTGGAAAATGGACGCCATGACGTTTTCCGTAGTCTTTTTAATGAGGGTTCTTCACGGGATAGAATATGTGCGTAGATGACAGATCCGCTTTCGAATCAATCTCTCAACTGTTTCCCGCGCATGCAATCATTCCTGAGAGGCTGTCAATCAGTTGGACAGTACTTTCCACTCAGTGGTCTGGCCTTGAAACAATAACACTGCACACACATCGCGTGCAAAAGCGTGCACACAGAGTACTAGATACATGTACAAGTAAAATGAATATCGATCGAAGTATGCAAAAAATCCGACTGTGCACACAACGTTCACTAATTTGCTCGGTTGGCGACACAGCGATACAAAATCATTTTGATAACTATGGAAGGTCATTCATTTCCCTGGAGACTCGACGTGGGAAATGATGGTATTATTAAGGAGAGACGTATTAATCTTCCACTGACATTATGAATGCTTTTCAGGGATTTGAGTCGATCTTGGGCATTCAGTTTTGAGGGTCGAATAGATTAATTGTCATGAACTCTTTACCGATTTAGAGGTTGACGTCTACAGGGTTTTAATTCTTGAAAAGGCTAATACCAGAATCATACCACAATACGTCGTTGCTGTATGTTGCCAGTGGACGCACAGCTTTTGTTGGTCACCGTCATCCTGCGTTGACATACATGTACACCATTATGGCCTATACACACGATACAATTTTTCATCCAATTTTTTGGAAATTCAGATTCCGGGCCTATTGGGGCTTCAGTGTATAAACCCGCATGTAGGCCTTTATTGAGCATATTCAGAAAATTGGATGAAAAATTGGATCGTGTGTATTAGGCCTTTACTTGTATAACTGCATAACTGCTGGAGTAAATGACACATTTCCGTTTTGTAGCGATTTACGTGAGAACAAAAAGTTTAACTGTTTCTACATCAGAACGGGTAGGCTATACCATAGGGTTATGTGCCTCCAACACCCCCAAAGGAAATGAACATTCACCATGCTCACAAAGTCCTACGCCTGCAATATTTCTCCTTTTGAATGTTCCTCTCTCATTTCAGATGGTTACCCAGTTGGCTGAGTCAAATAATATAAAAGTAATTTAAAAATAATTCTACAGAAATGAAAAGGAGATGGAGCCATTTCCGTCAGAGAAGATTGCGACATTGCATGACATTTTGGTCTCAGTGCCCAGATGAAGACAAGAAGATCTCATCAGGGAGCAAGTGGAAATTGATTTGGAAGTGATGCGCTGTCGATTTCTTTCTAGCACAGCACTTTTCGATAACTTTGAATAGAGTGGATCATAAAACAATTTAGAAGGAAATTGAGAGACCGGCATTGGTAGAAGAAATTTTTAGTTCACGCTACACAATAAAGAAAATGGAACGCGTTATTCAACCAGACATTTAGCAACTGACTTTCATCTGAAATGGTAATAATGCTAAACGAAGATGACGTGGTGGAATCTGTTTTTTAAAACAAACGCACGCATTGTTTGGAAACCAGCCCTCCAGGTATCATTGCTAAGAGGTGAATGTTCCGCAATACGTGACTTTAGTCTTGGTCTTGCTTTTTTTTCATGCTGTTTGAAAATTTTCCAAGTTGACCTTCACAAGTTCACGTAACTCTGTTGAATACAGGCTGTTTTGTTTATTACTTCCCTCATTATGTAGTGAAGACCCGACACAAGTACATGTACATGCAAAAATATCTATTTTTGGTACATGTAAAGTTGTATGTGAGTCAGTAGAACTAGTGCAAGTGGCAAGTTCGTTAACGCACACTAGATGAGAATGCTGTTAATTGATGTACCTCTTCCATTATGTCGAAAAAGTATTATGTGTTTGGTAAAAAGATATTCCCACGTCATTTTACTGCTGATGATTTGTTTTCCTGCCTCATCTTTTGTACTCTTCAAGAAACACACATCCCCGAAACAATTACTCTCATAAAAATGGTAATTTCTTCAAGTAAATTACACCCAGGGGCGTCAGAAATATATTAGACGACCAAGTGCTCACAAAAATAACTATCCTAAGTAAAGAACACGCGATTTTGCAATTCCAGAACAATCCCAACGAACACAGAAGAAAGTATTAGCATTCCACGTAAGTGATATTTCACTGTCTTCATGATTGTTGCGTCAAAGAAAGTGCCCATTCTTGAATAATGTAATTGATACAAATCATGTACCCACGGTGAAGTGTCGAGAAAAACTTCTTTTTTGAATCTTTGTAATCGTACTCAATTTTGCTCAGCAGTTTGCGCTGTTAATTTCATCAGCTTAAAATAGAATTAGATGCAGGTGTTTTCGAGTTTTTCCCCGTCAAACCCAAGATGAAGTTCGTGGTTGTTCATGATATCTTCTCTACAATAAAACATCAGTTGATCAATGCAAATGTCGGTGGTCTAGTGTTAAATGTGCTAGTAAAGGAATGATGATTCGAGAGCAAATGCATGAGTAACGTACGTGAGACGAGATGTTTTTGCAGCGAAGAAAAATCTAAGTACACTCTGGCGATACTCTTTTAAGTGTCTTAAATATTTCGTGGCTTCAAAAATGTATTACCTGAATCTGAACCGACTGAAAATTCCAATTACTGCATTAGTACATGTACATGTATGTGGTAGGCGGTTTGTTGGTTGTTATTCATTGATCAGCAATAGGTTTTTAGATGTCTAGGCTTGTAACACATACGTACACTCCGCATACACCACGGATATCACACCCTCTGTTACACACGAGGCATCTCGGTCATTTTTTCCCCATTAGTTGCCAAGCTTCACTGAACAACAAGATGACAACGGAATAAACCCCGAACCAAACTACTAAGTAGGCTATACAGTTGTAACGAGCAATATGATTGGCTGGATCCATGTTCTAAATTTCAGATGATATCATGTTTTTACACAGCGCGTTTAGTGTATCACATAATTTAAATGAATTGAATTTTGCGTGAGCGAATTTGCGAAATACCGGGATAAAGGTGAAACAATGAAGAGTCAAGTAAAGTATACTTATTAAAAACAAAAAGGGTAAGTGCTAAAAACAGATAGTTTGAAGTTTCATATACAATTGAATACAAAATCTATACGTATTGTGATATTTGATGCAGATAGAATACAGTAGATCTGTTCCGCTATTTTCACACCGATCAAGGCGTGGGAGAGCAGAAGTAATTGGTACAACGCTGGATGTCTCGATCGGAACCTGGGATAGGGTGCATTATTACAGCTCAAGCTTGCTATCGATTTGATCATTTTACTTCAGTGTGTTAGTTTATACTGTGATTGTATGCCATAATTAACTTATCTATCTTTGACACAAGTAAGGAAACCGATCCTCACCTGCTACCACAATAATCAATCAATCAATAGAACAATCAATCGACATCAATCAACAACCATTAATCATTCCCCATGGCCATGCCTTTTCGCCAGCAGATTTCAACTTGGAACGTTAACATTAGATACAGGCTCAAATGTATTCATTTTGATTAAAAATGTCATTTTTTTTGTGGAAAGTAATTATCTTACATGTATGTTGTTTCATGCTCTTTTTCTCTTCCATGACAGTTTTTTAACGGGCAGGTATCCTACGATGCAGGAGAGGTCATAACTTCCATTACAATGGATCGGATGAATAAAGACTAGTAAATGCTTTTACTTGAATTTTGCTGTACAAATGCACTACGCTATGCTGTAGAAATCTGAAGTAAAAGCATTTGCTAGCTTTTATTCATATCACCCAATATCTTTTTCTCAATCTGAACTAACTTTCTCACGCTGCACAGAGTGGACTCAATCTTAACTCACCTTCTCATGCTGCACAGCGTGGATTTGCTGTAACTCCATTGACAGTGGAGAATTTCAAAGAGTCATCTCGAATAGTTCTTTTTATATTAGGCCTAATAATACGAAATGCAGAAACTTCGAGCGTATACTCTAGACGAACTTACTACCCGAAGAAAACCCGTTGAAACAGAAATCATTCGAGTAGACAAACTTACCTTCCAAGTTATCACAGTCTCGGAAAAGATTCCCATATTGCTGGAACATAACAACTAAGTCTAAAACTTCTTTCAGCTGAACTTCTGTACTTTCGTTCGTAGTGACTATCCTAGTTTGATAATATCGTCGAATGTATGCCGGAGGTTGATAATCAGTGTTGTTTCCAATATATTCGTGAATATTCGCAACCTTGGCATGGTCGTCACTTAGGTAATAAACAGATATGTAGGAGCTTGTGTCAATTGGCTTTCTAATTATCGTCCTGTTTGATTTTTCCAACTTCGGCCTGATTTCATCGATATCAAAACTCCGGTATTCCCAATAGTCCGTTGCTATCGCGACGATTTGGAGTACAACTAGATTCCCCACCAATATGATTACACTGTACTGACATATTCTATCAATCATCGTGCATTAGGGCCTTTTGTTCCGCTATTTCACCACTCATTTTAAATCGTCAACCGATATTCAACTGAATCACGTCTTTAATCCAAAACATTCTGCAGAATTTCCATCCATTTTTATGGAAACTAGTCGAGAACGAGGGTCCTATCGTCTTTATATTCCGTACCTTCGTCATGTAGGTATGCCTGTGAGATTTTAGAACACTGAAATGTGAGCAAAAAAACGTATTGTCATCAAACACCCCCTGGCAACTCGGACCTGCAACGTCAGAACGTTATTTGGACCGACTGTCGGTCAGTTTGTAAAAAGCAATGAAAATCCCATACATACATTCGCCGAAGAAATGCGTTAACCTAACGTTCCAACATGTGCGGTAGAATGTTTCCCACTGTTGGTGAAGCACATGTTACTCTAGCAGACGATCAAGAGATATGGTAAGCAGGCAGCCAGACGGCGATGTTGATACCAATGACGTTATAAACGTGTACCTCCTGGTTTGTATCGACGTAAGGCAATCGTGATCAGTTTGGCAAGCGGCTGTTCGCGGGGTTACCACGCTTCTTTCAATCAAGTGCTTAACTCTGATCAGTCAGATAATTAATTAAAATAATGCATCATTCTGATAGTGTTGCCCATCGCTGAAGCTTTCATTTGTCTGAAAGGCGAGCGATGAGGAAGTGAAAACAGGAAATTTCTGTTTCTTAATTTCAAATTGTATTTTATCGTTACCATACCGAATACATGTATATCCGCGACAATGCCGAACTGTGAGTCTGGCGTCAATAACTGAGGTTTTAGTGGATCTGAGTTACTGTTGGTGAGAAATTCGATATCAACAAGTAGGCAGCTATCATTTTCAAACACACATTACTACACTTGCCAAGTACCAGAATTGCTGGTTCTCTACAACGGCCTACTTGTCATCACAGAACATTTCCCTCACTGCATGCACACCCTGAATCCTGTATTTGCACCTGGATCAATATCTGGCTCTATATTGCCGGTATAATCGATATATAACTGCAACTCCACGTCATTAGCTCACAACAATAAGTAAACCACTACAGCTGGCCAGTGAAGTTGGATGTATTGGTGAATACAATGTTGCATTTGGTCTGTTGAACGATGAACGAGCTGCACAAGCTACGATGGGTTTCCTTTCATAATGCTGCTGTGATGGTCGACAACATGGCTGACGTGCAGACTATCCTCTTGTTGTAAAGAAGAGTCAGATTGTTTAAGAGCCTGAGCTGTGGCCTTGATGACAGAACCCACGTTCCTAAAAAACTGCACCTCAAACCTCAACCACATTTGACCCCTTGACGTCTGTGGAAAAATGTTCTGACGAAAAAGCCTTGTAACACTAACTGTCACTGTCACAGGGATATATCTATCTGAAAGACGTGTCAGACTGCTGAAGCACCTGAGCTATGGCCTTGATGCAAGATTTTAGCAAGTTGGCTAATACATGTAAATGCACATGTACTTGAAGTCTTTGGCAAAATATACTGACGAAAAAGCCTTTTTATATACTTACTTCCTGTCGCTGGATGTCGCAGGGCCACATTTATTTCGGACGAGGGACGATCAATGACCTTTGAGGACTATGGAACTCCAGCATCTCCCCAGCTTTGAATCTAGCCGTATTTGGAATCCGCGTCGGATGTCAAATTTTCTTATGTTCACTCCACGAAATTATCATCTAAATTCAGCTAATACACGATATACATGTACTATTAGTATCTACAACCACCTCAACTTTCATTAATACCTAATGAAGCTAATGCTAAGTCAGTTCGGAGCTTAACAATTGATTTTAGTTTAGAAAGCCCACGACTGCGGTTATAATTGACTTACCGCTTATTTATTCATGATTCCCTACTATATCGTATGTATGTTGACTTGGCTGAATGACGTACACGTTAATGGCGGGCTCGGGATTAAAGGCTTTAACAGTCAACAACGCTGTTCGGCTCTCATACTTTTGACAGAGATGACAGATAGCCAATCCCTTGCATTGCGCTGGACTTTGGACAACGTTTTCGAAAGCATTCGTACAACATTAGATGTACGGTACTTTACTCAGCTAACGAATGCGTTCTCCAGCTTGACTGAAGAGTGGGTTATGATGCACTGGACAGCTGATTGATCATCGTGGCCGCCGCCTTCAATCGGCCACTACGGGCCAATAACACTATCAAACGCATGGCTATTCAATTCACCAAGTCACTTTCTGTCATATATGAGATTGATTGCGTTCAATTTTGTAGATAGATCATTGTGCTCATGCAAGAAACATTCAGCTGCGTCTGCGTCTGTGCACACCATAGCGCTGTACCAAATAGCCTATTATCCATGGCAAACGGGTATCCAACATAGAGCACAAAGAACGACACACAAAGTGATAAAATACGTATAAAGTCTTCTCGGAATTTTGCAATTTTTCGACCCCAACCGGGGTCTTCCTCATAGTCATAGAAAGTGCCTGAGGAAAACCCCGGTTGGGGTGGAAAATTTGCAAAATTCGGAGACGACTTTATACGTATTTTATCCATGGCAAACGGATGCAAGTATAAATGTAGGGCTCTTCAGTGAGAAAATTTTTTACCTACTGTGAAACACCGTTGAAAATCGAACAGGGCGCAGAAAATGCTTTGAACACATGAGAAACTGTGTTTACTCAAAGAGCGGGAATAGTGCAAATCTACATAACAAAGAAGTAACTGGCGAGCGGTATGGAAATTTTCAAATTTCCCAAACAAGTTTTCTCTTTTTTGGACACATATATTTGAAAAATTTCTTTTGGATGTTATTGCCATATGTGCATTCTAGTGCAACACGATCGCCTTTTTTTGATAGTTGGTCGGGAATGTGAAATATTTCAATAACTGTAAATCGAGCCTTTTTTGGCGTTAAATAGTTTATACCAATTAAATGGAAAATACTTTCGTAAAAAACGGATTGTTAGGACCTGCAGGCATCAGGCCTGTATGTTACAGACTATGTGGGAAACTGGTGTGTCGCATACCAAGTCTGCAAAATTGTTTGAAAACTCAAATTTTGACAATTTGTTATAAATTAATTAACTCCATCGTAATTTGTCAAAATGAACAATTCTTTCGCAGAACGGGAGCATAAATGTTGTAGCTAAAACATTTTGTTGAAATCAATTAGTTACTTTTTGTCATGAATATGTTAGGACGCTTGTTTTCAAAGAGCGTCCTAAGGAGCTTAAGGATGTCAAAAATGTGTCATCTGAGGAAGCAAAGTCACGCCGAATCCAAACGGAGATTCGGGAAAGCAAGGAAGACCGATAGAGTACCACGAAAAACATTTAACAGGATACCGGTTGTTGTCATGTATTTTTGGCAACACTTACATGTAAAAGCTAAACCGGTAACATTCGATAAAATTCGATAATATCATGATAGTCCAATATTTGGCGATATTTGCTGACCACGTTGACTCTATGACTAGAGTAACCATTTGAATTATGTTTCTTGGCTGGAGTGTGGATCGATACGCATTATACGGTGTTTGTCGTCAATCCTCTGGCAAAGAGTCGGCGTGTAATTATCGACAAACGATTCGTAAACACGAATTAAGTGGAAAGCAAGTTCTGATTTAGCAGCAACGTGGTTGAAATATCAATAACGAAATATGAACAATACCTGGTGGTGATCGAATGAACTATAGGCCTACCAGCGAGATGTAATATTCATTGACACCACCAGTGCACGTCATGCTTTGACTACAATTTTGTACAGAGAGATGGCTTGTGTAAAATGTACACGAAGTTTGAGGTGATAATTATAGATTCCCGATCAAAAGTAACGATTGTTGTAAATCAGGGTGTCTGCATGTGAACATGCTTTTGTAATAACCATGGGCTGGCGTGTAAAAATCATCATGATATTGTGCACCCACCAACAATAGGAGCAGTCAGCCGCGCGTATTGCCGAAAGATGGCAGCAAAGTTCTAGCGGACCAATACACAGGAAAATCCACGTGATTGGTGCTCGATCAAGAATGAATGGTCCACTATATGCATTGAATTGGGCCGAAGTGACACCTATTGGTCAACTCACTGACAGCTCCTATTGGATACCTGCCAGATTGTAAACATGCGAATGACACCACACGTCATGCAGACTCAATATACATGTACATGTACTTTAGATTGTTTGCAGGCAATGACCCCACTTGGATACGATCATATCTACTGTCCACAGTTAGTCGATTGGTAATCATCATGCTACTTCTATTCCGACCAACTGGGGACACACACAGCCATTGTTGACTTCATGCCGCGTGTTCCCATCCTACAGATGAAAGTCCGAGTTGCTAGAGGTAAACCACCGCGAAGGAATATGGATATTAATGCTGTCTGCAGGTCGATGGATTAACCGCGTTGTAGGATGGAGTTTTTCTCTCCGCAGTCTGGGGATCGTGAGCACGGTATTGGTGTTCTTGATCCAGCAACAGGTGAACTGCATTGGACCATTCGTCTGATATTCGAACATGGGAAAGGTGCCGATGGATCAGCCATTTCCGACGTGACGTCTATTGAGATCATTTTGAAAGGAAAGGAACGGGCTAAAACTTTGAAAATTAATGTACATGTACATGTAGGCCTACTGTTCATTTCGATGTAGATTTCAACCAACGTCGGCTTCATTCTTCCCTCGCCGTGGTAACACTTTTCGTTAGTTCTTAGCACGGCTACAGATGGCGCAGCCATTAAATGACCTCGTTTTTCGCGCCTCCAACAATATGTGCCAATACAGAAATGACCGAAGAGCCCGTGTATGCATCGCACCTGTCGCCGGGTTACTTAAAGGAGCACGGTATTGGACCTCAAATGCGTTATTCGACTCCCGACGTAGAGGGAGCCACCTAGCGGCAGTAACATGAACTACAAAAATGCATTACAAAATGTACGGAGGAAATCGGGTCAACTCGCCAACACGTCGTTGGTCCCTGGGTTGGAGAGTAGCACAGTGGCGCCGGCTGTCGAGAAAAAGTGGCAATACCGTGCTCCTTTAATCTACAATGTAGTAGAAGTGTGACCTCTCGCCGGGCTTTTCGTACACACGGGTTTGACACGGGTCTGGAAAAACACAGGTGGGCCTATTTTGAACAGGTGTAACCGTAGCTAGTGGCCTATGCACAGTCATGTCAGATCACAAGTGCCACCTTGCTCTGTATGCCGAGCGATTTCCTTTGGAAATAGGCCTACCGGTTTGCCATTGCAGGATATAAATATATATAATATAAATATCCTGGCAAGCTTCATCACGAAAAAAGTGAACACTTTATATAAACATGGTTATAACGGTTGGGAAATCCATTGTCTCTGATCCAGGACACTATTTCCGAAGTTCAGATGGCGAACACGACTGACGCATATTTTGGAGGAACAACAGTTGCGGCGACGGAGCCTGATTATCCGATTATGAAACAAGTTTATGATTTCATGTTAACAAGTATGTCCTGGTTATCGTGGCTATCATCGGGATTCCAGGGAACACGTTGACGTCGTTGGTGAACTTGAGGTCCAATAATCGCAAACTATCCGTTTGTGTGTACATGGCAGCCACTGCTGTTGTCGACAATGTGGTACTTATTGCCGCCATTTCCTACCTCGTGTGTGTCACGTGGGGCTATGGAACAGCCATTCGAGCTCCGTACAGGGAATTCTTCTTTCAGTGAGTTTTCTTACCTATACATTGCTAAGATGACGTCTGATCAGAAAAAGGGCTTAATCAGAAAAGTGGAGGCGAAGACATCAATGTTTGAAAGTCTTTGGTTCGTCCAGCAGACCATTTTGTTCGGTTCCGTTGGCACACGATTCATCTGGAAGCTAGACTGGCAATAATAACATGTATAATTAATCAGAAGCTCTATTACCATTGGTCAGGCGTCTTTTAATTATACATGTCCCATGTCTGCATTTCACCTCTTCCTAAAACGTATCGTCCGATGTAACGAGATTCTTCTTCAAAATCCTTCTGTTTCGGAATTCTTTGTTTACCCTCATAATGTATTCAGAAATCCGCAGATATATCGCGGGTCATATCGGGAGGGCCTAAAAAACGTGAACACTCATTTCTTGTAAGGCCTCGTTCACACGGGCACGCGGAGGCGTATAGCGTACAAAGTAAAGGCCCGTGTCCACATGCGCGTTTTACGCTGCGCTATGACGTTTTGCCCATTAATATTTGGAAGCAGAGCGACGGAAAATAACAACAGATTTAACGCATCACGCAGCATATTACACACACGTGGACACTGGCCTTTAAGGCCTGGGTCCACATGTGCGTTTTACGCTGCGTTTTGACGCTTCGCCCATTGTTTGGAAGCAGAGCGGCGGAAAATAACAAAAGATTTAACGCATCACGCAGCGTAAAACGCACATGTGGACACAAGCCCTAACGAGTTAACACGACGCGTTGGAGACTTCAGTGACGTATATGGTGCGTATTTGGCCACTCGGAAGAAGAAGATACGGCGACGATTCCTTCATGGAGGTCAGAGTAATGACGTCATCACAGGTGTTTTCCGTCGAAATCCCCCATTAAGGCGCGTAAAAATACTGCAGAGGTATTTGGGCACGTTACTTAACGCTATACGTTATACGTACATGTATAGGCCTATTGACGCCAGTCGTGTGAACAGCTCATTGACGCAAGCTAGAAGTATTTTTACGCTCTACGCTCTACGTCCTACGCGTGCCCGTGTGAAGGACGTCTAACGTTTCCTATTTTTTGTATATTTTGTATATCATGTTTTACACATAATACACAATATACGCATAATTTCAGGTAAGTAGCTCAACATATCCAGTAGTCGCACCATTTCCAAATTAACTTGTGTAAAATTGTCATGCCGGAGGTGCAGGCTAATTTTCAACTTCTTGGCGTTGCATTTTTTCATCAAGTTATTTTACCGTCGCCAGTTAAATAGGGTTTGAAGGGCACTAAACTATCATTTGTCCACAATGGAAATGCTGCCCTGTGTTTAATTTACTTGTTTTTCTTTCTATCACTATGTCCTCAGACTTGAGTGGTACCTCGCCTTCTGCCCAGCCATGTTGTCAGGCCTGTTTCTCGCTGAGATGTCCATCGATAGGTTGATAGCTGTTCGATTCCCTATGGCTGCAAAAAGGCTCTGCACTAACAAACGGGCCTTTATAACAGTTGCCGTGACCACGAGCGTCATAGCTCCTCTCAATCTCAACATATTCTTTACGTACGAACATTACGAAAATGAGGATACGGGTAAGCCATTGTATCAGTCCATATTGTACCCTGCCCCCATATACTAGGCGTATCTTTTATCACAATTATAGTGAGGTTTCGCAATCACCCGGTTGCGATTTTTTTTCCTAACCGATATATCCATTACGACCAACTTTTTTTCCTAACCTATATACATGTAGTAAAAGCTAATCCTAATCCTAATACTACTCCCAACACTAACCCTGACCCTGACCCTAACCCTAACCCTTACCCAACCATTAACCCACCATTCACTTCGTTAATTTCATTTCATAATGGATGTACTGGTTAATAGGAATCTACATGTATACCGGTTTAACCGGAGGAAAAATCCACCGCCCGGTTAGGTTATACGACTACGTTTATCTACGTTTGGGTGTACTCACATAATAGATAAACGTCGTCGTAGGGCCTAACCGGGCGCTTGCGAAACCTCACTATTATACATTCAGTAGGACGGTCATGCATGTTTTGCAGCAGGTAAGTATTGCCTTGTCTGTACTTCTGTGTGGTTTACCAACTGCTCTTGGACAGAATCGTTCAAGGTATTATAGGGGAGCCATCTATTGAATCGTAAATGAATTTATGACATAGAAGTATACTAAGTATTCGGAGATGCCACGGCGTGCCTACCGTTTGATGATTTTGCCGTTTCATTCTTTTTGACATACATGTACATGCACGTCCAGTTAAAATGTTGAAACAGCTTCCTCACCATCGTACCACGCGTTTTTTAGCCGATGAATCCGCCAAATTGGCGAAAATTGTAATGTATAGCTGAGACAATGGTCGGTTTCTACACTGCAGGGGTGGAAACGCTGATCACGAATTTCCCAGACAAAAACGTTGAAATGGTCGTGTCTGCCTTCCAGTTGTTCTTCGGGACAGCTTTTCCGTTCGCAGTTATATTGTTGTGTAATATAGTCATCATATTTACTCTGAAACGAGCCTCGAAAGAACGCAACCAATTGCAAGGTGGAACAGGAAAGTCGGAGAAGAGCAACTATTTGACCAGAATGCTACTATTCGTCAGTTTTGCTTACGTCATGACCTCGATTCCATACAGACTTTACTTTTTTATCATGGACACGCCAGCCCTGCAAGAAATGTACAAAATGGAACAAAAGTACTGGAGTTTGCGTTATAATCTTCAATATGTTTTTGTACTTATCTTATGGTACTGTAATTTCGCAATCAACTTTCCACTGTACTGCATTGGAGGAGGGCATAGGTTTCGTGACGACACCAAATACATTCTACGTTACTGTTGTGCAGGAGGTGCAAAAGGTAACTAGACTCAAACAGTCGGAAAATTCGGCATGGATGCTGCTAATGGCTGGAGGCATGCATTTCAAAGATTGGAACATTCCAGAACGGTAACGAAGCAACCCAAGAACGGCTTTAACGTGTCGGACGATGCACTGGTGTTTAATGGTCCTGCAGCAGATGGCGCGCCCATGGCAATATTATTTCCATGGTAAGGGGAAAATATCAATTACTTCGGTATCGGCAAAAGCCCACTGCACAAATTATGGTTATTGTTGATACTTTCTCATCGACTGAGAAACCAATATGTTGAAGTGGAGATTAACTTACACCGTGCTGTTATAATGAGAAGGCAAGTTATATTAGAAAGAAGGTCGCTGAACAAAGACTGCTTTGCTCTGAGAGCCTGTGCAAGCGTAGGCTACATGTATATACGGTTTGAGATTGCGGTCCTGGACCGGTACACGCATAGGCTCTTTAACAATGGCTAGACTGCTGCATTCAGGAGTAGAGCAGGGTCCAAATTTCGGCCTCATGTTATTTGGCAATCTCGTTCCCAGATCTACCTCATCCGAGGATATCTCTGGCAAGGGCTACGACCTGACCAAGATTTCTGGTCAACCGCTGGCAGCGTGCCAAAATGTTTGTTTCACACAATATTTCGTTCTTCGATGACTGAAAAACATCACATATGCCTAAAAGGCCATTTAATACTCCCAAAACACGAAGTTGTTTGAGTATTAGAGCAATTTCAAACGAATAGTTAGCATGGTTTGTTGCGAACATCATGCTGCGGCCTCGGCGTGATTCGCCTCAAAATTAGTCGATTGCGCATGCGCAGTATTGCTGAAGTCGTCAGCCCTTTCCAGTGGTGTTGTAGGAACGTAAACCCACTGGGGACGAGTTTGGTTATTTGGACTTGCAAAGAAAATCAACCACTGGTCTATTGCCTACATGTATGCTTTTGAAATAATCCATCAACAGGCATCAAGCAGACTATAGCAGTTAACCAGTGTTCGAAGTTTGCCCGAGATGGTACATTAATTTGTACATGTATACGTTTATGCACTGAAGATTGACATAAATCTCAAGATTTGTGCACAGCATGAATGAATACGAATATTATTAACTGATTTTTATGTTTGTACACAAAAACTAGTCTCGCTATCTTTAATACAAGTGCATTAGAAGAAATCATTACATGTATATACAGTCATGACAGTAGGCCTGTGGCAGTGGACGGCAGGTGATAGTCATTGGGCCATATTAGGGTACCTAAGACTTTACTCGTGTGGTTCCTCTGCTTTGGCGACGAAGTCATACACGGTTAAATCTTCAACACCTCTTATGAATATGGCCCTACAAACATGTAGGTATTTATATTTTTCTTCGATTACATATGAATGTACACGTTAATGTACAACATCGTGCTGGAGTCTGAGTGTCTTCATGCCCGTCTACGTGTACCTGTTATGAAACGCTGGAAGATGCCAAACCTACTCAGAATTTTTTAGGGTATGTAATTTTTAGAAATTCACCATGAACCCCACAAAAATGACCCTTTTTGACTACAGTGAGGGTAGTACAGATTATTCCGTGCCGTTACCCGGGCAGAAACAACTGCTACATGTATTTTTGAGAATCGTTGCCACAGACAGCCACTCTGTTTCAGGTTCGAAGCCAGAGTCTCCACTATATGTAACAGGTGCGGTATTATTCCTACAACCATACCACATGTTTCGACTTTCAGTCATGATACTTTACAAGTGCAGTTTATATATTATTATATATGCGTGTTTTCAATGCAAAAAGCTGCTTGGATTGACGACCTGCACTTCAAGCGTCTCGACAGTATACATGAATTATAGGGCCGTATTTTAGAAGCTTCCTTTAAAGGGAGACTCCATTCATTGTGTAAAATTTTGTAATTTTGAAATAATTATCGTTAATACATTCAAATTTATTGATGTCTGCAACTTGTCGTATTTTTTTAAAGCAGCAAACTCATCATAAATAAGTATTTTTATTGCATCCCAAGGAGACCATTGCACAGCACATGTGATGTCATATGTGCTCAATGCATACAATGTACATGTACGTATTTATGAAGGTACAACGAATAGGCCTAGGCCAAGGCAGTCACAGTATTAAAGGAGCACGGTATTGGATCTCAAATGCGTTATTTGACTGCCGACGTAGAGGGAGCCACCTAGCGGTAGTAATACGTACTACAAAAATGCATTACAAAATGTACGGAGGACATCGGGTCAACTCGCCAATACGTCGTTGATCCCTGGGTTGGAGAGTGGCACAGTGGCGCCGGCTGTCGAGAAAAAGTGGCAATACCGTGCTCCTTTAACTCATTCACTACAAAGGTCGTCAACCTATGGGCACTAGTGACATCACAACTCATGGCAGCAGTCTCCATGGATTGATAAAAATTCAAAAGGTTACAATGAGTGGAGTCTCCCTTTAACTCTAAGATTTACCTTTAGCTATTGTTTGCAAGGCAGAATACAAAAGCTTGAAGTGGACTTAAAGGAGTTAGACGCCGAAGTTGAAAACAAGCTGGTTTGTTTACAAATATGGTCGGCAAACTAGTTTTATTCCTTCGTGCAGGTGGCAGCACCCGTGATCGTTAGACTGGTTCCCGGTCCGATGCAACTCACTCACGATATTCACGTCAGTACATATCACCGACAATAGGTGGCAGCACCGCAGGCGTCCGTGGATAGAGAACCAGTGAGTGAGTGTTTACAACTTCAGCGTCTAACTCCTTTAAGAGTTAGAATACGGGTCATAGTTTTACTCTCCATGTGTTCACTGTTCCTGTGTTCTTGTTTATGGAAGACAAACAAAATAGCTCATCAACTATTCACGAACGTGACAGCGCTCGTTTCTCTGAAACACACAGTATACGGTGGATTATAAGGCCTGGATATGATGTAAACAAGGGATTTCAAATTGTCCCAATTGATTTGGTACAGGTGTGATAGGAATTTAAGTCCCCCTGGAGCCTGAGTCCGGTTCTTTTGTTCGACGAGGGATTGAACAGTGTACGGCCTTAGGACTAGCAGTCCTAGGACTAGCATTTCTGGCATACAACTTAATCCTGCGTGGTGTTTCATTGAGTATTGACTTCGTTGTTAGTACATGTACCCAGGCTGATGTACCTTTCTACTAACTAACCAACGTCGGTATGTAGAAGAGTGATTGATTTCCAAGTCAAACACGACGGAGCTCAGAACTGACAGTGCTGAATAAACAAATACCATCGTCGTCGTTCTCATTACATGAATGACATATTCAAATTTTCTATAAGCAGGCCTGTTCTCAGTGATGCTCTAGAAGGCTCCATCCTTTGAGTCTAAATCACAGCATTAAGCAGCGAAATGTTTCGAGTTCTCCTGCCTCATCCATCGACACAAGAACGACCAGAAGAAAAAAGACAAGAGAAAGAACGACATGGAGACCCATCCAACCACAACGGACCATCCTTGCCAGACCTTTTTTGCTGGGCATATCAAGCTTGTGATTGGATCATGATAGACCAATGAGTAACAGTCCTCCGTCATCATGTATGTATTTTTGGCGTGTATTATGCTCAGCCCAAAGATGCAGAATACCGCTGAAACAAGGAAATAGAGAAGATGAGCAAACACAAAAATCTTGAAAATGACATGTTTTATCTGCTTGATCAAAAAAATGAGACTTAAGTAAGATAAGTAGTGAATAATGTTCTTAAATACCTATGGACCATGAGCAAAAAATGAATTTTCTTCAGTTTCCCTCCGTTGGTTGACAATCTCGACAAAAAATCGAACAATGTGAGGGTATTTTCTGATATTGCATTTTCAATTCACAAGGCCGTGGGGGAAAGCGACAAACTGTCGATCAGTGTTGCTCGCTCCTTACGTGAACCAGACATTGAGAGACGTTTTCAAAAGTAGCCCCATTCCATTACGAACTGTTTAGTTCTAGGGAAATAAAAAAAGGCCATTATTGTAGATTATCACTTTGCTTTTCATACCTGCCAAGACATACATGACAGACGTCACCATGCACACGGCTACTTGCTTCCTCCACAAGCCGTAGATACTTGTCAACACCGAACATGCGATCAACAGATTTACCACTATTATACAGGAGACAGCTGAATTTTGCATCCCTGAAAAGAAATAAACTACAAGTTGGTTAAAAACTCGATTTTTGTTGCATCATTTGCCCTGACTGTCACTAACTTGAGTACGTCGTGTACATGTATTTGTACTTCATTTTTCCGTCAGGGCCGACGCTATAGCATTATTGGCCCTGGTAAGTACGGAAGAAGCCATCTCAAGCTACTCATGTTCCTCACTTGGATGGGGACCTGCCGCTTGCTAAGCGGACGTGATAACCACTAGGCTAACACCCCCTTTGGACTTCAAGAAGTAAGACATTTACCAGGCAAGCTTTGGAATCGGTTCGAAGCATTTCCTTTACCGTATACCTTCACACTTGTACTTTTAGTTGTACGGACGCGTAACTTAGATTGTACATGTATATGTTCTAACACGTGTTATTACGTATATGTGTATCATCAAGCACAAGTCAACAGTTACATACTTAATAAGTCTAATGCAGGAAGTGTTTGTCAAAGACTTTTTGTACAGAAAAGCTAATACAACAGTCCATTTGCCGTATTTACTCTGAATATATATGTACCACCCTTATAGAATATGGCTGATGTATGGGGATGACTGTTTTGATACATGTATTTAGGCACTATTTAACAGTACTAGCCGTAACCCGTGAAAATCACGGGTTTGAAAAGGCAGTAGAGTTGTAGGATTGGTTTTTGTGTTAAGGGCTCCGCACACTAGCGATTTTTCGAGCGATTTTCTGGGCGATCGGCCTTGCGACCAGGCCAGCAACTCAATATTTTTACCTTTTGGTCTCCTCTTTGCGGCAGTTTGTTACGCGACTGAATTACACAATTTGGTCGCGCGGTAAGTCCCTCCGACTGGTCTCTTTACATAATCGCTTCAGTGATCGCTTCGTTGCAAACACATTCACTTGCCGACTACATCAGCGACCAAGAAAGACCTGTGCGTGTTGAGCACGTGCACGTTGTCAAGTGACCGGTGGAACGTTTCCTGATTGGCCAGTTTTACCGTCGGAAATAGTGGACAAAAGGACAATGCAAGACGGCGGCAACCAAGCGACCGAAAGTTCAACATGTTGAACTTTTGGTCGCTTGGCCCAGTCCACTGCTACTGCGACCGTCTGCAGCAAAATAGTCGCCCCTTTGCGGATCGTCCTAGGAAATTGTCGCGTGCGACATAGCTCAGCGACTTCACAGGCGATTATCGCCTGCGACGTCGTAGTCGACAGTCGCCTCGCTGGTCGCCTCAATTTAGTCGCTAGTGTGCGGAGCCCTTTAAGAGTGTATCGCTGACTTTGTTGATGTTACGTAACGTCGGTCTTTGGTCGATGACGTAAACACCTCGATCGTCTGCCTCGCAGCACATCGTCTGCACGGACTCCTCAGCGTGACGTCATCTTACATGTATGACGTCATAGTTATCGTGACGTCATATTAAACACTCAAATCCTTGGTAACGACCAAAAACCCGTTAAAACATAATTCTGCGAAGTTTTAATGGAAAAATCGCTTCACTATGCACAAATACATATCAAGAGGAAATCACCTGCCAAATCTGAGCCGAATCGAAGCATCACAGACGGAGTGCGGCGCCGGACAAAATTCCGGCTTAGCGTATTATAATATAGACTAGCCGTAACCCGTGAAAATCACGGGTTTGAAAAGGCAGTTGAGTGTAGGATTGGTTTTTGTGTTAAGAGTGTATCGCTAACTTTGTTGATGTTACGTAACGTCGGTCTTTGGTCGATGACGTAAACACCTCGATCGTCTGCCTCGCAGCACATCGTCTGCACGGACTCCTCAGCGTGACGTCATCCTACACGTATGACGTCATAGTTATCGTGACGTCATATTAAACTCTCAAATCCTTGGTAACGACCAAAACCCCGTTAAAACATAATTCTGCGAAGTTTTAACGGAAAAATCGCTTCACTGTGCACAAATACATATCAAGAGGAAATCACCTACCAAATCTGAGCCGAATGGAAGCATCACAGACGCAGTGCGGCGCCGGACAAAATTCCGGCTTAGCGTATTATAATATAGATACATGTACGCAGCTGAGCTAATGAATTTTCGTTTTTCATGTTATCTTGAATGTGCAATGCTTGTGCACACAGTCAAAGCCATGTCGCTTAAGCGGGTGATCCACTGTTGCGATTTTGGCTTGAGACGGGATTGCGTTCCCTTGCGGTTACCTTATAATATAAGGACTTCCGATTGCCATAGGTAACCGCAAGGGAACGCAACCCCGTCTCAAGCCAAAATCGCAACAGTGGATCACCCGCTTTAATGTACTCCATTCAATTCGTTCTGCTTCATTCATCTTGTCATGGGGTACAACCGTTACCGATCTACCTTTGATCTTGGTTGTGTCCCAGACCATGATATTTCTTTTTTCTACTCGTTGTATCCATTTTTGTTCATTGTGTTGGTCTGAATAAATATCAAATATCAAATCTTCAAACTACAACATGCCTGACAATGGCCATTCTTGGGATCTGTCTTCCTTCTGATTTATGTTATTTTAATGGGCAGGTGCTTCCATTGTTTGCAGTATGTTGATGTAACAGTCACAACGTTTGCGAATACGGTCATCTGCTGGCACTACACGTAGCAGTTCCTATCATACATGTACACATTCCTCCTGCTTATACTTACGGACAAGCCATTTTGCCTCGTTCTTTAAACTACTCATTAGTTCTTTATACTCTGTCAGATAATGGAAGCATTCCCCTTTCGAATGCCACGAGGTTCGATTCTCATGTAGCTGGGCTCTCTGGGAACCTGAAATACATTACCATTCATTGTTAACCAAAGGGCAAGATAAGTCTCTAAAACGGAGGCCGTTGTCACTCTGTCCACTTCCAAGACCGAAGTTTCTCCAGATTCATCTCACGCGGTATCTTTCATGAAAAAGCATTCAAGTTGTGTTAGGTAGCTGATATGCCCGGCCATAAACCTGTATTCATAAAACTACTTAAGTCAAAGCAGACCGAAGATACACACTCTTAAGTAAAGTGGTCCGAACAAGTGGAATTCAATACATGCTCCTTAAGTTGTGTGGACCACTCATAATCACCCTTATATTTGAGACACCTCCAAGGCAGTCTTAACTTAAGTACCGGTACCTCACCTAGCTTAGTGGACTACACTTGACTTAAGAGGTCTTAAGATAAGAATGTTTATGGGTACCGGTCCAGAAGTAGAAGTTGAAAACGAGAGGTAGGGGCAGTGTTTAAAAATCCTTCAGTAAAATCTATATTTCGTAGTGAATGGTCGGAGAGGGACCTTATTCACAAACCCGCGAAATTTTTATGAATACGGTCCCCGGACCCCAGGACACACTGTTCTGTATATGTTGAAGAAGAAAGCAATAAATTCTCATGGTAATTGATAAATTCAGATAATGTCTTTTAATATCGGTACACGTATTTGAGGGAAGCAGTCATAAATAAGGCGGGTTTTGAATATTGATGTATCCGAACCAATTAGGATGTATTGATTATTCCATGTTTCCATCATTTCAATCGGATAATGATCACGGAATTCCGTCTCCAATAGTCACCGATGCAGATACACGATGAAATATTGCTTTCTAAAAGGTTATTTTTCTTTATGTTTATATAGCTATCAACGAAATGAAATGAGCTATATGAAATGAGAATCGAAAACCGAAATACATGTAATTGGAAATATCGACATAAAATGACCAGTTGAATTGATACTCTTGAAAACAGGCCTATACGGGAAAAATGAAATTACTAGTACACGATGGCATGGCTGAAGGTCCGAATCGGCATTCACGCTGTACGCCAACAAGCCCTCTCTTTTCACTAACAGCCATATAGACTCTTCCAACGAAGATGGTGGCCTACTAGTTCTTCCACCTGACGCCTTGCCAAGAACACTACCAAAAGCGTCCACTCAGACAATCACATTACATGTATTTTATTCCCTAAACTTCTTGTGCCAGCGGCCATGGATCTGAGCTCGGGGCCCATATTCATAAAAGTACTCAAATCTAAGTGTGCTTATCCTTTGTTGAACACAAAAGATACATGTAAGTGTCACACCTTGACTTACATGTAAGTATGTTTTATATGAATGTGAACCCTGACGTCATATGGTAAGAACTGTTAGACCGCCATCTTTGTTGGGAAGGTCTATATGTCCAAAGCTTGTTATTCATTCAATATGTCCTGCTGGAAGATGAAACGGCGTTGAGACGTGCTTTTGTTAACAGATTTTATAGATCAAGCCGTTTTACCACATCATGAGATGACCAATCACGTTCCCTCGTGCATTTGTATCAAAATGTTACCAAATGCTGTTGTGAATAATTATGAATGCCACTGTTCCATGGGAGGTAGTAATAGCCAATCAGAGTCATCAATCTTCATTCATCAGTGCAGCGAACAAACAACTAACTAATGTATAACGATACATTTGTTGATAAATCAATGTAGTATTTTAGTGTCTAGGCTGTCATTAATGAAAATGTCAGAGTACCAACGGTTTCCGAAAAGGCCAGTGTTCAGGTATTGGAAAATACTAGTATACAGCATAAACTGCGTGTATGACGGTTTCAAGAACATGTTTATGAAGCATTACCACACTCTGTAAAAATTGTCCTCTACCGTGGGTGCAAGCCCGGGTACAGGAACTAACATGGGTACAGCAAACTCACTGCGAGGAAGACGGACTACTGTCAAAAATACTTCATGGCAATGGGTTCTACTTTGGGTCTTCCGGACCCATGGCGTTTTTCACCATGAATATTATCAGCAAAGACCATATTGGGTACTTTGTACCCAGATAACACGTGAGAAATGGGCTTAAAAATTGGACACGGAATCCGTGTCCAATTTTTAAGCCCATTTCCCACGTGTNAACCGTTCAATTGCGAAAGACCTATACTGATCGCACGGCAGTCAATGGAAACTGCCCTTTTTACACGGATTTGATTCACAACTCAAAAGCTTTATAAAACATGATCGAAACAAAAACATACAAAATGTTACACATGGTATGCATAAGGAATCCTTCTAAATCTGATAACAAAGAATAGCGATCACCGTTGGAATGAGGGTTTTGATAAAAATATGTTGCTTTTGCAAATCGTTTTTCTCTGACGTGTAGTGAAGTCGCTACGGATAATGTTTTCTATAATCGTTTGTGTACACGTCACTAGACCGCAACATTTGATGACCTAAATGTAGTCGGTTGCCTAAACGTGCGGGTGCGAAAGGTCTCTATTGAAGTAGTGCAAAGCCCCACCTTCATCTGATCAATGTAATCACAATCTTCCATTATCGATTCCGACCGGACCTGATCAATAGGTTTGTCTGATAATACGGCAGGACAATTTCTGTTGGTTGGACGCGGAGGGAATGAGAGCAATTTTATGCATCTGTAATGCTAGTAGCTCGTAATGTGACTATGAGGTCAGCGTAGTACTATTTAAATGTCACGCCCGTGTGTTCAAAGAACCTGGTCGCTTGGGGATGCCGCTCCCATGCGTCAATTACGCAAAAAGCTTTCATATTCAATCAGCAGGGACTTCTAATGGAAGACGGTGATAGAATATCTGGTGAACTACATGTAGCCGTGATTCTGCTTGGCCAGATCTCTGAATCCACTTTGGGGCCAATTTTTGTCGCCGACGAAGGTTGTTGCCGTTAAGTACATGTAACGTCGAGAAGATGATTAAGACCGCCCCATCTCATGTGGGGCAGTCTTTCTCGTTGATACTGACTCTTCCTGTTTCTCCATAAAGTTTGGGTTTCCAGACGATAAATCAGAAAATACATGTACATGTACATAAGCAATAACATGCATCCCCAAGAAACGTTCAGGCCTTCTGGATTCGTTGATGTACCCCATAAGTAACGTTCACCCTGCATAAAAACACAGGAGAGAGTAGAGTATCGATCAAGAGAAATAATGCATTCTACGTCAGATGAACACTCATTTGACTAGGCTCATTCGTCTTCTTTCTCATTAGTCCAATTGAATAGAGTAATTAAGTCCCAGTAATTACCTTCTTGACGTGATTAGTTCACGTCGACCAGTTAGTTCCAACATCGGTATAATTTCCTCTGTTGGTGGATATAGCCAGAAGTTCTCTGTCGCCTTTCCCCCGATGTTCTGTGTTCTTCTTTCGGAGTGGGAAAGAGGGACGAAATTTAAAGGTGCTCTAGTTCGAATAGTAAACATTACGGTGTGCCACCTATTGTCAACTTCTGGTACTACCAAAGCAGATAAAATCGAATTAAATCTCGCCTTTCACAACTTTTTGTTTGTTTTTGAGCGTAAAATCATAAATATATTTCAGTTACAAGAATACTTACCAAGATAGATATAAAAATAGATAACATTAATGTTTTGGTATACACGGTGCTGCCACCTGTCCGAGGAAAAATAACTATTATAATCAACCATGTAAATAAACAAACCGTAATGTTTACAATTCGAAATAGAGCACCTTTCAATCAAGATTGGCCCTACAAGATAGATTTAAAGACAAAGTGAAGGCAGCTTACTTGAGAGATAATCACACGTCTTCCACATGCCCCCGTATGTGTCATAGGCATATCTGTATTGTATATCCGTCAAATTCCCACTGTAATGCAGAATCTTAATCTCGGAATACCCCGACCCTTCTTCACCGAAGCTCCTCAGGAAGTAGTCGCCGGGAGTAGAATTTTTGTCACTCAGACTGTCCCTAAGGGTACTCTGGCTGTATGTTACCATGTCCCATCGGTCGGTGCAGATGGCTACTATCCATAACAGGCTACCGGCGAATGAGAAGAAGATGGCATTGAAAATCACCAGCAAAGTTGGTGCCATCATTTGGACTCGTTAAGCTTCATACCAGTCTATCACAGAAAGTGTAACGGTTTAAACACCTGGAGTTTCCATGGGAAAAGAATTAATTTCCCAGGGAATATATTTACATCTATCCCGAAGAATGTGGTACAGCAGTTGTCATACAAAATGGTGGTTGATACCTCTGCGGACAAAACACTGTTTTGCATGGATATGTACTCACTCTTGTTAGGCGTAACACTTAAGTTGCAGTAGGATTATCAACACAAACAGTCCAAATTTGGCAATATCACAGAACATTGACGAACAAGCACAGAAACAGAGGACGGAAAGTTTGCGAATAGCTTCTCGTGTTACGACAACCAGTTCATCATGTATGGGCAATGCACAGTACACGATAGTCAACTGTTCAGCTGTGTCCACGTGCGACCATATCAGGTGACCATGATGCGAGAATCAACCTGAATATCCAATCCAGCAATAGCTTTATCCTGATATCCACGCAGAAGCTACCGAGGCCAAAATGTTACTCGCCCGATCACGTCACCATACCAACTCCGTCGCTACGATATGCCTGCTCTCGCTTGTCGTGAACCAACGTTATCTCGTAATACAACATGTTTCATCGGCAATTGCGAGAACGCTATCGAATAGCCAATCAGGTGTGTGGTACGTCGATAAACACATTACAGTTGCTGCCGCTTGTGGCTTCAATCGAGAATACGTGCGTTAGTTCTCCAGCTTTGACTATTGATCAGCAGTTGATCACAGCTATCGGTTACCCGTTTTGTTGACAGTAATGATAGTCTCGCCTTAAAGACGATGAATAGATGCCCAGGTACAATATTTTTGCCGAATAAACTTCGATTTGACCGTTGTTTTAATTGTGCATCTGCATGGAATTTACTCCCCTCCCCTCCGAAGACAAATACATGAGCATGATTCTGTGAATTCATAATAGCCGCTAGGGGGCACTTTCTGGGGGAATTTTTGTGTTTGGCATCGCATGGCGCTACTCCTCTACGGTGTTACATGACTTGTACATTTGCAGGCTGATGTTGGGCGATTATTCCTCCAGCTGACTGATTTTAACCAGCATTTCTTTGTTGTTAATAAATTAATTGCTTTTGTAGCATGCAGTTTCGCGATCTCCGAAATAAACATTCCTATAAAAAACCTCATTACATGTACTACAAGGCAATACCTAACTTCTTCGAAGACATTTCGCAATACCGTACACAAGATCGAAATTATGCAGACAACTCACTGTCAGTCAGAAGATCAATTTAGCTTGTTTATTGGTAACCTGGCAACCGCAACGTACGAAGGAAGCAGTCCCGTCTGTATTGCTTTTGTGACGAAGCCGTATCGACATGTGCATATAGAGTACTGGTACATGTATGTTGAGCGGTACATGTGCATGTACAATAGCGAGCAGCAAAATGATGTCAAAAAGGTGAATTGATGTTTAATGATGGCAGCTTATGATAGAAAGCAATTGATTGCCTCTTTCACCTTTAAGGTTTGTCTCTCACCTGATAAGGTCTTCACCATCATTCATAACTGAGCTCAATGTTCTCTACTGTATAAGTACGATGCTATTAAAAAGAAAAGATGAATAAATTAATATACATGAACAAAAAGCGTGCGTCAATGGCTGGGGGATATGTATTTGTTCATATTTTTATCTTATTTCCTTTGCTAATAATGTACCAAGAGTTCACCTCCATTTACGTCTTATCTCGGTAGAATTTTTAAATATGAACAAGGCCTGCTGCAGGGAATATGTAAGAATCTCGACTACAAGTCAGAGTTCATGTGCATTTACTCACTCAAAAAATCTAAAAGATTCATGGTATATAAAGGAGGTCAAGAATAACAAATCGTTACATACATGTATCCAAAGAACGAGAAAGCACAAAAATTGACACACGAAATGAAGTCAACTTCCAGAAGCTTACGTCAGGCACTTTTCAGTTGGAGAGACCAGGTGACATGTAGGTGACAGAGTGAGTTAATATGAAGTTGACGATCAGATATATAACTACACATGTACATGACACGCAACTGAAAAAAGTAACATTGTTGTGGTATACATTTGAGTGATAAAAATTGAGTGAAAAAGTGGTATTTTCAATTTGAGAAATCATTATGCCATTATCGTTGATTCGTATACCTTCCTTATCATAATACGATATCTGGTTGTCCTATTCGCCCCAGGCATAGCTTAGTAACCATCACATTTGCTTACAAAACTCACTTTGTAATTCAATTTACCCAGGACGGTCGCTCTTATAGCTTCGGTGGTGCCGTGAATGTCATATTAGTTTTGTTCACGTTTCGAAGTCACAATGAAGGTAACTTTGGTGTGTTTCGTATTGGCATTCCTGGCTGTTCAATCGTCTGCGTTTTGGGCGAAAAAGAAGCCGAAGCCACCTCCTGACACACGAGGTAATCAACATCATAACCGTGTTTCCCTTTTCCTTTCTCCGCCCCGCCTTGCTTTATATTGATTGTTGTATCTTGATAATCACGCTTCTGGTAATTGTCATATTCTTGCTCTGCCCTTCAGTCTGCAAGAATTCGGAATGGTCCCGAAGGGGTGGGCACTGTTACAGGATATTCACAACGGGAAAAAACTTCAAAGAGGCGGAATCGGCGTGCTTTCTTGAGGGCGGTCACTTGGCAAGCATAACCAGCGAGAAAGAAGAGGAATATCTGGTTGAACTGATGAAGTAAGTGAGGCTTTATCACCTCTCATCAGCGTATATGATTGAGAATGTTATCGGTTTCTTAAAATTCGCTTCACTTATCTCGCAAAAAGTGTCCTCGAAGAGTGGATTGATTACCCAAACCTCGATCTCTACTGAAAACACCCTGCTTTAGAGTCGATTTTACGTTTCAGGAAAACCAAAGTTAAGATTCACAGCAGATATAACTACAAACGATCGTTAACGTCTGCGTGGGTTGGACTTCTCTTAGACGAATCCAAAAAACCACCGAAAATGATCTGGACGGATCGCTCTGTCAATAAGTATCGGCCAAATATACACGGCGTTCTCGGGAGGACGTGGGCGAAGTATAATCGTTGGGGAAGAAAGAAATCGTCACATTTCGAAGCAGCTAAATTGGCACGTTTCTATAGAGTGAGGAAACCATGGGTGAAACCGGAGTCATCGTCCAAGAAATTGTCTTACATATGCAAGATGGAGGCTTCAGGTAAGGCGTCCTTATTCCTGCGGCATCAGTAGGCCCACAACCAAAGAGTTAAAGACAATCGGTCACCATATGACTCGCTTTCAACTTTATTTTACTCCAAAGATCATTGACTAGTCGGCTATACGGAATAGTTCGAGATGTCTTCAAGATCGGCCAATTTTCACAGCTGCATGGAGCCATACGTCAAAACTGGCTGTGCCGTTTTCACCCGGCTAACCTTGTACAAGCAGATTATGTGTAAAGTTTTTCAGTGAGGCCCGTGTGCCAGTGTCATATTACACTAGATTGACGGAATAAGCGGCGACTTGACAATGAGCGACACACAGAGAAACAATGAGTCCGTTTCCCAGTGTGTTCCGAACAATGGGAATCACACAGAAAAATGGCCACACTGAAAAAAGTTACACCTGCACCCGAACTAAGTTGACCGAATCGCCCCTCAGCATACACCAAACATGAAGGCTATTTGAACTGCCGGGGATAAAGAAATAACCAGACATGTAGGCCTAGGTGCATGGGTCATCACCAAATTTTGAGAGAGTGAAACCGAGGGCGTTGTTTTAATTTCAGTAAATTTTTGTTGATTTCAGACTGTCGAGGCGGTTGGCAAAAATGGCATCGAAAATGTTACAAGTACTACCCAAAAGCAACGACCTTTACTGCAGCTGAAGAGTACTGCGTCAAGAAAGGAGGCCATCTCGCCAGTATTCATTCTGCGGCTGAGTTCAAAATGTTGTTGAGTATGATCTAGTAAGTATAATATACGAACAACAATCTCTTTCCGCAATCATATACCATTACATCGAACATGAAACACACGTTACAACCAACGTTTCGGCATTACCCGTCCTTTGCCTCAACAGCATAGCAGGCAATCATGCACGGTGGCATAAGCCCTTCTTACACTACATAAAAAACCCGTGTCGAACCCGGGTTTTTTTCTGTCCACACCTGTTAAAAAGGCGGTGTAATAATCCCCTCCTAGCTCGAACGGTTTTTGGAGGGCTTAATTTAGGTCCCCGTCACAAAATTTGAGTAGTCTTGACCGGCACCGGGCCTCATCAGGAGGGATTTTTCACAGCCGGGCTCGACCCGGGTGTCAAAAAACCCGGGGATTTCTATGTACCACGGCTATAGAAAGTCGTACTTACGTCAGAGCAAATGACTTCTTCATACTTTACATAATGTTAATTTTCTCATTCTCCTGATTGGCCTAAAATTTTCCTCATTGGTGCTCAATCAACCATGAATGCGTCCTACGAGGTAGCACATTGAAACCAGGTCCTCTCAAAAATATTTTTGGTGCTTTTCAATAGACGCCTTTTGTCTGGGAGATTCATCAGGACCGGGAAGTCAGTTTCATCTCAATAGTTTTAACCACTAATGACACCTATTGAGGCAGTGGGCTAGGGTCACCAGAGGCTGACGGCTCCTATTGGTAGATCTATGTATGGTAAAACTCGGGAATTAAACATACTTGTACTTGTAACCTTTCAGCACCAAAGGAACCATAGAAGCTTGGATTGGTGTTATTCTAAACCACGGCAAGAAGACATGGGCCTGGACAGATAAATCAAAAGCTGACTATGCGCCGACTCAAGGTGCTAAGATCGATGGGAAGCCGAAGGGGGCTGACGTTGCAAGGCTTATCTACCATAATGGAAAGGCCGTTGGTCTGTATGACACAATTCGAGCAAAGAAATATGGATTCATCTGTGCGAAAGACAACATCCTCCGTACGTACTGCGACGAATGGGAAAGCGGTTTGGAAACTGGTTTCAGCCACTGCTCAGGCATCTGGCCGGGTCGAGAGTTTTCGCAAGGCCCCCGAATTATCAACGTGAACGTCCGTCTTTGGTTCGGTGCTCTCTTCCTGGCATCGAACAATGGACTGGGATTTGCGTTGCTGTTTCTGGGTCTTTGCGAAAACTCTCAAATACTTTAGCGGTACATGCACGTCAGTATTGTATTACTGGTGATCCGACAGTTTGAGAAAGGCTTAGTTTCCCATTAAGTAAGACTATCGTAACCATTAACGGACATATTTGACTACAATGACTTTCTTTATGTTGTTCGTATTTTCGTATTTGCTGCAAAAGGTTGTTGTAACATTTACTTAATTTACTTAACCTACATTTCAGCTACTCCCCCTACGACTACGACCAC
>NMRB01000807.1:176835-193053 GCA_002633025.1 Notospermus geniculatus | reverse complement strand
CATCAACCGTCATGCTTTGCGCGCCCCCGTGTGACAAATTAAGAAATGATGTTTGTTTTGGATCGGCATACATGTAGCTTAGCAAAAATCGATACTCATGAAACAAAAGTTGCAATATTAAGAAAGTTTCAAAATTTTACTCAATTAATTCCCTCCGCACAAAATCTCTTATTCTGCGACGACGTGCTTCATCAGTGAGCCATCATAAATATCTCGCAATATCTGGGCAGGCAAGTCTCCTCGGACATGCGCAAGGACGCGATGGTAATTATTCCGGTGAATGTGCTAGGCATATTTCTGATGGCGTCTTTTTCAGGCTGTGTCATTGGCCGTATTACTCTTCTCTCAGCCGTTTTGATGATGCAGCAAATACATGAATACAATCTTACATACGCTGACAATGGTCACAAAACATGTGACGTAATCTCCCTGGCACCCCTATCAAGCTGGTTGAGTAGCGCCATGCATGAATTAGATCTTGGCCAATAGACTGACAGACCTTATTACATTATGCCGAAGGCGTGGTGACGAAAATCATTCTCCAAGCGTGGGGTAGGTTGGCGGTAGGGGCATTCATAGTGTAAGACTGTAGTATGGAGACATTTCGTTGGAGAATATCGTACTATACGTCGCCGCATAAGTAATTTTCGTCCGTTAGGTCGGTTAGCTGCAAGATACCTAATAGTGCTCCGACAGTTTTGAGAAAGGCTTACGTTTGCCATTAAGTAAGACTGTCATAATTATAGTGTTTGCACGGTGGCCATGTTGGAGGTATAAACAGAACAATTTTTCGCCAGTCGCGGTCTATGGAGATTAACTTTGATTGTTTTGAAAGTCTGTTCTTTTGTTGTATGCCTCCAACATGGCCGCTGTGACGTCACGTACAAACACCTTATTGATGGACATATTTGACTACAATGACTTTCTTTATGTTTTAGGCTACATATTTTCGTTTTTGCTGCAAACAAAGGTTGTTGTAACATTTACTTCATTTACTTAACTTACATTTCAGCTACTCCCCCTACGACTACGACCACGACAACCACACCACGTGCGTTCATCTAAAGCAACATGACGCACTCGCTCAGGCACGTTTTGCCCGAAAATAAGTTGGAAGTCATCAGAATTAAAAACAGACAGATCATGTATACTAGTAATATTTTCAAACCAGGAACCCCTTAATATCCTTCACGTGAAGTCCAATGAGCGACAGTCAGTTTTAGGAGTTGCGATTTGTTGATTAACAGCAAATAAAAAAGAAATGTAATAAAACATAATATGATACTTTCCTGTGTTAGTTGATTGTTTAATAAAGGATTATTAAAGGAGCACGGTATGCGATTTCTATATGTAATTTGACTGCCGACGTAGAGGGAGCCACCTAGCGGCAGCAACACGACCTACAAAAAACCATTACGAAATGAACGCAGTAAATTGGGTCCCTAGTTTTCGCAAAGCCCCCGAAACGCCAACAACGTGAACGCCAATCCCATTGTTCGATGCCTCGAAGAGAACAGTGAACAATAGGATAAACGTTCGCGTCGGCGTTTCAGGGGCTTTGCGAAAACTCTCTAATGTCCCCAAAATTCTTGCCTGGTACTTTACTCCAAAGAATCAAGCCCTAGTTTTCAGCACACATTGAAAGAACTGCCTGGCAGAGGTCTAATGTATTTAATACAGCATAGTACCATCTTGAAACATCAAGGCCTACGGTCACTTCGCCCTCCGACTACGATGGGGATTGAGCGAGAGTAGGAGTGATAGGAACACTTGTCAGGGCAAGATGCATAGTACAGTTTACACTACACTAGTAAGATGTAATCATGATGTCGGTAAGCTAAACCCTGATTTGTGTTATTTAAAGGACCACGGTATGCGATCTCTAAGAGGTATTTTGACTGCCGACGTAGAGGGAGCCATCTAGTGGCAGCAATACGAACTACAAAAATCCATTACAAAATGTACTCCGGCAAATCGAGCCCATTCGCCGACAACGTAGTTAGTGTCTGGAGTTGGAGAGTGGCGCCGGCTCTCGAGAAAAGTGGCACAATACCGTGGTCCTTTAAGACCCATTTCATTAAATAAAGGCTTTGCTTTTTTATGGACCAATAAATGATGCAGCACTTTTTCAAAAGCCAACTGAAATCAAGATACACTCTTAGCCAAAAAGGTTCTTTGCTGCCACACCAGGAGAACCCTCTGATTTAAGAACCCTCGGGTTGTTTAAGAACCCCTAGAGGTTCCAGATAGAACCTTTTCCTCAGAAAAGGGTTCTAACTGGAACCTTTATGGGTTCTTTAGCGACCGAAAGGTTCTATATGGAACCCTTTCGGGTTCTTTACAGAAGGTTCTATATAGAACCCTGGGGTTCCTCTGGTGAGGCACAAAGAACCCCTAAAGAACCTTTTTGGCTAAGAGTGTATATTGCATCAACTTGATCAACCTTATCCAAGTTATGTTTGGGACACGGCTCAGCCTCACGGACACGATTTCCAATCTCGTAGACATGAATTTAGTATTTGTAGATGTGCTGCCAGCTTTAGCACGTTATGTGGGCGGTGATACGAAAGCCAAGAAAACACATGCGAAATCCAAAATTCGAAATGCAGATTCTCAAATTCAAGCAGAAAACTACTTTATGCGATTGGTCACAGAACATTCGTCGCACTAGGCAGTATTTATCAAATATGATAAAGAATAAAGCTTCAGTCAGCCTGTTCAGGACGGTCCCATTCAGAGAATACACCCCGTGGCCAGTAAACAGTAAACTACGTAAAATCAGCATTCAGGCTTCGGGATACTTTTTGACCTAATGGAATAAATCCTGACGTAATCTTTATAGTATTTACCGAACTCATCACGTTCCATTATATCAGGACTAATCCAATGGAATTGCTTGGTTGGCATTTCAATTTAAATATCTCCATTGCTCTTCGACATCAGTTGGCCATTAGACTCCGACAGGGAAACGGACCATCTCAACGCATCATCATGAAGTTGGTTTTCCTCTTCCTGGCTATTGTTCTCCTGCTCGGGGAGTCTACTGCATTTTGGTCGAAGAAGAAGAAGAAGACGGCTACCGCACCATCTAAACGTACTTTTTGATATGAATAACAACTTCTTCCTTTCAGAGTTCAGCCTGACCTGTTGTCTTTAGCTTCTTTTTCGCTCTTATAACTCTTTTGGTTTCGAAATATTTCACGTTAGGGTTCGTCTTCTATGTAGTTGATAGTCTGATGAACCAGTTTTTCCTGCCTGTTTTTGATTTTTACACGCCCTGCTTGCCCAAATGTGCTGTTCGGAGTAACGCATGTTACAGTAATTTATCACATTTTTTTTGTTTTCTCTAGTCTGCAAAAAAGGATGGTCTCTGTATGAATGGCATTGCTACAATGTATTTAAAATCAGAAGGAGTTTTAAGAGTGCAGAGTACGCCTGCAGGAAAGAGGGAGGCCATCTAGCCAGCATAACAAGTCATAAGGAATTTTCCTATCTGCACAGTCTAATAAAGTAAGTTTCTTGTATATAAACAAAGTAGTCGTAGTCACCATTTGTTGCGGTCTGTTGGGATACCATTCAAAAGAAATACTGATATGGACTTGAATTGTCATGCAGGTTTTTGGAACGGTCTTCTTTGCGTTGCATTATTTTTGTTATTGAAAGAATGAAGTTGTGTTTTTTGGACTACCCTGTATAGGCTTTCTTGCACTGTCCAAGAGATCGCTACTTTCTGCAAGAATACAAAAGTTTCAGCATTATGTGAATGGAATTAACCAATTGCTCGGCGATGCATCCTGCAGGTAAAAGGTATTCGGTACACTGAGATTGACGAAGACAGACCAAATTCATAAAAAAATGAGATTTCCAATTATGTTTCCTTTGAATATTGACAGGAAGGTTACATACAGGGGAAAGCCTATCTATGTAGCTTGGATTGGGCTTAAGCTAGACGAGTCAAAAAAGCCACCCAGAATGATCTGGACCGATGGATCAGTCACCAAATACCGTCCACCTATACTCGGCACACTACGTAGTTGGGGCCGCTTGTGGAGGAAAAATAAGATCGAAACGCTAACATTATATCGATGTCGGAGGAGGGGTCAAGGGGTGGCGCCCAAGTCATCATTCTGGCGATTGTATTACGTGTGTAAAAGTGAAGCGTCGGGTACGTGGTGTTACCTATGCACATTACAAGGATATCTCCGCACTAATGCCGTACATTTTGTGCATTCGATTACTGGCACGACTAGGACCTTAGTATAGAGTTTTCGCGAAGCCCCCGAAACGCCAACGCGAACGCCGAACCCATTGTTCGATGCCACGAAGAGGGCACCGAACAAAAAGATAGACGTTCGCGTTGGCGTTTCGGGGGCTTCGCGAAAACTCTATATTCACAAAGCACCCGTAACGTTAAGGGCACGCGGATGTTTTGTCAGGCTAATAGTGAAAAATAGGTTTCCCCAAATGGACAATTTACTACGGTACGCACTCCGTTAAGTTACGAGAGCTTCGTGAATAAGGTCCGAGGGCCCATATTTATAAACTACTTAAGTCTAAGTGTGAAACTTATTCTTTGTTCAATACAAAAGATAAGTACATGTATCACACTTTGCCTCAGGTATGTTTATGAATATGGACCCTGATCCACAAAGGTATTTGTCACGCTCTGATGTCACAACTTGCTTTTACTCGCACCTGATCCCCTCTGAGCTGGCTACTTCACCCCAGAACGACAAAATGGCAGAAAAGATGGACAAGGAAAACGTACATGTACATGTACATGCAATAGAAAATACGGGATTGTTTCATGACCTTAAATGGGCAGAGGAACCAACAGATTGTTGCTAACATTCAACGGGTGTTGATTTTCTTCGATTCTTCGCTTTCAGTTTGCCCAAAAGGTTGGTCCACCTTGAACAAAAAGTGTTACAAATTCTATTCGAAACCCCAACTTACCTTTAACGATGCGGAGAAATATTGCAACAAAAAGGGCGGACATCTTACCAGCCTTCATTCCCCCAAGGAATATGCCTTTTTGATGAGTTTAATCAGGTTTGTCTCCTCACTTTGTAATCCAGACTCTGCCTAACGCATCGCAATCACTCACTTGGTGTAGGTGTATGGGAGTAGTATTCAAATACGGAGGTTTAGAAATCAAACGATAAACGTACATGTAAACTATAACAGCGTTATTTTTGTACCGAAAACGGTTAATATGTAAAGTATGACAAATAGCGTTGTCGTAAAGTTTATGTTTATCGTTTGATTTCTAAACCTCCCTATTCCTTTAAAGATGTCAGAATCGAGCTTTCATATATCGGGAATTTTGAGCATAAAGTGAGGGTGCCACGACTGAAATTTTCATCTGCTAACACCTTACAGAATAAAGAAAGGCACCAACCAGGCTTGGACCGGCGTGATACTGAACCACAAAAAGAAAGCATTTAAATGGACGGATGGATCAAAAGCTGACTATTCACCGAAAGATGCCAAGATTGATAACAAGCCAAAGGGTGCCGACGTTGCAAGGCTTATCTACCACAATGGAAAGGCCGTTGGTCTGTACGACACAATAAGGGCGAAGAAATATGGCTTTATCTGTAAAAAGGGAAGCAACCTTCGTAAGTAAAATACAGGCAGAATGGGGATTATAGCCAAGCTATGCAATAATAGAGGGCAGCACATCGGAACCAGGTCATATACTGGATATCTTTTGTGAGGGAAATTGATCAGGGCCGGGATGCCACTTTCATTTCAATAGTTTTAACCACTAGTGACACCTATTGTGGCAGTGGGTTAGGGTCCCCATGGTGAATTTTTGAGGAAAGGACACTCACGGTGGTGGACGTGAAAGTTCAATTTGCCAAAATCTCTATCTACAGCGATTTTAGTCACTGACTCAATCTGCACAAACGTATTTTGAAAATAGTACATGTAGTGCACAGAAATGTGCATCTACATGTACATGTACATGTACTTGGTCTACTCGCTATACTGATGCCGATACAAGCCATGTACTTTACTTTGTAAATAGTATCTCAAGTTTTCTGGTAGCAAATATTCAGTTAATTTGTTTGTACCAACAGTTTTCATTTTACCATTTTGCAATGTTTATGGTTTCAGCTACGACCACTACCACGACCACTACAACCACCACCGCACGTACATTCATATAAAACGAAGATGAAAATCAATGATTGAGAGCAGGAAAGTTTTCTCTCAAGAAAAAGCTGTCTTAATTACAATGACTGTCAAACTAAACATTGAAATGTATGTATAGCCCTACCAAAGAGATAAATAATAGAATGAAAAGACATCATTCATTGTTATTTCGTTGCTTGGGAGGTGGAGATACCCCCATCCTGGGAAAACCTGGTGTACGGACTTAGGTATATCGCCATATTCAGATCCACTTTTGGGGAAGTTGCGACGACTGGACAACACGACCACTCAACTTCAGCCAGAACTCTTTGATATGACCTAATTCGGCATGACATTTTTAAGCCAATTTCCAGGTCAATAACCTGGAGTTGGGAGTTACATCAGCCAAAGCTACGCCTGATTTCCGAGTTCGCCGGACAATCGGTGGGAACGTTCACAGCTGTTGATTCATATCAACCCTCCGACGGCCAACGACTACCGTTTTATTCCATTTCATTCATCAGTTCTTTCTGGGTCAAACTGTACCTCCTGTACAGAAACACGACTGGTGGCGCACACGTCACGTATTTTTTTTTCTGCAGAAAAGGAATCCCGTTCGCTCTACTGTAAATGAATCAAAAACTCCCACCTGATACAATAATTGGTCATACGAATCGGTGTATTAAGATGTGCTGCTGGGCGGACTATTTGCCCAGGACGAACATACAAACGACCATCTCGATTTTCTGTTGCCGTCTACGTGTGATCGACCACTGTCCCACCGACGATGATGTCTGGCAAGCCATTCGACGTGATATTTTTGATCCTTTGCATCGCTTACGCGGTCGTATTGGTACAAAGAGTTGAAGCATCAGGTTAGTGAAATGTATAACAATCCTATCCAGAAGAATCGCAATCTTTGTATCGGTATACATGTATCCTGCCTGGTTCGCTATCAGTGATTGTTCAATTCACAGACGCAATTTGCTCATCTCAGTCATTCGGTGGAATCCCGGGTGGAATACATTGTACAGTGAGATCTGAACGTTCGTTTACGGTGCCATCAGCTTCCAGACATGGGTACCGTGGTTTCAGTTGAAGGTCTTGGGTCTTTGAGTTCCAAAAGCAGCGGAAGAAGGCGTAGAATGCCATTTGATAAGGTAACAATTCATACGGTTTGATACATGTATATTGTCTATCAATATGTGAGTTAACAGTTATTGGCCTGTTCAAGATAAAGGTAGCCTATCCGTTACAAAGTCCAGTGGATTTTAAAAATGGACTTTTGTTTTACCCAGTAGGTTGCAAACTGGGATGGAAGCAATTCGGAAAGCATTGCTACAGGCTCTTTGAAGAAGAAAGGACATTTGCATCTGCACATCATATTTGCAAAAGCAAAGGTGGATCATTAGCAAGTGTTCGAAGCAGAACCGAATATGACTTTCTTCTCAGGACGATCAAGTAAGTAGGATGACAGTGCGTCACAAGAGAGACCTGCCTGTCAAATATGTGCATGAAGACAGATGTAGGCCCTACATGTACATGTGGTTGAGGTAAACGCTGGTATCGGTTATTCAGACAGGCTTCCTTAACGAAAGGCGAAACCACCGTCACGTGAAATCACACAGGAAACCACGTGTATATAGGCCTGTTAATTTAAAAATCTATTGCTGAGCCTAAGTTAATGTTATCATTGGAAAGTGAACACTTAGGCCTAATTCCAGTATTTGCTAAGCCTTTGTTCTGATAGTGTTCATCTCTTGGATAGGTGTCCCGAGGGGAAATCAGTGTGTGCCCCTGCTTGGGTTGGTTATTACAAATACAAAGGCTGGTGGACTGACTACTGGAAGGCTACGGACAATTCACCAACAGATGTTCTGAAGATGTTGTACTGGATACGTGGAAAAGGCTGCAAGGAAAAGGGAAAACATCAAGCATTGCTCTTAATCAACTTCGGCGGAAGAACAGGCTTTTGTCCCCACAAGAGGAAAGCCAAAATGTGGTTTATCTGTAAACGTAAGGCAGGTAGGTTTCGAAGAAGTACATGTAAGGATTCGATGTATTAAACCACTCGGCTCAGATTTCATGCCATTATTTTTTAACATCGCTTTTGGGACTTTTCACCATCCTATCTTGGCATTGTTGTTAAAAATGTGACGGTACAGTAGAAGTCTTCTGCAACTTTGGCTGCGTGAAGTGCGGCCAGTTCTACTCAATTTAAGTTCAATACCTGATATTAGGGACCTTAATCAACTTGTATGTGGTAAAAGCCTTTTCGATTGCCGGTGGTGGTATTTCATGACGTCCAGTGTATAATGAAAAGTTCTTGACATCTTAGTATTGACGTTCATACTTTAATGCCGGTCTGCTGTGCCTCTGACATCTTACCCATCAGGTGCTGGAAGTTGTCTACTTCACCATTCGAATAAAAAGGAAAAAGTTGCTAACTTCACGGACATTTACCCATCACTGTTTTTCGTTCGAGTTGGCCTCTTTTTCGAGACCTTATTGTAAGTCCAATCGATCATATTTCAGTGAAATTGAAGGCAGGTACGTCAATGCATGTTGTTTTGATTTTTATCGGTACCTTCCTTTCGCAACACTTTAAGATTTTCGAGATATCCTAGAGAGTGAAAAAAAATAACACGTGGACCAAAAAAGTCCATTGTTCGTAATGTATGTGTACATGACTGTATAACAATGTTTTCGTGCACGATGAATTTGAAGTAGGCTGTAACAAAATCTTCACTATTTAAATGTTTTAATGTTTTACACATCTACATGTAGGTTGTCTTCCCGATTGGATTCCCTTTCATAGCCACTGCTATAAGTTCTTCGGTATTCGACGGACGTTCTTTAAAGCCGAAGGAACGTGCAGATTATACGGCTCACATCTTGCAAGCATCCATAGCGATGGCGAATTCCAATTCTTGGCAAGACGTTACAGGTAGACATTGGGCCGTATGCGTAAAAATGAAGCATTTACTTCTAGCAAAAGCAAAAAGTAAAAGCAGTTGTTTGAAGCCAAAAGTAAAAGTAAAAACAATTACTTGCAGTGGTTTCATATGCATAATGTTTTACTTCTACTTCAAAGCAAATGCTTATACTTGACAAGCATTTGCTTGTTTACCAACTGTTGCCTCCTTGGTTTAAGCATGTTGACCAAAGGTTCTACAGTTGGAGCAATATTGCTCAGTATTTTATGCATATGAGTTCTAGCATTTGCTAGAAAGGAACAAGTATTAATAGAAATTGTTTTTTCTAGTAGCAATTGCATTTTAGCAAAAGCATTTACTTTGGGTTTTATGCATACGGATGGAAGTAATTGCTTCAATTTTCAAGTAAAAGTATTTGCTTTTTTATGCATAATAATGGACCATTGTTGCAATAGGTTTCACAACGAGCTGCGCTACCAGTACATGTACTTTTATTG
Source organism: Notospermus geniculatus (assembly GCA_002633025.1). Taxonomy (NCBI): domain Eukaryota; kingdom Metazoa; phylum Nemertea; class Pilidiophora; order Heteronemertea; family Lineidae; genus Notospermus; species Notospermus geniculatus. The sequence goes on along the minus strand of NMRB01000807.1, from coordinate 183,479 downwards.
TCAAGCATTAGTGCTGATGTCATTGATACCTACATTTTCTCATTTAGTACTGTATTTAAATTTTGTTTCTAACATTGTCCAAGGCTCTTTCATGATTTCTTTCTACCGCAGCAATAAACACAACTCAGTGAAGCGTCTTTGGAATTTCGTATCCACTCATAAACTCGTTGGCCCTTGGGTTGGGATGATTGCTGACCGGCCCTCTTTCAATGCTGCCTTCAAATGGACGGACGGATCGGACAGTAATTTCCGTCCGCCAATGGCATTTGAAAGGATACGGAATGCAAGATATGCGCGGATAGCAGAAAAATGGAGCTATTTCAAACTTAGGAATTCAATGCCAGGGGCGAAATTTCCCTTCTGGTGTAAAACAGGGAGAGCTGGTAAGGCCTATGCTTGTTCCTGAGCGGAGTAGGTCGATCGTTGCCTCATAGTGAATGTAAAAATCGTTGAAAGGCCTGTTTTGCATAATTCGTGTTTTGACATTTTAGTTTACATAATTACCTTATAATCTTCAATATCAAGATTTACCAGATTCTCAGGAAATGGTAGGGTCTTGCACCTTACTTTATCTTGGCCCATTATTGCAGGTAAAAAATATCAGAAAAAGACAACTATGAAACCAAAAGGTGGGTAATCAAGCTGTCGTGAAACTGCATGCAGTACTCCACTTTCCATAGNGGGGGGGGAGGGTTGCCTCGTGGATCGAAATAGCTGAGGGTATGGTACCGTAAGTGCCGTATGTTACATGTATTTCGCTTCACTTTCTTACAACTGGCAAGAATATCAAAATCGCTGATTCACTTTCATTCAGGGCCTTTGAGCTGTGAGCGACACTGGAAGTTATTCCAACAAAATTGTTACTTATTGGTTACAAAGAAATACGAAAACTTCACAAACGCTGAGAGGAAATGCGTGGAAAGGAAATCACATTTGACGAGTATCCACAGTCGGGCAGAATTCAATTACCTCATTGAACTGTTCAAGTAAGCCCATTCTAAACCATTGTCTTTAATCTCTTGAGGGTCTTTGTATAAACCAGGGTCCATATGCATAAACATACTCAAGTCAAAGTATGATACTTATCTTTTGTGTTGAACAAAGGATAAGTGTCACACTTAGACTTAAGTAGTTTTTTTGAATATGGGCCTTGGGTCCATATTTGTAAACCTACTTAAGTCAAAGTGTGATACTTACCTTTTATGTTGAACAAAGGATAAGTGTCACTCTTACGCTTAAGTAGTTTTATTAATATGGGCCCAGGGCCCAATATGCATAAAACTACTTACGTTTAAGTGTGACACTTATCCTTTGTTCAACACAAAAGATAAGTATCATACTTTGACCTAAGTATGTTTATGAATATGGACCTTGGCGTTCAATGGTGATCTCAACCGCAGCTATTGTTGAATGGGCGCCCGTGTGGATTTATGGGCTGTAAGATTTGCATGTTACATGAACATTATTCTGTGTGAATCGATGACTGCTTAGGAGGACAGACAAGTGTTAGAATACGCATTAATTCCCCATCAGCGCACCTGGTGGTATTCTAATAAACCATGAAGAAACCCCCATCACTAAAAGTAGCATTGTCAATATGCTACTTTTAGTGATGGGGGTTTCTTCTGAAGATCGCCTCCTAACCCAAATGTAGAAGTAATTACAGTGTTGTACATGTACTTAACTATTCTGTAAAACTGGTGTCTGATGATTTTATCATGATTTATCTCGTAGGTGATGTTCTGTGATTACTATTTTATGACGCTCACTTGCCAGAATCGGAGATGGAAGCACGAGCCCAGATTTCGTGTAGGCCTAGGCCTAATTTGCTTGTTCCATAAGGCATTGACCAATCAGAATCATCCGGTGGTTTGGGGTTCCCCATAGTACAAATGCATTCCTTGAAGACGTGGTGAACAACAAATCCAAAATTTTAGATTACCGATACATTCAAAGATGGCGACATTAGTGATGAAGCCAGCATGCAGAATGAAAAGCTTGCGAATTTCTTTCGGGTTGATGGGTGTCGTCAAATGAGTGAAAGCTATTCTTCTGTTCAATACAGAAAAGGGCATCCCCGTAAAGGAGGTATCGTCAGCCTCATTAAAACAGTGACAGAGTTTGGAGCATGGGTTGGCATGGTTACTGATGGTTCAGGGTACTACAATTGCCAATTCAAGTGGACGGATGGGTCGGATACAAGCTATCGGCCTCCAATGAGGATCGACGGCAACCCGGTCGGAACCCATGCAACAGCATTGGCAGAACTCCTTGGGTTTTTTAAGTTACGGGATCACGGCGAAGATCACAACCAAACATATATCTGTAAGAAGAAAGCAGGTTGGTATTCAAGTTCAACCAACAAAACTCAGAACTGAACAACAGAATACGAAGGGGAACGATTGTTCTTTATGGCAATGCCTGTGCATGGACACTACGGCCACACTATGTAACATAGGGCAATAATTTCTGTTGACGAGGTCTATTCCACTCGGGATTCGACTGTTTCCCTATTGATCTCTTAAGAATCTTGTATCGGACAACCATAGAAGTACTTGACATTCCTGATAGGGCCTGACGACATTTTCATCTTACTTACTACATCTCGTCACCGGGTTTTTATATCCGTACCTTTTTGGGGCCGTAATCCAGGGAAGCTTCCTAACTCCAAGGTTGGCCTTTAGCTTTGTTTGCAAAGCAGAATACAAAAGCTTGAAGTGGATTTTAGAGTTAAGGAGCTTCCAGAATACGGCCTTGATATTATATTGGATTTATCTAACTTCGGTTTGCGCACAATTTCCTTGCTGAAAAACTTGTTCGACATTTCTTTGCAGTGTATATTTCTGCCAACAAGGAGGACGATGAAAGTGAGTTTGGAATTAATTGTGTGGCTACATGTACAGTCATTGACATTAGTTTATCTACACCTACTACCTTGAATATTTCAAATACTACTGGGCCAATTTTAACACGGTTTGTACCACATGAAAGTATATAACCTTAGTCATATTTCTGCATCAACATTTTGGAAATTTGGAAATATCATAATTACTCATTAGAAAACCCCCTAAAAATCAACATTTTTATTATGGAAATTTTTTTTGACTTTTGTTGTAGTTTTGATAGAATGGAACTTTCTAAGGATTTTGGGCTTTGTTTCATCAAAATATCTCAAGTGGTTGCTGAGATATTTGAGATTATCAAAATTTTGATAGTTTGAGATTTTCGTGTTTTTGATGTCATTAGTTAAAGCTAACCTCAGAATATGGGCTTACAAAATTTTGGAACTTTTTGCTTTAACTGGGCCAAGATATTCATATTTTCAGGATATCAAAATATTGATATGCTAAACTCTTTAACTTAAGACAGCTGTAACTTCCAACCAGTTTACGCTGAAAGTTTCAAAACTTCATTCTCCTACGTTTCTAGGTGAGCTCTGTCTACTAATATCAAATTTTTTTGAAAAATTGGAAATTCTCAAAATATCGAAATTTTGATAATCTCAAATATCTCAGCAACCACTCAAGATATTTTGACGAAACAAAGCTCAAAATCCTTAGAAACTTCCACTCTATCAACCCCGTAACAAAAGTCACAAAAAAATTCCATAATAAAAATGTTGATTTTTAGGGGTTTTTCTAATGAGGTATTACATAATTATGATATTTCCAAATTTCCAAAAGTTTGATGCAGAAATATGACCAAGGTTATATACTTTCATGTGGTACAAACAGTGTTAAAATTGGCCCAGTAGTATTTGAAATATTCAAGGTAGTAGGTGTAGATAAACTAATGTCAATGACTGTACATACTTGCACCATGCGCAATAGGTAGAGTTGAAAGAGTATAAAAGAGAAGATCCAACCGGGCCTAATGGTTCTTTATAAGTCTTATTCATAATTCGTAATATGACTTTTTTCTCATGTTTGACTTGCAGATAAGAATTGCCCAAAACATTTTACACAATTTAAGGAAAGCTGTTACGGATATTTCAATCGACCAAGATCATTCTGGAAGGCGGAAAAGGAATGTCAAAAATATCAGGGCCATCTGAGTAGCATTCACAGCGAAGAAGAATACAAGTACCTTATGAGCAAAATGCCGTAGGTCGTCACTATCGATATTTGAGATCTAAATTCTAAGCATTTGCAGGGACTGATCTACTACCGAACTGGAGAAACTTTGCAAAATCAGTCAGAAATCACATCAGCGCTGGCGGTCTGAATTCAAGTTACCACTTAGTCATCAGTTGCACCCAGTCCCACGTTCTCCTTCTATACCAGCGCTCCCTCTTAAGATATATCAACTTAGGCCTCAAACTAAGCAGACAAACAGTAAAAAAACATGTCTCTACAATCCTCACAAACAAACCAGATAGTTCCGCTTACTCTGTCACGAACCACTCCCATCAAACACATAGTTCTGGAAGAGCACTCAAAGCCGGATATTGTTGGCGCGTACTTCTGATGTTTTTTACGACACAAAAATAGAACAAGGAAGGAGCTTCGTCGCCCCTTCTCAAGCATCATTCACGAGTCCCTGGGGCTCCGTCAGCGAATGGAGGGGCATTGTACAACATGTACAGAATAACGCCAAAAGAGGTTCTTCACTGACGTCACAACGGTCACGTGACTGCAAAGATGGTGGTCAAACAGCTCTCACCATACGCCTATAATAATGTCAATAGCCGCTGGCACGCTAAGCTGGTGAAGTGGGCATGGGCACAAAAGTGTTTAAATATTTGTTTGAGAGGGTCCGTTTGGTACATGTAGTTAACGTTATATCATGCTCGCACAATGAATGGCCACTATGTCGTGTGGGAGAACGAGTAGGCCACCATCTTTGTCGGAAAGGGCTGTAGGGGGTATTATGTACACGTTGTCACACTGTGTCCCTCCATTCCCCGCGTTTAATTTACTGAGGTGTGCCATGAGCATTTTTAGTAGGGCTTTTTTTACTAGGCTTTTACAGTGTTGATAACTAAAGTTTTATAATCTTTTATAATTCGGTGTTTCCATATTGTCCAGCAAGGTGTTGATGCCCAGTCTCGTTCTTACATTTAGGACTAAACATTTCACAAAAGTAAAGAATGCATGGGTGGGAATGAAGCTTCGTACAGACAGACTCGGACAATACAGCTGGACTGATGGATCTAAAACGGACTACACCCCTCTGAGTTTAATTGATGGTAAACCACGTGGAGCTGATGCAGCAAGATTGGTCATTCATCATGGTAAATGGCTTGGGTTGTATGACACTTTGAGTTCAATTAAGTACCCGTTCATCTGCAAGAGAAAATCGAAAGGTAAGATTGCTATAAAGTGATAACCTCTGACTAGCGCAGAAAAAAATATCTCGTGCAAAATGTGGGGCATGTAATGTAGTACTGGTAGTACATACATGTACGTATATAGCCGACGTAAAATCCAAGTATGCAGCGGGAGCAGTCTTGAACAGTCTTTTTTCTTGATCAGAAATTTCAGGAAATTATAGTGTCGTTGTAGTATCGAGTCAAATTTATATCTACGCATTGAACCTATGGTCACCCGACATTTCGAACCGTGTCCACTGTGTGGGCATGCCACATGTACCAAACACGTTAACTCTCTCACACATTATTGTGTAATATCTATTTCAGGTGCCCAATCGGCGAAGTCGAGTCAGCAAAAGGAACCGGAGATTACCTAATGACTGGTCGTGCATTGTCTGTCACATGTAGGCCTACAATAGGTTACACTACATGTAATTGGTGAATTAAAGCATGCTGTAGTGAATTCATCGCATGCTCTTGGCGTGCAAGATAGACTTTGGCTCAGGAAAAAAACAGCCTCGCAGGAATATGAAATCTTCGCTTTCTTTCTGTTTTGCGTTGCGATATCTGTCACCAATCACCAATTGTTTACAAACTATTAATGGCAATCTTGATTGTAAACAGTCTCATAAGAAATAGATTTCTGATGTTCATATCATTTCGTTGAATTCATTTCGCGATTGTAATTAGATATTGACCTGTAGCTAACCAATAACACCGTCCGATACTGGTTGCATACATGTAGATGATGTTTAGGACAACGAGTGGTGTTCATAAAGTCCATGCCCCTTCATGGATTCGCAAGGAAGTAGGCATGAATGACCAGTCCACCTGTCAAACCTTATCGACCAACAACGTGTCCATCAATTAGGTTACTTTGCTTGTGTTCCTACAAATGATGGCGATTCTTCTACACGCCGTTGTAATTTTAGATCTCGTACTTGTCAAAAGGTGGAATTCTAGTAGTTTTACGTTAATCATTGACCATTTCTACCAAAACTCGATGGACAGTATGAGAAAGAGTAATCGTCAGGGTATAGCCTATTACGACCAGTTCCTCACTTCAGTTGCTGAAAGACGTTCTTCCAAAATGGTTGAGGCGTTCAGCCCGCATCATATACTTTGACGCAGCTTGCCAGTGTGCCTTCACCGACACGAATTCCCGTCCCAATGTCCTTAACGACCCCCTGAAGCAAATCCACGAGAAAAACAAACAAAATTACAAACGGATGCCGGATTCCCAGAGACCAACAACACCTCAAGGGAAGTATTGCACAATCCCTAACATCAAAGAGACGACGTTGCCTGCTAATTGGACAAAGCGATGCAAAAA
>NMRB01000807.1:118111-175813 GCA_002633025.1 Notospermus geniculatus | reverse complement strand
GGCGTTTAAACCGTACAGGATCGGTGTGTATCAGAATTCTGAAGGGAACCAATGTGAAAATTTGTCCAAAACGGGTTCGAGTGATGAGTTAGAAGCGTTTTTTGTTAACCGGCGATGAACATGTGACGTCATCAACTGGGGTATCAATTATTTTGAGCGACGAAGCTGCGTGAAAACGAATTTAGCCCATATCGCTCGCTGGATCTGTGACGTCACCACTGGTGTGATGTGTAATCGCTGTTCGAAAATGAATATAGGCCATTTTGCTATCATGCTTGTGAAAGTGAAACATGTGTCACATGACATGCATGATGTGAAATGAAACACTGGCATGGCTGATTTGCCGCTATGTGCCGCCATGTGTTTCGAGTGTTTCTCCCACACAATCTTAAATGCATAATATCATAGATAGTACATGCTTTCGCTGCTTTAAGAGAGAACGTAGCTTTTCTCTCTTAAAGCAGCGAAAGCATACTTTATCAACAACATCGCCCATACATCATGATAAAACCCTATGTAGCTCTACCGGTTCAATCTTCTGGTTTCGTCTACTGCCGAGGAGGCTGTGCTGCACAGGGTCACATTTTCTGTGTAAGTGACGGCATCATTGCTTAGTCGGACACTCGTAGAGGAATTTCACTACGTCACTAACTGCACAAGGAACTAGCTGAAGAAACAACGAAACTCAAACTATCCTACAATACATACTATTTATTCTACAATGTCGTCGTATGATATAGGAGAAATATTCATACATGTGATATAATTTAACAAAAGATGCTGTAAATGAGATCCTGTTTGAACTTCATCACCAGAATTACATGGGCTTTTTACGGATGGCCAAATTCTTCGGTCAGTTCTGATACAAACATTTTTGTCGTCTGCGGAGCGATATGTGACCAATTTCGGTGCAGAAGCTAGTGTCTTCGGGTGTTACGATGCACCACCAGAGCGACAGATATATAAACAAATTGGATTCAATCAAATCAACAGTAGAAGTTTGCCTTGAAGTATTTCACGATAATTTGAAACCATATGACCATCTAACAATAAGAACTACCTCACGATCTGCAAGCGATAGATTTGAAACACGCCGACCACAGCCAACAGAATGAAATTGGAATGTCATGATGACGGCACAATAAGCGATATTACATACATGTATGTATGAAAACAATATGTTTGAACAGAAACACATACTTCATGTTGATCAACCACGATATTACAGAACCCATGATATAAACAGAAACACAAGGTTTATAAGTAGTTCATCATCAAGCTCAGTTTGCCAGCCATGTCTAAAGTAGAGGAAAACAGACATTATTTTTCCTTTCATTTTGGTGTCATGGTTCGCTGTTCTAAAATGCCTTGGTTATGAGTATCAGTAGTTTCATTGGAAAACGCATTTGCCTCTTTTTGGATCCAGAGGTCATGGCAACACAACCACGAACTCGGTGGCTGGGTATAAATTTTGGAATTCGATAATAAAATCTTCCCCCTGGCCGTGCATTTGTTTCTAAGTTTGAGGCATTTTAGAATATAAATTACGTTGATGATCAACACCTCAACTTACGCCGCAAACCCTTGGCGAATCGAATCGGGTTTCCGCCCGACGAGCCTTGGTGACACAACCAATGAACTCCGACTCGGTCTTTCCCTTGAACTCGGCCCAAATTTCCCGATTCGTACGTGGATGATGAACTTGTCGGATCTGATTCGATGTTATATGACTAATTTTCTGCAAAAAACTGATTCCCATAGTTCCTGGTTTCATTGCCGTCACCAACTTTTTGTCGACATTCTAATTATTTCTGATGTCATGGTTTCAACTTTTAAATTTCCCCTATTGAAAGTAGCACAGATCGGCTGTGTGTGGATGATCAATGCATGAATTAGAGTTATGAATTGGAGTATGCACAGCGAGTATNGGCACCAACCAGGCTTGGACCGGCGTGATACTGAACCACAAAAAGAAAGCATTTAAATGGACGGATGGATCAAAAGCTGACTATTCACCGAAGGATGCCAAGATTGATAACAAGCCAAAGGGTGCCGACGTTGCAAGGCTTATCTACCACAATGGAAAGGCCGTTGGTCTGTACGACACAATAAGGGCGAAGAAATATGGCTTTATCTGTAAAAAGGGAAACAACCTTCGTAAGTAAAATACAGGCAGAATGGGATTATAGCCACGGTATGCAATAATAGAGGGCAGCACATCGGAAGCAGGTCATACAATGGATATCTTTTCTGAGGGAAATTGATCAGGACCGGGATGTCGCTTTCATTTCAATGGTTTTAACCACTAGTGACACCTATTGTGGCAGTGGGTTAGGGTCCCCATTGTGAATTTTTGAGGAAAGGACACTCACAGTGCTGGACGTGAAAGGTCAATTTGCCAAAATCTCTATCTACAGCGATTTTAGTCACTGACTCAATCTGCACAAACGTATTTTGAAAATAGTACATGTAGTGCACACAAATGTGCATCTACATGTACATGTACTTGGTCTACTCGCTATACTGAGGCCGATACAAGCCATGCACTTTACTTTGTAAATAGTATCTCAAGTTTACTGGTAGCAAATATTCAGTTAATTTGTTTGTACCAACAGTTTTCATTTTACCATTTTGCAATGTTTATGGTTTCAGCTACGACCACTACCACGACCACTACAACCACCACCGCACGTACATTCATATAAAACGAAGATGAAAATCAATGATTGAGAGCAGGAAAGTTTTCTCTCAAGAAAAAGCTGTCTTAATTACAATGACTGTCAAACTAAACATTGAAATGTATGTATAGCCCTACCAAAGAGATAAATAATAGAATGAAAAGACATCATTCATTGTTATTTCGTTGCTTGGGAGGTAGAGATACCCCATCCAGGGAAAACCTGGTGTAAGGACTTATATCGCCATATTCAGATCCACTTTTGGGGAAGTTGCGACGACTGGACAACACGACCACTCAACTTCAGCCAGAACTCTTTGATATGACCTAATTCGGCATGGCATTTTTAAGCCAATTTCCAGGTTAATAACCTGGAGTTGAGAGTTACATCAGCCAAAGCTACGCCTGATTTCCAAGTTCGCCGGACAATCGGTGGGAACGTTCACAGCTGTTAGGGTAGGGACACACCTAACGCGATTCGTCGACGAATGCGGCAACGCCTTTGTTAGGGTAGGGACACACCTGACGCGATTCGCATGCGATAGGGCAACGCATGCGTCAAAACCTTTGTTTGGGTGCAGTGCGGCGGAAAATAACAAAGGCGTTGTCGCATGCGTTATCGGAACGCGTTAGGTCTGTCCCTACCCTTATTTTCCGCCGCACTGCACGCAAAGGTTTTGACGCATGCGTCGCCCTATCGCATGCGAATCGCGTTAGGCGTGTCCCTACCCTTACGAGAGATGAATGATTCATATCAACCCTCCGACGGCCAACGACTACCGTTTTATTCCATTTTTTTCATTTACATGTATCAGTTCTTTCTGGGTCAAACTGTACCTCCTGTACAGAAACACGACTGGTGACGCACACGTCACGTATTTTTTTTCCGGCAGAAAAGGAATCCCGTTCGCTCTGTAAATGAATCAAACACTCCCACCTGATACAATAATTGGTCATATGAATCGGTGTATTAAGATGCGCTGTTGGGTGGACTATTTGCCCAGGACGAACATACAAACTACCATCTCGATTTTCTGTTGCTACGTGTCGACCACTGTCCCACCGACGACGATGTCTGGCAAGCCATTCGACGTGATATTTTTGGTCCTTTGCATCGCTTACGCGGTCGTTTTGGTACAAAGAGTTGAAGGATCAGGTTAGTGAAATGTATAACAATCCCATCCAGAAGAATCGCAATCTTTGTATCGGTATATCCTGCCAGGTTCGCTATCAGTGATTGTTCAATTCACAGACGCAATTTGCTCATCTCAGTCATTCGGTGGAATCCCGGGGGAATACATTAGGGAGGTTTCGAAATCAAACGATAAACGTAAACGTTAACGACAACCTTATTTTTGTACCGAAAATGCAATATAAAATCTGGTCAATGTGCAGTATGAAAAAAAAGGTTGTCGCAAAGTTTACGTTTATCGTTTGATTTCGAAACCTCCGTATTAGTGGGATCTGAACGTTCGTTTACGGTGCCATCAGCTTCGAGAAATGGGAACCGTAGATTCGGTCGTTGAAGGTCTTGGGTCTTTGAGTTCCAAAAGCAGCAGAAGATGGCATAGAATGTCATTTGATTAGGTAACAATTCATACGGTTTGATACATGTATACATGTATTGTCTATCAATATGTGAATTACAGTCACATGTATTGGCCTTCAAGATAAAGGTATTTTAGCCTATCCGTTACAAAGTCCAGTGGATTTTAAAAATGGACTTTTGTTTTACCCAGTAGGTTGCAAACTGGGATGGAAGCAATTCGGAAAGCATTGCTACAGGCTCTTTGAAGAAGAAAGGACATTTGCATCTGCACATCATATCTGCAAAAGCAAAGGTGGATCATTAGCAAGTGTTCGAAGCAGAACCGAATATGACTTTCTTCTCAGGACGATCAAGTAAGTAGGATGACAGTGCGTCACAAGAGAGAACTGTCTGTCAAATATGTGCATGAAGACGGATGTAGGCCCTACATGTACATGTGGTTGAGGTAAACACTGGTATCGGTTATTCAGACAGGCTTCCTTAACGAAAGGCGAAACCATCGCCACGTGAAATCACACAGGAAACCACGTGTATAGGCCTGTTAATTTAAAAATCTATTGGTGAGCCTAAGTTAATGTTATCATTGGAAAGTGAACACTTAGGCCTAATTCCAGTATTTGCTAAGCCTTTGTTCTGATAATGTTCATCTCTTGGATAGGTGTCCCGAGGGGAAATCAGTGTGTGCCCCTGCTTGGGTTGGGTATTACAAATACAAAGGCTGGTGGACTGACTACTGGAAGGCTACGGACAATTCACCAACAGATGTTCTGAAGATGTTGTACTGGTTACGTGGAAAAGGCTGCAAGGAAAAGGGAAAACATCAAGCATTGCTCTTAATCAACTTCGGCGGAAGAACAGGCTTTTGTCCCCACAAGAGGAAAGCCAAAATGTGGTTTATTTGTAAACGTAAGGCAGGTAGGTTTCGAAGAAGTATAAGGATTCGATGTATTATAAACCACTCGGTTCAGATTTCACGCCATTATTTTTTAACATCGCTTTTTGGACTTTTTACCATCCTATCTTGGCATTGTTGTTAAAAATGTGACGGTACAGTAGAAGTCTTCTGCAACTTTGACAGCGTGAAGTGCGGCCAGTTCACTCAATTTCAGTTCAATACCTGGTATTAGGGACCTTAGTCAACTTGTATGTGGTAAAAGCCTTTTCGATTGCCGGTGGTGGTATTTCATGATGTCCAGTGTATAATGAAAAGTTCTTGACATCTTAGTATTGACGTTCATACTTTAATGCCGGTCTGCTGTGCCTCTGACATCTTACCCATCAGGTGCTGGAAGTTGTCTACTTCACCATTCGAATAAGGAAAAAGGAATAAGTAGGCAACTTCACAAAATGAATAAGGAAAAAGGAAAAAGGAAAAAGTTGCTAACTTCACGGACATTTACCCATCACTGTTCTTCGTTCGAGTTGGCCTCTTTTTCGAGACCTTATTGTAAGTTCAATCGATCATATTTCAGTGAAATTGAAGGCAGGTACGTCAATGCATGTTGTTTTGTTTTATCGGTACCTTCCTTTCGCAACACTTTAAGATTTTCGAGATATCCTAGAGAGTGAAAAAAAATCACACGTGGACCAAAAAAGTCCATTGTTCGTAATGTACATGTATGTGTACATGACTGTATAGCGATGTTTTCGTGCACGACGAATTTGAAGTAGGGTGTAACAAAATCTTCACTATTTAAATGTTTTAATGTTTTACACATCTACATGTAGGTTGTCTTCCCGATTGGATTCCCTTTCATAGCCACTGCTATAAGTTCTTCGGTATTCGACGGACGTTCTTTAAAGCCGAAGGAACGTGCAGATTATACGGCTCACATCTTGCAAGCATCCATAGCGATGGCGAATTCCAATTCTTGGCAAGACGTTACAGGTAGACATTGGGCCGTATGCATAAAAATGAAGCATTTACTTCTAGCAAAAGCAAAAAGTAAAAGCAGTTGTTTGAAGCCAAAAGTAAAAGTAAAAACAATTACTTGGTTTCATATGCATAATGTTTTACTTCTACTTCAAAGCAAATGCTTATACTTGACAAGCATTTGCTTGTTTACCAACTGTTGCCTCCTTGGTTTAAGCATGTTGACCAAAGGTTCTACAGTTGGAGCAATTGCTCAGTATTTTATGCATATGAGTTCTAGCATTTGCTAGAAAGGAACAAGTATTAATAGAAATTGTTTTTTCTAATAGCAATTGCATTTTAGCAAAAGCATTTACATGTACTTTGGGTTTTATGCATACGGATGGAAGTAATTGCTTCAATTTTCAAGTAAAAGCATTTGCTTTTTTATGCATATGGACCATTGTTGCAATAGGTTTCACAACGAGCTGCGCTACCACTACATGTACTTTTATTGTCAAGCATACTGTTAATGTCATTGACACCTACCTTATTTTTCTTATTCTATTACTGTACTTAAATTTTGAACACACTTGTTTCTAACATTGTCCAAGGCTCTTTCATGATTTCTTTCTACCGCAGCAATAAACACAACTCAGTGAAGCGTCTTTGGAACTTCGTATCCACTCATAAACTCGTTGGCCCTTGGGTTGGGATGATTGCTGACCGGCCCTCTTTCAATGCTGCCTTCAAATGGACAGACGGATCGGACAGTAATTTCCGTCCGCCAATGGCATTTGAAAGGATACGGAATGCAAGATATGCGCGGATAGCAGAAAAATGGAGCTATTTCAAACTTAGGAATTCAATGCCAGGGGCGAAATTTCCCTTCTGGTGTAAAACAGGGAGAGCTGGTAAGGCCTATGCTTGTTCCTGAGCGGAGTAGGTCGATCGTTGCCTCATAGTGAACGTTAAAATCGTTGAAAGGCCTGTTTTGCATAATTCGTGTTTTGACATTTTAGTTTACATAATTACCTTATAATCTTCTATATCAAGATTTACCAGATTCTCAGGAAATGGTAGGGTCTTGCACCTTACTTTATCTTGGCCCATTATTGCAGGTAAAAAATATCAGAAAAAGACGACTATGAAACCAAAAGGTGGGTAATCAAGCTGTCGTGAAACTGCATGCAGTACTCCACTTTCCATAGACTTACAAAATTTCGGAGGTACATGTAGCTGCTGATCCTTCACATTAAGCCACAGTCTCCTTTACACTACGTTGGGATGGCGGGGGGGGGGGGGCTCGTGGATTGAAATTGCGGAGGGTATGGAATTGCCGTATGATATTTCGCTTCCTTTTCTTACAACTGGGAAGAATATCCAAATCGCTGATTCACTTTCATTCAGGGCCTTTGAGCTGTGAGCGACACTGGAAGTTATTCCAACAAAATTGTTACTTATTGGTTACAAAGAAATACGAAAACTTCACAAACGCTGAGAGGAAATGCGTGGAAAGGAAATCACATTTGACGAGTATTCACAGTCGAGCAGAATTCAATTACCTCATTGAACTGTTCAAGTAAGCCCATTCTAAACCATTGTCCTTAATCTCTTGAGGGTCTTTGTATAAACCAGGGTCCATATGCATAAAACTACTTACGTCTAAGTGTGACACTTATCCTTTGTTCAACACAAAAGAAAAGTATCACACTTTGACTTAAGTATGACTTAAGTACATGAATATGTTCATGAATATGGACCCTGGCGTTCAACCACAGCTATTGTTTTTTAAATGGAATGGAAGCTCGTGTGGATTTGGCTGTAAGCATGACTTCTTTGGAGGACAGACAAGTGTTAGAATACACATTTATTCCCCAGGGACCTGGTGGTATTCTCATAAACCACCATCACTTAAAGTAGTATGCAGGCCCCATCGCTCTGAAGATCGCCCCCTAAGTCAAATTTAGAAGTAATTATAGTGTTGTACTCAAACTATTCTGTAAAAGTGGTGTTTGATGAGTTTATCATGATTTATCTCGTACATGTAGGTGATGTTCTGTGATTACTATTATATGACCCTCACTGCCAGAATCGTGGATGGAAGCACGAGCCCAGATTTCGTGTAGGCCTAGGCCTAATTAGCTTTTGTTCCATAAGGCATTGGCCAGTTAGAATCATCCGGTGGTTTGGGGTTCCCCACAGTAGAAATGCATTCCTTGTAGACGTGGTGAACAACAAATCCAAAATTTTAGATTACCGATACATTCAAAGATGGCGACATTAGTGATGAAGCCAGCATGCAGAATGAAAAGCTTGCGAATTTCTTTCGGGTTGATTCATCAAATGAGTGAAAGTTATTCTTTTGTTCAATGCAGAAAAGGGCATCCCCGTAAAGGAGGTATTGTCAGCCTCATTAAAACAGTGACAGAGTTTGGAGCATGGGTTGGCATGGTTACCGATGGTTCAGGGTACTACAATTGCCAATTCAAGTGGACGGATGGGTCGGATACAAGCTATCGGCCTCCAATGAGGATCGACGGCAACCCGGTCGGGACCCATGCAACAGCATTGGCAGAACTCCTTGGGTTTTTTAAGTTACGGGATCACGGCGAAGATCACAACCAAACTTTTATCTGTAAGAAGAAAGCAGGTTGGTATTCAATTTCAACCAACAAAACTCAGAACTGAGCAGAATACGAAGGGGAACGATTATTCGTTGGCAATGCCTGGGCATGGACACTACGGTCACACTTACATGTAATAGGCCTACAGGTCAATAATTTCTGTTGACGAGGTTTATTCCACTGTTTCCACTATTCGACTGTTTCTCTTAAGAACCTTGTATCGGACAACCATAGAAGTGCTTGACATTCCTGATAGGGCCTGACGACATTTTCATCTTACTTACCACATCTCATCACCAAGTTTTTATATCCGCGCCTTTTTGGTAGACATTATGGGGCCGTATTCCAGAGAAGCTTCCGAACTCCAAGGTTGGCCTTTAGCTTTGTTTGCAAAGGAGAATACAAAAGCTTGAAGTGGATTTTAGAGTTAAGGAGCTTCCAGAATACGGCCTAGATATTATATTGGATTTATCTAACTTCGGTTTGCGCACAATTTCCTTGCTGAAAAACTTGTTCGACATTTCGTTGCAGTGTATATTTCTGCCAACAAGGAGGACGATGAAAGTGAGTTTGAAATTAATTGTGTGGCTACATACTACATGTACATGCACCATGCGCAATAGGTAGAGTTGAAAGAGTATAAAAGAGAAGATCCAACCGGGCCTATGGTTCTTTATAAGTCTTATTCATAATTCGTAATAGGGTTGTTGTCTATTCATGACTGTTGAAGGTCCCAAACTGTTGCTGTACATTACAAGTATTGTCACCCTACAGTGAACTGTCTGAACTGCCCAACAGTTATGAATAGACAACAACTCTAATATGACTTTTTTCTCGTGTTTGACTTCAGATAAGAATTGCCCAAAACATTTTACACAATTTAAGGAGAGCTGTTACGGATATTTCAATCGACCAAGATCATTCTGGAAGGCGGAAAAGGAATGTCAAAAATATCAGGGCCATCTGAGTAGCATTCACAGCGAAGAAGAATACAAATACCTTATGAGCAAAATGCCGTAGGTCATCACTATCGATTTTTGAGATCTAAATTCTAAGCATTTGCAGGGATTGATCTACTACCGAACTGGAGAAACTTCGCAAAACCAGTCAGAAATCACATCAGCGCTGGCGGTCTGAATTCAAGTTACCACTTAATCATCAGTTGCACCCAGTCCCACGTTATCCTTCTATACCAGCGCTCCCTCTTAAGATATATCTACTTAGGCCTCAAACTAAGCAGACAAAACAGTAAAAAAAATATGCCTCTACAATCCTCACAAACAAATCAGATAGTTCCGCTTACTCTGTCACGAACCACTCCCATCACACACATAGTTCTGTAAGAGCACTCAAAGCCGGATATTGTTGGCGCGTACATGTACTTCTGATTTTTTTTTGCGACACAAAAACAGCACAAGCAAGGAGCGCTGTCGCTCTCTCTAGCATCATTCACGAGTCCCTGGGGCTCCGTCAGCGAATGGAGGGGCATTGTAACAACATGTACAGAATAACGCCAAAAGAGGTTCTTCACTGACGTCACAACGGTCACGTGACTGCAAAGATGGTGGGCAAACAGCTCTCACCATAGGCCTATAATAATGTCAATAGCCGCTGGCACGCTAAGCTGGTGAAGTGGGCATGGGCACAAAAGTGTTTAAATATTTGTTTGAGAGGGTCCGTTTGGTACATGTAGTTAACGTTATATCATGCTCGGACAAGAATGGCCACTCTGTCGTGTAGGAGAACGAGTAGGCCGCCATCTTTGTCGGAAAAGGCTGTGGGGGGTATTATGTACACGTTGTCACACTGTCCCTCCATTCCCCGCGTTTAATTTACTGAGGTGTGCCATGAGCATTTTTAGTAGGACTTTTTTTACTAGGCTTGTACAGTGTTGATAACTTGACTTTTATAATCTTTTATAATTCGGTGTTTCCATATCACTGAGCAATTTTTGATGAGCTGTCCAGCAAGGTGTTGATGCCCAGTCTCGTTCTTACATTTAGGACTAAACATTTCACAAAAGTAAAGAATGCATGGGTGGGAATGAAGCTTCGTACAGACAGACTCGGACAATACAGCTGGACTGATGGATCTAAAACGGACTACACCCCTCTGAGTTTAATTGATGGTAAACCACGTGGAGCTGATGCAGCAAGATTGGTCATCCATCATGGTAAATGGCTTGGGTTGTATGACACTTTGAGTTCAATTAAGTACCCGTTCATCTGCAAGAGAAAATCGAAAGGTAAGATTGGTATAAAGGGGGGGGGGGCAACTGACCCCTGCCCCCCCCCCGCGCTAAACACGGCCCTGTTCACTGGCTAGGATACTGTTGTTGTAGTATCAAGTCAAATTTATACCTACGCATTGAACCTAGGTCGGCCGACATTTCCACTGTGGGCATGCTATGTAACAAACACGTACATGTAGGCTAAACTTTGTCACATTAGCCCTTGTTACACTACATAAAAAACCCGTGTCGAACCCGGTTTTTTTCTGTCCACACCTGTTAAAAACGCGGTGGTAATAATCTCCTCCGAGCTCGAACGGGTTTTGGAGACCTTAATTTAGGTCCCCCTCACAAAATTTGAGTAGTGTTGACGGGCACCGGGCCTCAGGAGGGATTTTTCAGAGCCGGGCTAGACCCGGGTGTCAAAAAACCCGGGTATTTCAATGTAGTGTAACCACGGCTATTGTGTAGTTGTAATTATAGTGTTACATGTACATGTACATGTACATGTACATGTACATGTACATGTACATGTACATGTACGTGTATCTATTTCAGGTGCCCAATCGGCGAAGTCGAGTCAGCAAAAGGAACCGGAGATTACCTAATGACTGGTCGTGCATTGTCTGTCACATGTAGGCCCACAATAGAGGCTACACTAAATGGTGAATTATTAAAGGATAATGTTATGAATTCATCGTATGCTTTCGGCGTGGAAGATGGACTTTCGTTCAGAAAAAAACGCACTCGCAGGAACATGAAGTCTTCACTTTCTTTCTGTTTGCGCGTTGCGATATCTGTCTAGGCTAATTAACAATTGTTTACAAACTATTAATGGCAATCTTGATTGTAAACAGTCTCATAAGAAATAGATTTCTGATGTTCATATCATTTCATTGAATTCATTTCGCGATTGTAATTAGGTATTGACCAGTAGCTAACCAATAACACCGTCCGATACTGGTTGCATACATAGATGATGTTTAGGACAATGAGTGGTGTTCATAAAGTCCATGCCCCTTCATGGATTCGCAAGGAAGTAGGCATGAATGACCAGTCCACCTGTCAAACCTTATCGACCAACAACGTGTCCATCAATTAGGCTACTTTGCTTGTGTTCCTACAAATGATGGCGATTCAGGGCTTCTACACACAACCACCGTTGTAATTTTAGATCTCGTACTTGTCAAAAGGTGGGATTCTAGTAGTTTTACGTTAAGCATTGACCATTTCTACCAAAACTCGATGGACAGTATGAGAAAGAGTAATCGTCAGGGTATATTACGACCAGCTCCTCACTTCAGTTGCTGAAAGACGTTCTTCCAAAATGGTTGGGGCGTTCAGCCCGCATCATATACGTTGACGCAGCTTGCCAGTGTGCCTTCACCGACACGAATTCCCGTCCCAATGTCCTTAACGACCCCCTGAAGCAAATCCACGAGAAAAACAAACAAAATTACAAACGGATGCCGGATTCCCAGAGACCAACAACACCTCAAGGGAAGTATTGCACAATCCCTAACATCAAAGAGACGACGTTGCCTGCTAATTGGACAAAGCGATGCAAAAAGTTTTAAGTGCACCTCATGGAGCTGTATACGGCGGTGATTCATCTTGGGGCACTCTGAAGAATGTGTTCGGCAGGGAAACGCATACCGTCCGTCTCTCGAAAAGGAGCTCGTTTCGTCTACTGCCGAGGAGGCTGTGCTGCACAGGGTCACATTTTCTGTGTAAGTGACGGCATCATTGCTTAGTCGGACACTCGTAGAGGAATTTCACTACGTCACTATCTGCACAAGGAACTATCTGAAGAAACAACGAAACTCAAACTATCCTACAATACATACTATTTATTCTACAATGTCGTCGTATGACATAGGAGAAATATTCATACATGTGATATAATTTAACAAAAGATGCTGTAAATGAGATCCTGTTTGAACTTCATCACCAGAATTACATGGGCTTTTTACGGATGGCCAAATTCTTCGGTCAGTTCTGATACAAACATTTTTGTCGTCTGCGGAGCGATATGTGACCAATTTCGGTGCAGAAGCTAGTGTCTTCGGGTGTTACGATGCACCACCAGAGCGACAGATATACAAATAAACAAATTGGATTCAATCAAATCAACAGTAGAAGTTTGCCTTGAAGTATTTCACGATAATTTGAAACCATATGACCACCTAACAATAAGAACTACCTCACGATCTGCAAGCGATAGATTTGAAACACGCCGACCACAGCCAACAGAATGAAATTGGAATGTCATGATGACAGCACAATAAGCGATATTACATACATGTATGTATGAAAACAATATGTTTGAACAGAAACACATACTTCATGTTGATCAACCACGATATTACAGAACCCATGATATAAACAGAAATACAAGGTTTATAAGTAGTTCATCATCAAGCTCAGTTTGCCAGACATGTCTAAAGTAGAGGAAAACAGACATTATTTTTCCTTTCATTTTCGTGTCATGGTTCGCTGTTCTAAAATGCCTTGGTTGAGTATCAGTAGTTTCATTGGAAAACTCATTTGCCTCTTTTTCCATCCAGAGGTCATGGCAACACAACCACGAACTCGCTGGCTGGGTATAAATTTGGGAATTCGATAATAAAATATTCTGGCCGTGCATCTATTTCTAAGTTTGAGGCATTTTAGAACAGAAAATTACGTTGATGATCAACTCCTAACTTACGCCGCAAACCCTTGGCGAATCGACTCGGGTTTCGGCCTCATTTTCGGTAAACCCGCCCGACGAGCCTTGGTGACACAACCAATGAACTCCGACTCGGTCCTTCCCTTGAACTCGGCCCAAATTTCCCGATTCGTACGTGGATGATGAAATGGTCGGATCTGATTCGATGTTATACGTATAATTTTCTGCAAAAAACTGATTCCCATAGTTCCTGGTTTCATTACCGTCACCAACTTTTTGTCGACATTCTAATTATTTCTGATGTCATGCGTTTCAACTTTTAATTTCCCCTATTGAAAGTAGCACAGATCGGCTGTGTGTGGATGATCAATGCATGAATTAGAGTTATGAATTGGAGTATGCACAGCGAGTATCCAGACAGCGTGCAACCCAGTAACTCCCTGCCAGTTTATTGGTACATTCACCACTAATTGCCAGGTTGTGTTTTGTTTGCGTCTGGTTGCCATGGATCGAATAGATCGTTATTTTGATTTATGTTTACGAGCAGGTAAATAATTGGACATATTGTGAAATAAATTCACCGACAGTTTAGGGGAGCGTTATAAGACATCCATATTAAATGTTAGGTGACTTTGAAATGTAATGTTTGGCGAAGAGTATGACATACAGGCGCCTCACACCTTGCCAGGGATAAATATCTCAGAGTAGTCCGTCTACCTGGGTGTTCGTACACGGAAATATCAAATCAGTGATAGGCAATAATATGGAGTGTAATTGCAACAAATCACTGAAGCCAATTACAGGAGCAGTTCAAGAGATACCTAAATTTGATATGGGGACTATTGACCTTCTCACGGGACCACACCCTAAGATACTCGGCTGAGTACATAAGCGGCAATAACCGCGTCTTATATGGTCCATTGATCCGCCGTGACGTTAATACGACGGAACATCTGTCGTCCTTGGTAATGCACATACATGTAGATAAATGGGTACGTTCAAAGCTATTGCATTTTGGGTTCTGTGTCGAAAGCGGAGTCTATAAGACAAACCTTGATACTTAAAGTTCTTTGAAAATGATATATAGAGCACACATTCATATAGGTACTGAGGACAACAACAAAATGATAAAGAATCCATTCATTCAATATTTACCTTCACAAACGATGCAACCGTTACATGAATCCATCAGAATACGAGGTAGTCACGAGTTTAATGTTATTATTACGCAACTGCACGGGCTACGAACGTGTGACCATGAATAAACAGTTAAACAAAAATCATTTTTATACGTAAATCGCGAGTACATGTATTCTTGTATTTTGTAGACAGTTGTGCGCCATCATCTGAGCATAACACATGCACTGCTCAGATTTCTTTGAGTCGTTAAAAGGCCCTCAAACACAAAAAACTAGGCCTAGGCCTACATGCTCAGTGCTGTACATTACATTACAACCAAACTCAGCTACAACCTCCTCGATGGACAAAAGCAAAGCAAACCAGTACATCGCTGATAAAACAGGTGGACATTTTTTTCTGAAGTTACCTTTCTCGATTTTACTAGTATTTGAAAATTCGCAGTTTAAAATTTCTCATCGGATGCCGTGTGGTGAGATACATGTAGGATTCAAAATAATGCGCATCACGACGGAGTAGCCTAGTCACAGAAGGTCGGTTGGGATACAGGTATGGACCTCAATAGGTCAGTAGGCAGTTTTTTTGTTCTAATCTATAATGCAACATTTAGTGCATTTGAATACGATGCATGCTATGTACAATATATAAAAGACGTCACACAAAAAGACATACAACGATATCTAATGATGTCCAAGGTGAATTGAGAATAAATTCAGTACGAAACTAACCCTAGCCGAGAATGGAATGAAGTTACTGCGATGCTTTTCTAGGTTCTATCTATCGTGACTATGTTGTGACTAACCTAGTCGAAATTTCGTATCAAAACACCTCTTGTCGGTAAAAATTGACAATCAACGTAGATAAGCTGGCGAAGAGTCCGTGGTCTCGAAGTCGAAGGCCGTTGTTACACAAGAGCTCATTTTTCACTCGTCATTTGTGATTTGGCACGAGTCATCAGTAACCTGAAGAATGAACATTGCGTTCTCCATTACGTTTCACAGAGGCGTCCATTTTCTGATTTTGACTTTGATTGGAAAATGTGGAGTGAAAAATAATTGATTTACTTCATTTCTATGTAACAGTAGCCTTACGAATGACCTTCTCATCATTACATTTTAAGTCCGACAAGGGCCTATTCGAGTAGGTACGTGAAAAAACGACAGACATATTTTCTACTTCCTCAGGTCAATGTCCTAATATTGTTAATTAGTAAAAGATATGTAAATTGAATTCGACAGGGAATGCATAGTTGATCTCTTGAATTCCCCACTGCTCGAAAGCATTGTTGACTCTTCTCGGACTGTCGACTGATGCCTCTTGCTTTTTTAGTCAGAAAAAAATTCGCCAACAATATACCAGTTATCGCAGTGTGGACATTGGCCTATCAATGCGATCCATAAAAAAACTTAGATGGTCCCGGGCCGGTAGAGAAGTGGTCGTTTGGCGAAAACCCCAATGGTAAAGTTGTTTACACCAAGCGAAAAGGATAACGGTTGGCTAAAAAGCCGATCGAGCACTGTCAGCAATTCTGTTCCCCCGTGATTGCTATTTTATATCTTAAGACGTTCGAACACATTCATCACTAAAAATCAATGATTTCAATATTCTGCTTACATTTACCAGATGTGATGTTTAACCTACCAACCCACAGTGCGAGTGCATTCGCTCCAAAAGATGCTATCACCACTGGGAAAATTACTGAACACTTCTAATGTGATGTGTTTGGTTTTCTTTCTGCACAATCCCAATCTAGCTGTAGTAACTATATCTGGTGGCAATCTCAAAGCATTGTTACTACTACTCCTAGCATGCAACCGTGTAATGGGAATTTATGGTTTCCTATCAGATGAATAGCGTTGTTCTTATCATAAATAATACAAAAACCGTTACTTTTTTTCTCAGCCTTTTCATTTGCCTTGCTTGCTGGCCTGATCTATTGCTGTCGTCGTGGGCGACTGTTGAAAACAGTACGCTTTCCTTATTCATAGTTTTGTTGTGATTTAATGCATTTTCTACACCCACCGATTAAAAAGCCTTGCCCAATGAAGGTATAATTGCTGAAGTGTGCTCGAATGTGAAACAGTAAATTTGCCTGTGCTGTAGGATTCATTGACTACACAAACAGTTTTTAGCTGCATGATTGCTTGTCGGTGTTACAAACTGCAGCCTCTCTTTTTTACAGTTCTAACCACGAAGTCCGACCTTGCTGCGGACGAATATCTCTCACTAGGCATTTCTGTCGAGCTATAAATTCTTTCAAAGCTTCCCCTAAAGTAAGTATGTGCAATGGATGATGATGCTGTTGATGGCGTTATAAAACTGAACATTTTGTCCTCTCCGCCCACGGGTTCTCTTTCTTATCTTTTGGTGGACACACGAGGGCATCTTTCGGCATATTTCCTGTGACGAAATTCACCATCCTGCAAAAGAAAAGACGAGAAGAGGGAATTAGATACAAGCGAGTATTTTTGACCTGGCTCGAGGGACGTATCCCATGATTACACGCCATTTTGTGTATTAGTACAGCATGCCCTGAAATGGGAATCAGAGTGAGGTAAGTTGACGATAATGCCGTCTATATGATGATTGGGAGATCCTTTGAAGATTTTGTTGCCTTGTCGATGAAAACCGCACATCCGACTACTTTTGCTATGTCGTGTATATGGCTAGGATCCGATCTAAAGGACTGCAGATCTTCTAGTAAGTTTAATAATGACATTCACATCATCAGGCCTGCTTGGCTGAATCCATAGTCATCGTTTCACATGGCGACATGTCGGTGGTGATCTGTAGCAAGCTGTAAGGTCGGTTCATACACAGCGCGACCACGAATATGAAAGCAAGCGGCAAAAGCTCTCTTGCTTTTTATCCTTGCCTCGCAGCTTTTGAACAACGCTTTCCCCTCGTACACGTTCGTGATCGCGCTACATGCACATGTATGAACAAGAGTCAAAGCATTTCCACCAAGGCCGGTGAGTCACCGACCTCACGTAATAAAAAAATCAGATTTCTATCCAAAACATATTTCACCATTAAAATAATTGCGGGCGTTATTCATTTTGCGTCCAACAGTAGCGTTGAATTGAATTGGAAAAATGAAAACATTGAAATTGAATTAGGTTGTCATGTATTGTATTAGGAAAATGTCTGTAATTTGTATCATGTCATTCGAGGCTCCATGCATTTTAGAATTCACTTCCGTTTATATTGATCAATAGGTGTCGTGTAAAAGTATTTTCGGTCTTCTTCAATTGATTTCTTCCCGTTATATTTGGATAAAAAACAAGGTAGATCCATGCGTCATAATGTTGTTTACTTCTGACAGCCCTCATCGACTTTTCACGGTTTGGATGACTTGATCAGTGATTCGTAAAGTTCATAGCATGAGTATAACAACTGTTAACTTTGCTGTTCATTTGTTCGTGTATGGCTGGGATCATCTTTTCTGTTCTTCGATATTACTTCCACAAGGGTGTGGCCGTATATGAACTACCAATTTAGGCTGCGATTACATGGACTTCACGGTGTAGGCCTACGGACACGCTGACTGAAGGCGGTGACAGACTGGCGCGTAAGCAACGCGTCTGAAAGCGTTCAACCAATTAGGCAGGCGGTAACACGGACCGAAACACCTACCGAAGAATCTGATTGGCAGAAGTCCGTCACCGGCTTAACAATGGCTTCACGGTCGCAAACCCCTTGTGAAGCCTTTCCGCACATACCGTGTAGGCCTACATGTCGCCCTATTTAATCGCAGCCTAACGCAACACTAGGGGCCGATTTTTTAAAACGATGGCTAAGATAACCATCGGGTTTCATTAACCCTCAGTTGACAAACTGTTTGTTAATCGAAGTGAATTTTTCGATTTTATAAATCGTTGATAGCCAAACATTCTAAAAGTCAAANTGACGGTTGGCTAAAAAGCCGATCGAGCACTGTCAGCAATTCTGTTCCCCCGTGATTGCTATTTGATATCTTAAGACGTTCGAACACATTCATCACTAAAAATCAATGATTTCAATATTCTGCTTACATTTACCAGATGTGATGTTTAACCTACCAACCCACAGTGCGAGTGCATTCGCTCCAAAAAAAGATGGTATCACCACTGGGAAAATTACTGAACACTTCTAATGTGATGTGTTTGGTTTTCTTTATGCACAGTCCCAATCTAACTGTAGTAACTATATCTGGTGGCAATCTCAAAGCATTGTTACTACTACTCCTAGCATGCAACCGTGTAATGGGAATTTATGGTTTCCTATCAGATGAATAGCGCTGTTCTTATCATAAATAATACAAAAACCGTTACTTTTTTTCTCAGCCTTTTCATTTGCCTTGCTTGCTGGCCTGATCTATTGCTGTCGTCGTGGGCGACTGTTGAAAACAGTACGCTTTCCTTATTCATAGTTTTGTTGTGATTTAATGCATTTTCTACACCCACCGATTAAAAAGCCTTGCCCAATGAAGGTATAATTGCTGAAGTGTGCTCGAATGTGAAACAGTAAATTTGCCTGTGCTGTAGGATTCATTGACTACACAAACAGTTTTTAGCGGCATGATTGCTTGTCGGTGTTACAAACTACAGCCCCACTTTTTTACAGTTGTAACCACGAAGTCCGACCTTGCTGCGGACGAATATCTCTCATTCATTAGGCATTTCCATCGAGCTACAAATTCTTTCAAAGCTTCCCCTAAAGTAAGTATGTGCAATGGATGATGATGCTGGTGATGGCGTTATAAAACTGAACATTTTGTCCTCTCCGCCCACGGGTTCTCTTTCTTATCTTTTGGCGGACACACGAGGGCATCTTTCGGCATATTTCCTGTGACGAAATTCACCATCCTGCAAAAGAAAAGACGAGAAGAGGGAATTAGATACAAGGAAATGTTTTTGACCTGGCTCGAGGGACGTATCTCACGATTAGACGCCATTCTGTGTATTTAGTACAACATGCCCTGAAATGGGAATCAAAGTGAAGTAAGTTGACGGTAATGCCGTCCATATGATGATTGGAAAATCCTTTGAAGATTTTGTTGCCTTTCTGATTTCATCTGCTCAATTTATGTTGTCGATGAAAGCGGCACATCCGACCAGACTTTTGCTATGTCGTGTATGAATCCACATGGCTAGGATCCGATCTAAACGACTGCAGATCTTGTATTATAATGACATTCACATCATTAGGCCTGCTTGGCTGAATCCAAAGTCATCGTTTCACATGGTGACATGTCGGTGGTAATCTGTAGCTGTAAGGTCGTCGGTTCATACACAGCGCGACCACGAAAGCAAACGGCAAAAGCTCTTTCATCCTTGCCCGTAGCTTCTGAACAACGCTTTTTCCTCGTTTACGTTCATGATCGCGCTACATGTACATGTATGAACAAGCACTCAAAGCATTTCCACCAAGGCCAGTGAGTCACCGACCTCACGTAATAAAAAAATCAGATTTCTATCCAAAACATATTTCACCACTAAAATAATTGCGGGCGTTATTCATTTTGCGTCCATCAGTATCGTTGAATTGAATTGGAAAAATGAAAACATTGAAATTGAATTAGGTTGTCATGTATTGTATTTGGAAAATGTCTGTAATTCGTATCATGTCATTTGAGGCTCCATGCATTTTAGAATTCACTTTAGTTTGTATTGATCAATAGGTGTCGTGTAAAAGTATTTTCGGTCTTCTTCAATTGATTTCTTCCCGTTATATTTGGATAAAAAACAAGGTAGATCCATGCGTCATAATGTTGTTTACTTCTGACAACCCTCATCGACTTTTCACGGTTTGGATGACTTGATCAGTGATTCGTAAAGTTCATAGAATGAGTATAACAACTGTTAACTTTGCTGTTCATTTGTTCGTGTATGGCTGGGATCATCTTTTCTGTTCTTCGATATAACTTCCACAAGGGTGTGGCCGTATATGAACTACCAATTTAGGCTGCGATTACATGGACTTCACGGTGTAGGCCTACGGACACGCTGACTGATGGCGGTGACTGGCGCGTAAGCAACGCGTCTGAAAGCGTTCAACCAATCAGGCAGGCGGTAACACGGACCGAAACACCTACCGAAGAATCCGATTGGCAGAANCGTGTTACCGCCTGCCTGATTGGTTGAACGCTTTCAGACGCGTTGCTTACGCGCCAGTCTGTCACCGCCTTCAGTCAAACCCCTTGTGAAGCCTTTCCGTACATACCGTGTACATGTCGCCCTATTTAATCACAGCCTATAACGCAACACTAGGGGCCGATTTTTTAAACGATGGCTAAGATAACCATCGGGTTTCATTAACCCTCAGTTGACAAACTGTTTGTTAATCGAAGTGAATTTTTCGATTTTATAAATCGTTGATAGCCAAACATTCTAAAAGTCAAAAGGTTTACTTTGGTTAATTCACGGTTTGTCAGAAAAGCCGATGGTTAAACCGAGATTTACCTGAACTATCGTTTAAAAAATCGGCCCTAGGTTTGGCAATGAGAGGCATTCAACAACACCTTAAGCCAGTTTGGAAACACAATACACCAAGGTAATCAGTTTCACTGGCTTATACATGTACTTGCGTACATGTACGAATGTACGTATAATGACAAAGAATGAAATTAAATCGGTGTTACATCCTGTGGGGCAGAACGGTGTTATGGAAGACTTAGTTCCAACAATAGCCACAGCGTTGCCAAGGAATCGAGGCTAAATCCCATAAGCCTCAGAAGCTTGTTACTCCATTCCTCTATTCCATTATTGTACAGATTAGGGGATCTTACGGAGTAAAATGGAATTAGATTTCGCCTCGATCTAAGGGTGGAGTTTATTTTCGTCGCGAGAAACCTTAGATTTCACCGCTTTGAATATTGGAAGCAGCATAAGGAACCTGTAAAGCTAATTTGGCGTGAGGTAACAAACTTCGGGACGTATTATAAATCTGTCCGATCTCTCTGTATGCTGGCCAAGTTCGGTTTGTGTTATCTCATCGTTAGGTTCCCACTCGATTAAGCTGCTTCCGCAAACAGATTGTCCAAAATGAAAATCAATTTTAGGAAAAGAGAAAAAAAGAAGCAAATATCCATGGTCTCGCATACGGAATGAAGACCACACGTCCAGTGCACATGCTTTAGTAACCATTTGAAACATTAATTAAAGTCTTGTGGCCTAATTCCTGTCGTCAAATTCAGTTGACCAACACAAATAATACGCCTTATCTGCCATTTGCATTTTGCTGTTCTTTCGCTGCCTTTCCGTTCACACGCAATATTGCAATTGATCACAGAAATCATGGCCGACATACCGAGGCAGAATCTCCAGGAAACATCTTTTACATGAATGAGTTGTCTCGTTGGGAAAGGAATTTATTGGTCGGAGAAAATAAGTCGCATCATGCCTTGGGAATATTTGTGACAGTTGTTGCACGTCTTGGAAGGAACTTCAAAGGAATGCATGACGGCAATTCACGGCTGGCCGATTAACGCTTTGGGCGTGGGTCTCGCACAGTCAGTGATGTCAGTAATGAAATGCCAGTACAGCAGGCATACACTGTATGCTGTATATACTGTATACACTGACATTTACAGCAAAAAAGAAACAACTTTAAAAGACGTGGCTTATGAACTTAGGGTACTTCTTGAGTGACCGGTTTATACATTACGTGACCGGAAGAAGCTTTGCTCAGGAACAGCAGAGGAAAACAACCCGTCCAAAGCCATGTAATGCATGTACATAGTGTATACATTGTACATTGTGCACATTCGCTGTTGCTCGTCATGCTGCCAGTGCACGACGCAGTGAAAATATTTTATCATGCGTGATTGCTTATTGTCCCCGTATTTCCTTGGCTTTTAACCCATAACTTTCAATGAATTGGCCCCTCAAGACACTGTATATATCTGTTTATAGGGCGGTTTAGACGACAAGCCAAAACACCACATTCAGATTCGATCCGATTGGATCCGATCAACCCGCATCGGGTCTCATTTGCGTTTAGACGAGATTTGAATGTGGTCGTATGTGGTCCAATGCGGTTCAATGTGGATTCGGGACCATTTTAAATCCATGGACCGCATTGGGTAGCGTTTACACGCAAGAGTTTTGAACCACAATCGGATTCGATCGGATCGCATGTGGATTTTTGCCTGTCGTCTAAACGGCCCTAATATCATACTCAAAGGTATACAGTGACTTTTGCCGTATGAGGGCTGTATGCGCCAAATGAAGATTATCTTGAACTCAGGTTGAGCCACAACTTTTCCATTGTCACATCATGCCCTGGCAAACCTGCACAATTGAAAAGTTGTGGCTCAACCTGAGTTCAAGATAATCTTCGTTTGGTGCATGCGGCCCTAAGCGTACCCCAAATTGTCACCACAGCAGTTCCGTGGTGCTGGGCCCCTGCTAATGTACAATTTTTCAAGCAAAATCCACTGTCACAACGACAGCTCAACAAAAAACGACTTTTTGATTCCCTGAGCCTCCCCTTACGTCGCATTGCCAGTGTTATGATTAAATTAAAGAGGATGAAAGGGGATGAGAAGCATTCTTAGGAAATCCTTCGACTGGGAATAACTTCAGTAACAGGATTAGATCGCCATTGCTACAGGGCACAGTCGGCTCAAAGGTGATCGATGGGGGCAAGCATTTCCCCCTAATGACCCGAAAGATGATTATCTACGTCAGGATTGGCTGTTTGTGTGGATTATTCCAAGTGAGTTTGCATAAATTGAAAAGTGATCAACCGGAAACTCATTTTCGATATCCTGGGGGATGCTGATATAGAATTTTGAGGGGTCGTCTCAGCAAATGATTGAAATATCATTTCAATGTACACACTGTGGAATCCATGCTGGAATCGGCATTGTTTGCACTGTTGATTATTTTTCTCAAATTTTGAAATGGAGATGAACATTACTTCTACATGTAAATATGACAGCACATGGTCAAATTTTCAAACAATTTTCTGAAAATTCAGATTCGCAGGGCCTATAGGGTTTAGTTTCACATGTCCTTATCGAACATAGGCCTATATTCAGAAATAAAATTGATGAACAATAAACCACACCATATGCACGGCAAGCCTGAGGATTATTTAATGCATTGTTCAGGACAATAGAACTTGCACATGTACATTGGTTGAATGCATTGAAAGCTTCCTTCAGACTCTTTTTCATGTCCATCTTGCGTCGTCTTCCTGTACATCGTTCCCACCAGTGGCGATGCTGAATGATGAGGCCATGCCTCACGGTCAACCTCCTTTGACATAACAGCCGTTCTTGACAACAGAGTTGATCAGCTCGAGATCAAAGACCAACAAGAACAGATTCGACGTATTTTGAGCATGCTGTGACCCTGAGGACTTGTAAAAAGAATGCGGAAATTTTGTCTGACCCTTAGCGTTTGGAATTACGACTGAGGAAGCCCGTAGGTCATATCTGATGCCGTAGAGTGGCATGTTTCCGAGTTCTGAACCGATTGGGCGTTGTCTTCATCACCAATTTGCCGAGAAACTGGCGAGAAATGAAGTGGACGTCCACACCCAACCATCACGTTAATAACTGCATTGTCACTACGTCGGATTGCTTATCAACTCAAGTAACCTGAGTCCTCAGTGTTGACACCCACGTAATTCACAAAATCCCACGCACCACTGCGTCCTTAACCAATCTTTACCATCAATTCTGCCGACACAGAGTTAGTACATTTCCAAGTCAT
Organism: Notospermus geniculatus; assembly: GCA_002633025.1. Classification (NCBI taxonomy): domain Eukaryota; kingdom Metazoa; phylum Nemertea; class Pilidiophora; order Heteronemertea; family Lineidae; genus Notospermus; species Notospermus geniculatus. The sequence continues at coordinate 151,366 of NMRB01000807.1, read as the reverse complement.
TCTTCATCAGATGCGATTAGGCACACGTGTTGGCAATACTGGGATATTTGTCTGTGTCAACTGATATAATCCACCGTACTTATCCATGACGAATAGGATCCCTCTATCATGCTGGTCGTTCACTCGAATAATCGGGCGTCGAGTTTCGATTGATACGGATTGCCTGTGCACTAGTCAGTGTGTGACGCGATTGCCATCAAATCCGATTGACATCTTCTGAGTTAGCATTTTACTACTTCGTGCGCCTCAACAACTTCTTGGTGTACACGAGAGTTGAAATGGTTTGCTCTCAATTTGGCCCTGCTTTGGGTAACTATATGAGGTCAGAAAAATCTGAAGTTATTCCTAATGCCCCAATCACACTGAGCTAGTTCTCAGCACGTTCTTGAAAATTTTGCCGAACGGGTTCAAACTGTGTGCGAACGGAGTGGCAACTTTTTACACTCTTTTTACGAACTTCATGGACGGGAAGGGTGCTCCAGAACATCGAGGCATTATTTGGCCAAGGGTACACGTTCTAGCCCGTTTTACGATTTTTTTAGGACGGGGCAAAACGTTTTGAGAACTACTTCAGTGTGACAGGCCCTTAAAATGAGCGTCGTCTTCCCCACCAATTTGCCGAGAAACTGGCGAGAAATCAAGTCCACACCCAACCGTATTGATAACTGCATGTGAATATAGACTACCAGTGATAAATCACAGGCACGTTTGTAGCAAAACAAAGACCAAGATGAGTGTATACCCTTCCTTACGTCGGATGCAATCAAGACGTCTCTCTATCTCCGTCAATTTCCTTTTTCGCTGACAACCGGCAACATTAGTCAAGAGTTCTTGTTTTTGCAATCACCTGCTTCCGTGAAATGCACTCTTTGTCTGTGTTTCACAGATAGCCAAAGATGACTTTAGGAAAAAGGATGAATCCAATTTTCCGCCTGGATTTTCCGACTCATCGGTCACAACTGTAGTATTGCAAAACAAGTCAAACTTTGTAGTTCTGATGGAGTATATGTTGTGAATAGAGATGAAGAGCAGCATGCCTTACTTGTGAAGCATCTCTTGTCACCTAAGTGTACGTTACGTGCATGCACCTACATGTACAGTACACAGCGACGTCCCAATAGGCTACGAATACATCAGAGTGTACACTGCACGCTACACAGCACGCCGGTTAACAATGGACCTTATTCACGAAGCTCCCGTAACTTACGGGAGTGCGCAATCCCTTATAAAAATATTCTCCATTTTACCATAGTGAATGGTAATTTCGCACGGTAAAACAAGGTTTACCATGGTGAAAGCCACTTATACCATGGTAAACTGTCCTTTACCGTGCGAAATTACCAGGGTAAAATGGAGATTTTCATAAGGGAAACTATTGTCCTTTTGCGGACAATCTATTGTTCACTATCAGCCTGACAAAGGATTTGCGTATCCTTATAGTTACGGGGGGCTTTGTGAATAAGGTCCATACCTTTTAAAAATACAAAGGGTTCGCGATCGAAGCCTTTGTTAACCTTCCTGTCCCTGTAGCGTGTGGCTTTGTATTTGCAGCCTTATGGCTATCCACTACAAACTACAACATATATTTTTATGTTAACAGTGTGGGTTGGTGCTTTCCCTTGTTCTCTCTCCCTCCTTTTCGCATATAACTAGACCCTCCAACTTTTCACCCGTCCGATACGAAATAAATATTTGCCCAGCACTCAAAATGTGGCAATGTATTGGTCACTGCACACACTTGTGACGAGAACAGCATCGTCATGTACATGTACATGTACAATGCATATGGAAGTATTCACGTTGTGTTCAGATGGCAGTTTCACTTGTCGAATCAAGTGGTCTCTATGGTGTCCAATGGTATTATCATTAAGGAATCATACCATTGTATTATAAAATACAATCTGTTCTTTGCAGACAGAGAAATGGACAATTCCCCTTCGTTTACATGTACGCTACCATGGAGGTATAAAATAAGATACCTCCATGCTTGTACCTTCCTTTTCAGGTACGCCTACAATGTTAATCGTCAACTCTGACGGTGTCGTCGGACTACAGATGGATACAACTGAAAAATGGCCAGCTAAAATGAATATCCGCGGCATCAAAGTCAACAACAACCGCATCATGAGACCATCCTTCTCTCTGCAAGCGTCAACTTTACTTATTCTTCTGCTATCGGTGACTTCACTAAAAGGTGAGGTGTAGATATCAAGGTATGCAAGAAAGGGACACCTACATCCAGCGGTATTCTTGCTTCTTGGGAAATGGATATGTAACTGGAACGCCGTTAGCTAGATAAACGGTCAGTGTTGGGCTACATATAGGCTATCTGTAGCTCACTTTCCGAGTTTCTGGTGTGGAATCTGACATGCGAGCGGTACTTCACCGACTTCAAACCGATGACAGTCGGCGAATACCAATCAAGGAATAGCAATGTTGTACTCTACTATGGGTCAATGAGGTGATGGCAAGATATTGACACATAGCCAGAAGTATTGGGAATCCTTGGACGTGTTTCTGATGACGGAGACTGATTAACGAATGAGAAGAAATGTCTTTAGGGAAATGGAGTGCACTCAGAAGTGAGGAGTCCGGTCACTTGTTGTGACTGTAGTGGCCTTCATGGAATCAATGCTAGTAGGTGTTCTGGTTATGAACTATGTCGAAGATCAACAAGTGCACTGATGAGATGATGGGATTTCCAGTTGATTTTGACTCAGGAATGCTTCATGATGCATCTAGCACTACATGATCAAGTAGCTATAAGGATGTTCAAGATCTGATTACTCGTGCATGGATGGAGGTCGCCAATTCTGAAACGGCGTCGAGAGAATGGAATGTCAATCAAAACTAGGTTCAGACACTTCACCCCTCTCAATCCTTGCAGCTAAAATAACAATATAAAGATACTTTCCAAGACGAAATATGAAGAAGACGAAACTGGAAGAAGGTGAAATGGGATGAAGGCGAAATGGGACATGAAAAAAAATAAAGCAAAATGGGAGAAAGTGAAATCGGATAAACCTTAATAGTAAGAAGATGACGTCCATGCCTACGGCCAGACGTTGCAGATCATAGTTCTAACCTGATGAACTGAAGAAAAAATAAAGAGTTGAGAAGATGAAGAAGAAAGACAACACCGGTGTGACAGGAATCTAAGTCCCAGAGGGAGGTCGTGATGGTTCCCCATTACTCTTGTAAATGTGTCTATTGATCATTTGTTCTGATATACTGTAGCTTCATGGACGAGTGCCTTGTCGTCGTATTCAATCTCAAAGATGTTGCAGTAAGTTGTAGCTATTTAGAGAAGTTGCATAGAATGGAAGAGGAAGAGTTATCAAGTGAACGGATAAACCCTATTCAAATGATTATCGGCCATCGCATTATTGGAAATCGAACTCTACTCACAATTCATGCAGGATTCAATTTCTGCTTGTCATGCACGGCCAAGCGGAAAATCAATTAAATGCATGAGATAGAACGGCTATTGACTAAACAGATGTGACCGAAGTTTCTTTGACGAATGGCTTTGGACAGGAGTCGATTTTGCTCCGAAAGAATGAAATCTCCACAAGTCAACTGATGATGTAAACCATTACAAGCTTTGTGATTCCGTTGAAATGTACGTGTACGTTATACCAATGCCTTTTAGAAGTAGGCCCTCCACCAAAATCACAGTTGTATAAGGTCACTGGGATCTAGCATCTCCAACATTATGATGCCAAAAGTGTCAGTCTCAGGACGTCGATTTGAAGGTATCAACAGCCTGCTCTCTGTGGTCAGCAAGGCGACCGTCATCTACAGGGACAAGAAGCTGGACCTTGGCAACGCTAGGCATATCTTTAACATTTTTGGTATCTTAGCGAATCCATTAATGAAAATATTTAACGAATGCTGAATACAAAAATGGTGTCTTCCCGTATCGCCTTTTCCCATTTCGCCTTTTCCCAATTCGCCTTCTTTTTCCCATTTCACCTTATTCCCAAATCGCTTTATTCCCATATCGCCTTTTCCCGTTTCGCCTTATTCCCATATCGCCTTGTCCTGTTTCGCCGTATTCCCATTTCGCCTTTTCCCATATCGCCTTATTCCCATTTTGCCTTTTCCCGTTCTGCCATTTCCCAATTCGCCTAATTTGGGATTATCCAGATTTTACCTTTTTTGAAAATGGACTGACCCATGTACAGGCTTATTCAGGCCTTGATTGTGCGGTTTTTCAATTGATTTTAAAAAAATTCTTGTTGAGGGGTTAAATTCATTGTATGCCTTAACTAGGCCTACTTAAGGATTTAATTAAGGATTTATTTCTATTAATTCTTTACATCTTCGAGTGGTTTAATTTCTTATAGGCCTACTGTAAGGCCTGAAATAGATATCTTTTCATCAAATTTTTTTCAATGCTTTCCCAGCTTTCCATGGAGGGTGTATTGTCCCTCTTTTGAAGGGGCCAAATAAAAAGCTTTAGCTTAGCAGCAGTAGCATTTGTAAAAATTGAGGAGGGTCGAGGGGGGTTTATTCTTAACTATTTTCAATGTGGCCAAAAGAAGAGAGAAAATGTTTTTTTTTTCAAGTCTTTAATTCATTCAAGAATTCATTTCAATTCATTTTGGTTGGGAAATAATCAACACAAAAAGNAAAGTGTCAGTCTCAGGACGTCGATTTGAAGGTATCAACAGCCTGCTCTCTGTGGTCAGCAAGGCGACCGTCATCTACAGGGACAAGAAGCTGGACCTTGGCAACGCTAGGCATATCTTTAACATTTTTGGTATCTTAGCGAATCCATTAATGAAAATATTTAACGAATGCTGAATACAAAAATACAATGACAAATCTTTCAATTCAGGACATTAAAACACACCACGGTATAAACCACCGAACGGCGGTGTTTCATTCGATCAAAGCTAACGGTGTGTCAACTTGAATGAAAGTAACTAAGGAAACGTTATGTTTGCCCCTTGGCTAGATAACATATATCAAAGTTCACGCAGTATTTACGTGACCCTGAACGCCTTGGGCGTGCTGTACTAATTAGATCTGAGTGTCTCCCACGTATAAATACAGGGACATCATGACTTGCTATACAAAGCTGTTGTATGAATACGCCACCACGGATAAGGCGATTAGGTTACCGAAAAATATCGGTTCGTTTCTTTCAAAACCATTAGCTTGTATTGGGCTATACAGTCATGTATGCCGAATGTGAAAAGAACATTAATCCAAATACGACTGTGGAATCTGACGCGCCCAGGAATAAAAGCCTATAATAGACTCCATTAATAAAAATCTTTACCAGCGATTGGAATTTTCATTCGCTTTGTTATATACATGTAGTTCTATAGGCAACATCCTCGCTCGAGGAACGTCCTTGCACGGGAGGGCACTTTGAATCGATTGATAACATGCCTTTTGTTTCTTTGCATCTTTAACTATACGTTTATCGATTCACTGAACGTGGGTTTCCCTTGTATATTAAACTTGATGGAGCAAGTTCATTCTGAAAGTCAGTTTACAATGTATAGCACACGTAGCCAGCACAGACTGCATAAAATGTGATTCTTGCTAAAAGAGCATGTTCAAGCAATAGATTTTATACACGTACACATCGAAGAAAAATCAACGAACGTTCCGTCGGCCACGTATGCAGGCATGAATTCCCCTGAGTCAGATCAACCACCAAGCAACTAGTTAAAATCACCTGCTTCTTCCCTGGAACCTTCCAATGAATAATGTAGCCAGACAGACAGGTGCCTTGGAAGTTGATACTGGTATTTGGTCAACGTGACACCTAACCAGCCGCTCCACTCCAGCTCGGTAAAAGAATACGGTCATTCCTGATATCAGCGATTCTGTACGCCCACCCTTTTCGCAGTCTATCCGAAGAAAACTCGCCAATCATCTAATAGATTGATCCAGACTCCAAGGGCTTGCCGATTCATTCTCAGTATCACATCGATCGAATTTAATCTGAAGGAACAAGGCCATTGCGAATCAATATGAAATGTATTGGACGTCACTTACAATTGGCAACTACATACTGACGATGACACTCGAAGGTTACCGAGATCTCAATCGACTAAAGAGAAGAGGTTGATGTTTCATTGCTGGTCTGCTCCCTCTTTGGTTTCCCGGACGCTGAAGGCGGCGTCAGATTACATGAGGTGGGCAGCGGGATGGGCAGTGATCATCAAAGATTGACACGTATGTTGAGTTTTTGGGAATCGAAAGATTCTTTACGAGTGGTGTTTCAGAACCAGTCATCTCTTCCTGGCCAATTGACGACATTGCATATGATGCTTAGTTTTTAATCCATTTTTATGCGTAATTGTCACATAGCCCACATGTATGACCGCATAGAGTGTTTGCACAAAGCACAAAGAACGTCACACAAAATGATATACAGTAATGTTGTAATACGAAGGGTAGCCTCCGAATTTCCGACACATTTTCGACCCTAACCAGGGTTTTCCTCAGGCACTTTCTAGTCGAGCTACCAGAAGTGAAATAGTGGCCATATTGGAGGTATAAACAAAAGAGTTTTTCACCATGCAGTCACGGTCCATGGAGATTAACTTCTGTTGTTTTGAAAGTCTGTTCTTTTGTTGTATGCCTCCACCATGGCCGCTGTGACATCACATGCAAACATCTTATAGGAAATTGTCCCTCACAAAGAAACAATTCGGACGAACTCTGATATGTTCAACAAGAATGTGTTAGATAATAAACTAACTCAACAAACGGATCACAAAAAATAACACCGCGCCATCAACGAAAGCGAAAGAAGCCATACACCCGATTCTGTTTCAACTTGTTAACGTTAATACCTGAATAGGCTGGAATAAATTGCGATATCAATAAAACCGTTTATAATGCTTTGTGTGAGCCAGCCACCCACCATCAACAGGGATAAATAAAACCACAGACACTCTAATGACAAAACCAATAAACTGTCACAGTAAACCAATTCTCTTGGTGAAGCCATACACATCCTGGTGGATATTTCGTTTTCCTCGACAATAAGGAAATCATATTAAGGATGGCCAGACAAAGTACAATCATCTCCTCGCGATGATTATGATATCCTTGCGTGAAGACTCGAGATCAGTTTCGGCTAACTGCGATAAATTTGGGGACGAGTTGTGTGGACCTCCATAAAATACCTTTTCGTGCAGCTAGTGTGTTCAGGGGCCATATTCACGAAGCCTTCGCAACTGTGCGTGCACGCAAGTCTATTGTTTGGCTGTACATGTCCTATTGTTCACTGACTGCCTTACAATGGATTGGCGTGCACGCAAAGTTGCGAAGGCTTCATGAATATGGCCCCTGGGACCCTTGTTCACAAAGCCACCGTAACGTTGAGGGTACGCAAATCCTTTGTCAGGCTAGTGAACAATAGGTTGTCCGCAAATGGAAAATAGTTTACGCACTCCGTAATTACGAGAGTTTCGTGATAAGGTCCCTGGAAATTAACAATATGAAACGACCAATCACCAGCGTTTACCATGCTCTTTGCGAAGGCTCTGTTGTTTTCGTCTGGCTGGTTGGCCAATAAAGGAACGGAACTCTCTAAACTACTATAGCCTTTTACAATGTACATTCATATCATAGCACCACTTGAAGTTTACAAAAAAACACAGCCTTTGATCACACACTCTTCAAACATGTAGGGCCAAATTCATAAAGGGTGTTTAATGTTTAAGACTTCCACCATGCATTTGACGAAGTTACACGCGTCCAAGTCTTAAACACCTTTTATGAATTTGGCCCAGGGTCTACGCCGTCGAACCCTTCTATGTCGAATTAGCGGAACCAGCGGAAACAACGGAACCAGCGGAACGTGGTCTGCAGCCGATAGAACGAACACGTGAATCGTCCTTGCTTCGTTTAGCTGTTGACTGAAAGCAACACTCGACTCGGTGTTGGTAAGCAACACACGGCTGCAGTCATGGTGTGCGGATTGAGACCTAAATGTAGGGAAAAACAATGTTGTTTTTTAAATAATAACTGCACTGTTCAAATCGAATTGTTAGGCGCCGAAAAAATAGGTCTACGGTAGGCCTAGGCCATGTAGGCCCACCGGTAGCCTAGCCTAGACCTAGCATGCCTAGGGCCTACACTCAAGTTCCGCTGGTTCCGTTGTTTCCGCTGGTTCCGCTAATTCGACATGGCCATTATACCTTGTATTTCACAACCAGTCCTTACCAAACATTCAGACACTTGGCTCAATACTAATAAGGCTATAACATGTATTGTTTGAAGGCCAGGGGGCTGTTTCCTAAAGTAACTTTAAGGTAACGGTACCATTAACTTCAATGCATTTTCATTTGGTTAAAGGTATCTTTAGCTTAAAGTCACTTTATGAAACGGGGCCCTGGCCATTGGTTACAACAGGTTCTAAAGGTGAAGATATAGAATACACAGAGAAAGCAACAGGTAATAAAGGATTCTCGGAGATTGCGCAACTCAAACATGTTCAAAATCCTGTTTGTGGTTGATGTACATGTACCGTACCGGTACATCAATATCGGATTAGTATTGTTCACAGAAAGAGAGAGCGCGCGATTGCAGAAACTGCAATGTACCACTGACAGAGTAGGCTATACCGCAAGTTAGAGGAAGGTACTCCGCAGTGCGTGCCACACTGGATGACTTTGGACCTTTTCTCTCTCGCCCTGGCGAAGAACGACGAAAGAAAACATGTTTCGGTTGCTAATAGAGATCTTGTTATTGCCATGGCAACGACAGGTAAACTTTATTACGTACCTAGATTGCCTCGGTCGATGTGACAACGTTTATAGTAATACTTAGTTTTACGAGATTCGCAAATATATTGGGTTCGCAAGATAAGGCTGTTATTGGGCTCTGCAAACGATGACATGTCTTATAGCTTTCATCTTCCCAAATCTAAGCTGTCGGTGCGCCGTTCTTGTTCACCGTCATGACTGACTTACAATGTGCGCATGCAGGGAGCGCGTTGGCGTAGTACATGTAGTCGGACGGTGAGAGACGGGTCCGATTCCCTGCCGAATCGCCACTTCATGTTCTCAACTTGTCTGAAAGGATCAAGTGATGTGCTGAATGAGCTGCTTCTTCAGTTCCCAAGAAATGTTACGGAGAGACTGCAGGGTTGTGTGAGTGCGTTGCGACTACAGTGAAAAGCGCGATATAAAAATTCTATTCTAAGATTAGATCTGTTATCATGAAATTGAATACAAGTACATGACTGTACTCTCATCGTTTCAGGCTGAACACACTGGAAATGAATGAAGCCAGCAAACAATGGACCCTCGGCCTACAGCGAAGACATTAAATGCTATTCTTTTTTTAAAGAAAACTGCACTTGGAGATGCACGCCAACCTTCCGTCATTTGTGGTTCCAGTACAGAACAAAAATAGTTGTTTAGCCAGAAGAGTGGGTGCAGAGGAGTGTTTCCATAGTTGCATTCTTGTTCTTGCTACACCCTGTGTTACTGAGTGCGATTGGCGCCTCCAATATTTCTGCGGAAAAAGCAGTTCCGATGTGTTTGTCAAAGGCATGACTGCATACGCCATTTATTTATGATGAAGGTTAATTGGATGGATCATAAATATTGTTACTTACTGCGATCAATTACCTCGTACATTACTGGCTTCAAGCCTCGGGGTTACAATGGCAAAAAGCAGAGCTGTAGAAAAAGAAACGCCAATTGATTGCAGCACACGGAACAGAAATGCCTGTGGAACTACCGGTAATTTGTCTTCGTATCCACATGTACGCGTCCTGATCGAGTCTGTATCAGCGAAAATAGAGACTGGTTTTGCATGTGTATGTAACCAGTTGGAGGCTATCACTAATAAAGTGCTTGTTCTGATTGCTGGTGTTTAAAACAGTTGGAACTGACGTGAGCATAAAGAAAGAGAAACTGGTGAAAAAATGGCAGAACAACGAAGCCATGAAGGCTCATCCGATCTTCAATCTCCAAGCTTGAAATCGGACTTCATTCTTGAAGCTTGACGTCTTGGAGTTAAGCTTGAAGATTGCAGTCCGGGGTCAACCTTGAAAATTGAAGTTGAGGTTCAAGCTTGAAGATTGAAAAGTTCGGGTTCAGGTTGAGATTGAAGACCGAATGAGCCTTCTGAGCTGGGCTTTCACACAGAACCCACACAGCACATCCAGGAGAACACATAGTAAAAATTGGATGTACCATTTCATCTCTGAGGGCAATACCTCATGTACACACTTACTATAAAAGTACGTTGGTCAATGTCATTCATTCAATCAGTGCTGGTAAGTTAACAACAAGAAAAATGTCTATCAGGCATGTAACGTTGCCGACGTAAACTCGAAAATAAAGAAGCATATCATACCACTCTGTTTTCGTGGTAGTACTACGCCAGGGCTAAGAGTTAAGGCACACTGCTGTCAATTATGACCTCTGAATGTGATATTGACGTCATGTTGCTGTCGCAGAATCAGTGCCCTGATGATCGATCGATCCCTATATATATGATCAATTATGTCACAGAAAACTTTCGATTAGAGACCGTACCGCCTTCCGAACACAACTCATCAGTGGGCTGTCGACACAAAATGATAAATGCAGTCGTAATTGAGTGTTGAGTTCGATGCGTAGGACAAGCTATATCCCCTTCGCTAAGTAATACGAAGCGGAGAGGATAAACCACTTCATGTTTTGTAAGCGTCGATGTAGAAATGTCCACCTTCCATTAACCCCCATCCCACCCTGAAAGGATTACATCACAAAAGAAAAACGCTTCCATCACAACATTGACATGCATAATGGCGCAAAAATCTAAGATAATGTTGTAAGGTCCATTAGAATATTAGATTATTTCAAAGCATTCGATTCTGTATTCATTTTTACACTAAAACTTGACTACACATTGTGGAAATTGTTCTTTCGCCGTGAATCTTACAGCGAGGACTGATGCCATTTCTCATGAATAATCCGACTGCGCTACAATGAAAAATGTCGATAGGGTCATGTTCGGAGCATATTGGCTTAAGTAACAACGTGACTCTCGAATTAAAGAAAAATTGGATTTCTTAAAATCTGGCCGATTTTCACTTCATGAGTAATGGCTTTTTCATAAGTAATCCTCGTTGTGTTTTCAAACGCGAAGGCGGTGAATAATACATGTTTTCCGGTGTAAAACGTTTACATCACGCCTTTTTAACTCGCTCTTGGAATTATGCAAGTGATTAAAGACATGCGTGGTCGGCTTTCCTAAGACAAAAATCCGTTTTATCGAATTTCCATTGTTCAGTATAGAGCAAAACATTGGGGAATGCTTTGATTTCAACAGCGTGTCAAGTGCATGTACTTTTAATCAACATCGCTCAACTTCTACATTTTCTTGTAAGAAAACTTTTGGCTGAAAAAAACTTGAATCAAACTGCAGGCATTGGCCGGGTATTCGACATCTCAGCTCAACAACTACGCAGCAAAATAATCGCAACAAGAGTTTTTTTGCCAATGATCTACACAATAATCCTGCGCAGTAAGCTCTTCCAATGGGCACGATGATGGTGTACAGCATTTTTCACGAAAGGACCAATAAAGGAATACGTGGTTGTTACGCATCGATGTTCCTTGAAGGAACAATTCGTCAGTAACCCCAACATTAGGGCCGCACTCAATTCAAAGATGGCTTGTGTGCGATAACACTTATAGTTTTCTTGGGGAAAAGGGAATCCTTTTTTTCACATTCTCGTACTTCTCTTGTTTGTACATGTGCATGTACCTACGCGAATACAATGGAAGAGATAACTGAAAAAAGAGTACCATAAGTCAGTGGTACAGTAGCCTTCACATCGACTTTAATGCCCGATTAATCATTCTGACATTATGCTCTTAATATGTTCCTCATCTATATTAATGCGACCATAAAGGTAACTTGATTCATAGGTCCTACTTGTATTGAAACTGTGTGCAATTCTGAGTAGACTTACATGTACATTTCAAAGCACGCAATGGTATGGTGATGCATACCGTGCTTTTGCCCTTTGGCGAATCATGAAATGACAACTTTACGTACATTACTTTACAATACATTGCGTATTTTATGTGTGTTATGAAAAAAAACAGTCAGAAGATGGCTCACAGTATCTCCACTGCACTGACACACGGCTAAGACAGATGAACGTACTGAGGGCAAAATCAATAGTAATCGGACTCCAGCCACAAAAAGTTGTTCCCGGGACTAAAGAAACACAGAAGAACCCTCTCTTTCCTATTATCATTCCATCATCGCTTCTCTCAATGGGTTTTCTTCGTTGCCTGATCATGGTTTGCCGATAGAACGTGTTCATAATAGACAGTTAGCTGGATAAAGTGCGGTTGGAGATGTGGTGCCTACCGACTGTTTTCGGATGATTTTTTTGTGTTTTTTCGCTAAAATCGTCCGTGTCTTGCGATCCTGTCTGTCATTTGGACGTACATGTAAGATTTGATCACGATCGAATCATCAGCTAGGATTATTTCAGGGCGCGTTTACCAGATCCGACTGACCTATATTTTCATGTTATGAGGTATTTTCTTCCTGGAAAAATTCAGCTATCCTAATCAAATCAATTGGGTTCACATCTGTTTCTCGGAATATTGGTGCTCCACCTAATATCCCAATCCCATCGTTCGAGCAACTACATGATACATGTACTTCATCAAACGTACATGCACATGCACTGAAAAACTCTGCTTCGCCAAAATGACGAACTTAGGTTTTCCATTTATCACCAAACTGAGTATAAAATTCGTCGAAACGACAAATCCACCGTTCGTCATTTGGGCCAACCTTGTTAGAGATTGCTTGAGATACAACAAGGGTTCGTCAAAATGACGACCGTAGATTTGTCGTTTCGACGAATTAGATACTCAGTTTGGTGATAAATGAAAAACGAACCTACATGTAAGTTCGTCATAGAGTTTTTCAGTGTGTAGCCTACTTGTAACATGAGTTAGCACTGATAGCGTTAGTAAGATCAGTAAATACGTATAGGCCTACTATCGAAGCAATGTTTTCTGACTGTTGACCTTTTTCAATAAAAAAAGAAAACTTCTCAGTATCCCTGGTCGTATGGGCAACAGGAGCTGCCATCATTGGTATCAGCTTGCCAAAAACAAACAACATCATAGGAAATTAAGCACCCCTTAGAAATAATACACTACTTTGTCCGACACAACCTACCAGTGGTCATGTAGTTAAAAAGTAACGCAAAAAACATAACTACAATAAGGGCAGTGGAATTGCAAAGGAATCAGGTGTATGAAGGTGCGGGAAGATGTTTTTTAATACTCTTGACATGAACAATGCTGTGATCTAATGATTAGGCACCATTATGACTCGCTATCTAATTTTCTAAACCTCGACCCCAAAAAACTTCTGCAATGTATGTACACGTAACAGACACGCCAGGCTCTTTCACCAGTCTGTTATTGAAAAAAATCGGTATTGTAATGTAAGAGAAGGTATGTCCTGTCAAATATCGCCGATTTTGGACACTAATGGTTTATTGTCTGGTCGTCCGAGATTTCCTGTAACATTTTATCGCCATCATATTATTGGGTTGCACGATTCCTGCTGTGAGGTACAGTATAGCAGGAGCAGGGACATTGATTTACTGTCAGAGGTATTGAACTGATCATTACTTCCCTCAAGGGTGCATATCAGCGCAAAGACAAGATAACAGCTATTAGCGTACGCGTTAATTAATAACTGCTCCAAGGCACATAATCCAAGGATGCGCAAGTCCGCTGACTTAAGGTAACTTTTGTTTGATCCAGACGAAGCAATGTGATAACTTCAGATCCAGCTATCCACCAAGACTAGTTATTGATTTCTTAATCTCATTACAACAGCATTAATTATAAATTATAGATTATATAGGTGACGCATCGACCACCTTTTTTTCAACTTAATTTCTCTGGATAATGGCTTATTCTATATGTCCGAAACACGACCATGACAGGTTACGGATGGGCTGCGTTCTCAAACTGGTTTCGGTCAAGTGAGCCACCTGTCGGTTGAAAAAGGAAAACAGAAAGAACAATAAAGGTATTTATACAGTTTGAGTAAGCACATTTGTACCGTTATTCATTTCAGTCGAAGTGTAAGTACTATTATTCTGTTTGACTAAGTACCATTCCCGCGAACCAGCGTGCCTTTATTTCGCTATCAATCACTGTGGGAGTAAGTTCTAAGTCCTTTCCGGCCGAAAAAGGGAAATCATATACTCAGCTAAACGTGTGTTTGCATAATTTACTTCGCTACGCCCACGTTTGAACATGTCCATTTCCGCGCCCTGCAACTTGCCTTTGAACCGCTGCAAGAGAATAGCCTTGTCACGACTTTGAAGTAGAGTAATGCGACTGTAGTCAGTTAGCACAATGCTATTAGCGAGATTGTGTAGAACTATGGAATTACATACGGTATTCCCTGTGCAAAGTGCACCATACACTAGTCGCAGTGTCAGTGTCAATCTGATACTGCGCCTGGTCGTCGCTTTGATGTCCAGCGGACAGAAACGCTTTCCTGTCAGTATCTCGGAGATGGATGACCATATTTCGATCAGATATGTACACTTGCACGTGCAAAACTTATGCAAGCTCTCATTTACTCTTTATATGAAGGGTCAGAGCCAGAACAACCTAAGTGCATTTTTTTATTTTACAGGAGAAGCTAAAACACTTTTTTGCACATAGGTCGTTCTGGCTCTGAAAAAAAGTATTTTTGATGAATTTTAGCCAAATGCTAAGATATAGGCATTTTATGCTGATTTGATAAGAACAAGAAATATTTTTGCTTCTTCAAATCACACTTAGTTACCGTTTAGAGTTTCTAGGGAGCATGCGAAACACAACAGACTGTGGGGCTGGGCCCGTATTCATAAAACTACTTAAGTCATGTAAGGTGCTTGTTGAACAGAGTTCTTTGCAAGCTTCATTTTGATATATCAGTTCCAAAATAACCAAAGTGGCACAGGTTGTTCTGGCTCTAAGAAAATACTACAGTAGCCTCTCGAGTTGACCCTCTGATATAATCATAAAAACCTCGTCTCCATCATTACTAAATTCAGGTAAGCAACACTGGCGAATGCAAAAATGTGGGAACCAATCAGTGCGCTTGTTACTTGTAGTAATGATTATTGTGATTGGCTGAGGGGAAGGGCAGACTTAGAAGTAGCATTGTATGATTACATAATATTGGCCATGCTTTTGCATCCGTCATCCCTCCCAATATAATGTTGGTGTTGATAACCACCATAAAATTCCATAATGTTTCGCTGAGCTACATGGAAAAAATGCCTTGCAATCAACGTGTCTGAGAAATATTGACATCGGAAGAACTTGTATAATATTGCCAATTAGCTTTCCCGAGTTAAAGAACGTCACGCTCCCCTGAAAACTCATTATCTACAACTATAATGTGCTAACTGGTCCTTCAAAGGATTTCTAATGATTTTCACATGATCAAAGCCTGCAGAGTCATTTTCATATGGATCACCTCATTATGTTATATTTCATAATTTTCTCAAGACGTCTATGATGTATTCAGACACCTTTGATATTGAACTACACTGTACGATAATCCCCCATTGTCCCTAATGGCCGGCCATTTCGGATTGCAATTCAAAGCAGCCTAGTGAAGCAGCAGGAAATCGATTTTTCAATTAGAGTTTGAGGTGGCCTTTATATTGGTTTAGCTTGAAGCTGATGGGTATGTGTTGGTGATCACAGTGGTGAACGTCTTTTGAAGCGGTAGCTTCGAAATATTGGGTTTCCTGTCGTTGGATGTTCCAGGGTGGTCTGGTGACAGCGATGATAATTTGACTTATCAAAAGCTAATTTTTATCGTTCTCTTGCAAGAACGTGAAGCAAGATGCCTAAAATCGAGGCTGTCAGGCTCGAGGCTGTCGGAGGTAAAAATTACACTCATATTTCCTTACTTGCCACGAGGCGGCAACGAGAAGAGAAGGTGGAAACGTTGCCCCTCGCCACAGATCGTTCCCAGTTGATTCTTTATCATGGCATTTGTTATGACACGCGCGCTTCGCGGTGCTCTATTGATTTCGCTAGGATTGGGGCAATTTTTCGCGATTTGAACGCGGTTCGCAGGAAACCGCTGGACGGAATCGCTTGATTTTTCACCACTTGCCCTAACTATTGTCAAGCCACGTGTGAAAGGAGGGATTCTTCGAACTGATCTAAACTGACCATTTTTTGGATGATTTTGTGGCGAATTTTTGCCGATATTTGGTAGACTATCTGCCTGCCTGCGGTGTGAAAACAGGTATGAAAATGACCTACAGTGTGTCTTGACTTACATAAACCATCGTCTCTACAAGCCTTGTGTCTATACAAACACCTTAAAGAACACAAAAGTCCGTTCATAAATGAAGCTTTTCCGCATTTTACGCTTTTACGCATCCAAAGGAGCTGATTCCTCTACATAAGTGGAAGAAAATGTTGAATATGTCATGTATGAATTTGTGTTGTGTGTTATTTTTCACAAAAAAATCGTTCATGGAGATACACTTACGATGTTGTCATGTAGCATTTTTAACATATCAGACAATCTTTCCCAGGGAAGTATTTTCATGTCTCGGGGCTATAGCAGACAAACTTTGTCAGGGGAACATTTTCATGTCTCGGGGCAACGGCAGACGAAGCTTGCCAAGGTAAACTTTTCGTGCCTTGGGGCATTGTATTATTCATCTTTCTAGTAATCATGGATGCAGTTCGCATTCCTTTCATCAGTCAATCCATTGAACGACAGCTTCGATCGCTGATCCACAATCGATTAGGCGTGATCGCAGGTGATAAATTATTGAATCGAACCGTTAGGTGAACAATACTCGGTGCATGTGACACGCCTGGATAAAGTGTCACTGTTATCTCCGAGGGTAGGCAGCTAGGACTAGACGTCATGTACTTTCAGTTGCACCGTGACTACTGTGGGTGGGTCGCCGATAAAAGTACGTATAACGACGGAAAAAGGAGTTGTCTAAGCAAAGTCGGTCTTTCTTGATTGCGAATGACTTATTTCAAACATTGGGTAGCTAATGATGAAACAAAATTTAAACCACTTCCTGCATACGACGACGTAATATTACATTACCTCAATATCCCCAAGGATAATCCTTCTCACCAACACAAATTCTCTTTCTGAGCCTTCCGGCGTGACGACAAATCAACAAGCCCCGAGGGAATCCTCCTGTGCGATTCCGAAGCCTGTCATGGTGTGTTCGGTACTGTGCTCGTATTACGTTCGGTTTATGAATACATGAGGTGAATATAAAATTACATTACAGACGGAAGAAACCCACTGAAGTAGGCGACCTTCACGACTCAGTTTTACAGATGTCATTTTGTCTGACAAGCACTTGATGTCTTTGGCGAAGGATGCTTCCGTCTCATATTACGACGTTGTGTGGGTTGTTTGATATCACATCAGGAATCCATTCACAAAAAATAACTAATAATACTGCGACAACCCTTCATCCTTTGTGATATGTAACGTGCTTTTCCACTATTAGGATGTCACTTTATTATGAAAACTTGTGTCAGCCAGATTTCACTTTTCGGATAATTTGCAGAAATTCAGTCGGGAGTTCAATCTCGTACCCAGATCTACCTCATCCAAGGATATCTCTGGAAAGGGCTACGCCTTGACCAGAATTTCTGGTCAACCACTGGCAGCGTGCCAAAATATTTGTTTCACGCAATATTTCGTAATGATGACTCAAAAATATCATATATGCTTAAAAGCCATATAATACCCCAAAACACGAAGTTGTTTGAGTATTAGACCAATTTCAACGAATAGTTAGTTGGGAACTATTTGACGTCATGCCGCGGGTGCCAGCCTTGGTGTGATT
Organism: Notospermus geniculatus; assembly: GCA_002633025.1. Lineage (NCBI taxonomy): Eukaryota > Metazoa > Nemertea > Pilidiophora > Heteronemertea > Lineidae > Notospermus > Notospermus geniculatus. The sequence goes on along the minus strand of NMRB01000807.1, from coordinate 133,491 downwards.
CGCCTCAAAATTAGTATTTATCGATGCGCTGATGTAACCAAACCCCTGACAACGCGCATGCGGAGTATTCCTAAAGTAGTACCGGCCGCAGCCCTTTCCAGTGGTGTTGTAGGTACGTAAACCCACTGGGGACGAGTTTGTCGGGAGTTCTAAACGAATGAATTAGTTTGCGCTTGCCACTGGCTGGTTATTGGCGTGATTTTTTGTAATTGGTTTTGGTGACTGGTCACTTTCGTTATGCATCACGCACTAGCCATTGCTGAATTAACAGCCACTTCTCGGACATGATTTACATGCGACAAGATTTGGGCCAGTACTCATCAATTACAGTGTTAACCCACGACGAGACGCACATCTCAGCCGATTGGCTATCCTCGCGGCTGCGATTGATCAAAAACCAGCAGGGCGGCAAATTACATTGGCTGACCCGTCAATACTTTTGATTTCAAACATAATATATTGAACGAATGAAAGATAGTTTGGTCGAAATACCACCTTGGCCATTCTCGCTCCGATCCGCCGATACCCTTGCGAGTGACACCAATCGATGGTAAAAGCGATCTGTATGTGATACTGCCAGCTTATGGAAGGCTAACATGCTTGCCGTTTCTGGTTTAAAAATCGACACTTCAGGGTCTCTCGCCGCGTTTTTGTGTGTCTCTTCACGCATGCGGGCTACGAAGACGCCATCGCCTGCAGCATCAAAAACCTATTAGCCCCCGAACCGATCAAACGCTCAAACTAATGTAATTTTTCTAAGAGTCTCCTCAACAATATCTAATGATTTTTTCAACGTTTGAAGCGCCTGGGGAGGGAAGATTTTCAATTACACAGTCAATTGACGCACGGGTTATCAATTTGCGAGATTAAGGACTCTTTTCTAAATGTATAGTTTGTTTTCAAAGCGATTTCACCGACGGTCGGTATAGGATATCGTTTTCCATTGATGTGTTTGTCAGCTGAGTTTGATGAGCTATTCCTCGAATCAATGAGCATCAAAAAGTACAAAGCGAATACTTCAATCGAAGCTTGAGCTAAATTAAATTGCGGAACGTCGTCCACATGAAACCACCACATTGACCGTACGCCAAGATTGGCCACACTCTGTGAGTGGTTTGGGAATCTTGCAATTACCGATTGTTTTAGAGCTTAAAGCTAGGAATCCACCATTGATTTTCAAGCTGATTTTGCGTTGCGACTTGCTTTGCAACTGGGCACTCGATCGTCGCAGTGGACTAGCGAGACGTGATTTCCACCAATGGCGAAGATGTGATCAATTTCAGTCGGCGACCGGTATCAGTTCCTTGCGGTCGTATTCAATCGTAGCAGGTTGCAACGCAAGTCGCAAAGCAGAAAATCAGCAGTGGATTCCTAGCGTTAGACTTGTCTGGCCGTACATTTCTTTCACATAAGCGGGAGCTAACTACCTGTTGGAGTGTTCATTTTATAGTGTAAATTTCATGAAGCCATCGTATCCGCACTCAGCAGCTACACGACGCTGCCTCACTTCCCTACACAAGATGAAGAAAACTGATGTCTTGATTACATGATTGTTTGATGGCTTGCGGTGTAACCGTGACAAGATGACCGAGGATGGAGCCTGATTGGGCAGCACTGATTGTGCAAGTAGATACATCGCCAGATATCGCAGGAAACGGCCGCAGGTGATTTGCAAGATAAGGCAGGTGGTTTCGGAGTATTATGGGATAAGGTACGTGAATGGTGACGGTACATGCCAAGAAATTAAAGGGACTAGGAAATTTTTTTCAAGCTTCGGTTATTACAAAATGCTAGTCTTTCATGATATATTCCCACCGTCAATTCACTTTTTCAATTAAGTGTTAATTACTGGCACCCAGACAAATCAGTCATCACCACACCATGGAGTATTCACCACGTCACTGGGAACCTCATCGCTGTATGTATTGTATGGAGCGAGCTTGTACTCTATTATGTTGATTAGGTTCCCAGTGACGTGGTGAATGCTCCATGGTGTGGTGATAACTGATTTGTCTGGGTGCCAGTAATTAACACTTAATTGAAAAAGTGAATTGACGGTGGGAATTTATCATGAAAGACTAGCATTTTGTAATTGACCGAAGCTTGAAAATTTTTTCCTAGTCCCTTTAAGGAGTGTGTTTGTTGAAAAGGAGTGGGTGTCAGATCTTGCATTGGTTTGATTGATTCGGTATTAACTTACTGCAACAGGTTCTCTCAAATTGATGTATTCATGCAGCATATACCAAACTCGACGCTAGGTGGCGAGGATATCAACACTAGTATCGACGGTAAATATACGTACATGTAAAGTAATAATAAAGTTATTCTGTTTCATTTTCGACCAGATAAATATTGTTTTCTGCAAATAATATCATTTTGAAAAAGAAGTTCGCGTCACATGAAAGACCAAAAAGATGGCGGCCCCACCGACGATGACGTCAAGATGTTCAAGATGGCGACTAGCGTCAATAGCAGTGTTAAAATTTCGTCCAAGTATCAAAAAATTTCAGCGCTGCGTGGAGTATGAGCATATACATGTACATGTACATGTACTTTCTGTTGTCTGGCTGCATACGGGAACAAAAGTGCTGCAACCACGATGATGTTGTTCAGTTTAATAAAATGAGACGGAATATCATCTCGTTAATGTCACTCTTTGTGGAGCTACACATGGTTAATTTACCTCTTCATTCAAATTATTCCTCTGGCCGCCCACGAGTATGACAAACAAAATAATGAGGTGCAAGGCGCAGGTGCAAAAAAGGAGATTTGGCATATTTTTTCTCTCCAAATCTTGTTAGCCTCGCCATGGATGTTACCTTTTTTCTACTCTAAACCTGTTGTTAGGAAGAATTTGCCTAAAGGCAATATCTTTCCGCGCTTCGCATAAAGGTTTGTCTCGAATAAGGGGATGTCTTTCTATTGGACATATTGGATATTTGAAAACTAACAGCTTATTGAGCAAAGCAGTGAGAGCTTATGCATTCGAACGCAAGGGAAAGGCCAGCAAACGAATCAAGAAAACTGTATTTCCAGACATAAATACGCCATCTTTGCTTCACTTAAGCAAACATTTCCACGCGATTCCTGCGGCGATACCTGACAATATCCTTCCCTACAATATTATCAAATGGAGTACTCCAAGATGCGTAAACAGAAAATGCCGGACTACAGAGGAGGGGTTTTGTAATCAATGAAATAATTACTCTAAGAGAAGTGACTTAACAAAACATTCATTATGTTATCATTATCAAGACACTGTGTAAAAAAACGACGAGCTATGCGAAGCCAAAAATTCTTGAGACATTTTACCTAATATGCAATGCTGCCTGACCTGACAGCATGCATTGGCGCCTTTTTCAACATGTATCGAATGAAAATGAAGGTGTGATGCTTTCGGGTTCAAAACGGTTTATCTCCATCTAAAAAGTGACATCGACATTAGCTGTCACTTTATATTAGGATTAGATATCACACGTTAGCGACGTGTACTCACCGATATTGGGTTAAACTACTGTTCACTCGATACTTCGACATCACGTACACAACGTGTACGAACGTCTACGATGCTGCTTCTGTTGCAAAACCTTTTCACGTGCTTTCTTAGTCTGTTCAATTAGTAAAGTGCTGTAATCATGTAAGTAAGTACATTGTAACGATTCAATGCACACCACGCAGACAAAAGACATTTTCAACATTTCCCCTTATTTAGTTAATTAAGACAAAACAATACCTCATAAAGAATTGCTCGATAAAGGAGTCGAAATTTGAATTTTACTGCTTTTATTGAAGCGAATTGATATCGAAAAAAAAATTGATTTAGAAATAGAATTTGAAAGAGGACGAATTTTCGGGGAAAAAATGTAAACAAACTTCTCCAGAATGTCAACAAAGAAATGTTCGTGCAATCTGATTGGCTGAAATTTTGTGTTTACAAACACCAGTCAAATGTAAATACAATCCGCTATCAATTCGCTTTAAACTTCTTTTACAAGAAGCACAGAGTGTAAATGTACAGGAATCAGTGAGTAAAATCAGTTAGTTATATCACTTGACCCCTAATGAAAGTCGGCCATACATTTTGGCCAGAAGGGGAAAACAAAGCGGTGATGCACTGTAAATGCGCGCGATTCTCGAAGCCACTACCAACCACTCACATGGCAGGCAACGCATGGGGATAAGTGTGTTCGCAAGATGACGTTGATGGAGCAAAAAATAGCTGCCTACCCTGCCCTCAGGTGCTGTTGGCGTTTAATGAGGCAAATTTTTGCCTTGGCTAGGTTAACTAACGGTCACATATCTGCTTGACATTCCGGATTTCGGTTTTCCTTTACCCAGTTGGAGAAGCTATAGCAAAAACGATTTCCATCGAAGGAAGTAATTATGGTTTCATCGATTAAGGATTTCATCGCCTGCATTTTTGCGATGGGCGGGAGGTCATATTTTTTCCCATTACGTTATCAAGTAAGAGCGAAGAAATAGTAGAGACAGCTGCTACAGTAGATCTTATCAATATGACATCGGCTCTCAATGTGTCATCTCTTGGTAACAGGAAATTTGTTATGGTTGCTTTCGTAATGCGTTGACAAGTGTGTTTACTGAACGTCACCAAGGTGCAAACATTTCTGGTGACACGATATCCGTGTTAACATTAAAAACGCTGATCTTGATAGATATCATATCAAAGGTATACTGCACAAAGGTGTTGCGGAGACTGTGACTTTTTGTGTTTATTGCCGATTAGTTATATTAGCATGTCGCTGCACGGTTGATTTAAAGGCTAGACAAGATGTCACAATCACGGAACTCTTCGCAAAATCACGCACGTTGCTTATTTTTAAGTAGACTGCAACGATTAATTTCGCAGCCAGCGGATGGCGGCGACATGCAGTAATAAAGAACGTTAAGGGCCTGTCACACTGAAGTGGTTCTCAAGACGTCCTGTCCCTTCCTAAAAAAATCGCAAAACGGGCTAGAACGTGCAACGCTTGGCAAAATAATGCATCGATGTTCTGGAGCACGCTTCCCGTCCATGAAGTTCGTAAAAAGACTGTAAAAAGTTGCCACTATGTCCACTCCGTTCGCACACAGTTTGAGCCCGTTCAACAAAATTTTCAAGAACGTACTGAGAACTAGCTCAGTGTGATTGGGGTATTACCTCGTCACAAACAACCTCGTTTTCGGCCATCAACGCGATCTTTGCATCACTACTGGATTGATATAGTGCTGTAAACAACTCATGGAATGAAACGTCTTAGTATGGGAAAACATCTCCAATATTTACCGTTCATAAACGAGCACACTGTAGCTAGAACTCTAAAGGAAATATACTTAGACGTGTGATTTGTGAATTATGTGAACACTGAACCGTGAGTCTACACTGATCTTCCCAGTCGCAAACAGAACATTCGTCTTAAGCGTTACAAAATCATTTGAACACGCAATCAGCGTTCGTGATAGGAAAATTGATTCGCGTTGCTAACACATAAATTGAAGAGACACGCCAGCGTTTAAAATGAAGTAAACAATCCATAACTGACGTTTGATGTCCTTGAGTCAATCGGATTATACACTGCTGAGCTTTTCAAGTCATCGTCCCGCTTATTTTGATGTAGATTATTCTGCTGTTTATCTTGTCATTTTCCCATGATTCGTCGAAATGATCGTCATGACTTTTAAAGATAATGATTGCTCTTGACATGATTTCCTTCATCCAAATTGCGTCAATTTACTGCATATTGGAAAATTAAAGAGGAATAATGAACTTTCTGGATCAAACTTCCGTCATTCTTACCCTGCATTGTGCAGCTATCAAAAACATTTTTATAGCCGAAAAATATTTCATGTGTCGATGAATCTTTGTTAATACACGTAGCGATTTCGCGTAATTTGCAACAACTCCTCCGAAACCGCAGTGCAGAACGACGGGGGTACGTCGTTTAGCTATTTTTTGAGTAGCTTGTGATGGCCTCCTCCGTACTTTACCAGGGCCAATAATGCTATAGCGTCGGCCCTGACGGAAAAATGAAATACAAATACGGGGCTACGCCGAATTATAAAAGTGCGTTCCCGTACATAAAGTTCAGCATAAGATATGAGCTTATTGGAGGCAAAATATCGCTACGACTGGGTTTTTTTCGAGAAAAAAAAAATCGAAGGGATATGTATCCTAATCCTTGTATATGTACAGTACTTTAAAAAATTAATACCCTTCTTCTTTTCTTAGTAACGGCAATATTTTTTACTCTACAATGTCTACCTACATGTGGATTCGTATTCCAGCTTATTGTGTTTTTTTGATCACGCAGGACCTCGATGAGAGCCTGCGTATTCCTCTTCCATATGTAACAACATTAAGGGCATTGTTGGTCAGTAATGCAAGAAGGAACACCAAAACCTATTACTGACCGTGTTGACATCCACGGCGACACGTCAGGCCGTCAAGAATACATTGTGTGTTTACAGTGTACGTCGTTCAAACAATACACAGTTGGCAAATTTACATACATGTACATGTTGTATATCTTTTTAGTACTTCTATATCGCACTTACTGTTAGCTGATAGTAAATACACATCAGGTACAGTACATGTTTGTACGTTATGTCACATCTACTGGTTGATTGAGTTGCGAAATATTGCACCTCGTGACCTGGTTGAGGAGATTCTTTGTTCTCATTACCGCATGCTGCCATCGCCTACAAGGGTAGGAGTTTAGGCACGGCCCGCCTACTCAAACAACATTTGAATCATCGCTGAGTGTCGTGGGCCTCACCAGGCCATACCAAAAACGCATCATTGGGAGTGTGGGAAGATGAGTATGGAGTGTTTGAACCGTGGCCATATTGGAGGAATAAACAAAAGAATTTTTCACCAGTCACGGTCCACGGAGATTAACTTCTATTGTTTTGAAAGTATGTTCTTTTGTTGTATGCCTCCAACATGGCCGCTGTGACATCACATGCAAACATCTTATATACATGTAGATGTACATGTTGTTGAAATTTAGAAACGGCAAGCAGCAGGCTTTGATTTTTTCCCAGGACTACCGAAATTACTCTGGGTATAGATTATTATCGTATGTGTCACCATCTGCCTGCAAGACTGGAAAGTCTGCCAATAAAGAGTCTCCTTGTGAAGCGAGGTCAGCCACAGTGTGCCGCCATTGTCGCCGAGTGCATCGTGTGTTTGTTGAGGGCTAGGTCCAGGAAAAACTGTACAGTGGGACCATGGGACAAGCTGGTAGTGCGTAATAAAAACACCCTGTAACATGTAAATGTGGGCTATCAAGACATAATTTGGGGTAGGTTATTCAGAATTGGCTCCTTTAGATCGGAATATAGTAGTCTGAAACATACTAGGCCCGTTTTATTTNATCTAACTTCGACCCAATGGAATGCGGAAGTCATGTAATGTGGCAGAGCTTTGCGGTTTTGAATCATTCCTGTCGACCATTTGTGATCGTTCCCCTATTGTTCGCGCTGTCCACTGGTTATTCAATAGCCGCGTGTGATTAAAGGTCCGTGGAAAATCCAAGTATCAATTTCCTAACTTCCGCATTCCATTGGGTCAAAGTTAGCTGTTGCCAGACTTTACGTGTATAACCTGCGCCATACGGCTCAGTTTATTCATTTGCTTCATGCCAGCCTTGACAGCAAAATGAAATTTACTTCAAGATGAGCGCATTAAGTCGAATGCATTCAACGTAAATTAATTTTAGTCCCAATATCCATATTCATCATCAAAGACGTGTCAAATCTAAAAGCATTTTATTGTATTCAGTGTCGTTTTACGCAGAGCCTCTCCGTGGAATTGGTACATTGATTTCTTCGATGTCATTATCACTGGGAGATCGCGTGTCAGACGAAGTAGGTTCTTTTGCTGGCAACCAATGTCAAGGTTGTTGGAAACTTGCATTGTTTGTTTAGAAGTGAACCCAGTAGTTCGTGATCGATGCTTGTCATCGACATCTGCGAAAGAAAATGAGTGTTGTCTTGCCGATACTCGACAGCATCACCTGTCCTCGTGGCTGACTTGGTCCAATCGGACACGACTCATGGTCGTTCAGACTATTGGCATCATTCTGCTCAGATTACCCTGTCAAGGAGAAATTATTGATATAGCTCCATTATTGGCCAGAGTCTGGTGCAATTTACTTGTAGCGCCAAGTCTAATCAGAAATGCCGAACGTGTCCGCACTAAAACGAAAAAAAAGGATCTTATTTCTTCTTAATGGTTGCTATTATGGTTAAGAACCATTCACATGATTGGTCAATGGTAAGAATAGAATACCGTCCGGGCAGGCCACTATACAATAAAAATAGCATCAGGGGACGGTTCTCGCAAGATGAGGGCGCCTGGAGTGCAATGCCGATTACCATTCTCATCCGCTGGGATTTCAGGTTGTTCTGCAGCTTGGATCGCGAATAAGTGATCGGGAGATGTACTGAGGTAAGTCTCATGTTCGTATCTCCCGCCGTTGGCGAGACTGGAGAATGTCCTTTTGTGGTGTAAAATGCCTGACCACAGGCCATGCCAAAGTGTTCGCCATGATTCCAGCTGGAATGGTTTCTTTGCTGTTGTAGCCTGCTGCGTTGCTGAATGCTCGTGGCGAGTCGAGCAGGTTACCTGAATGAACCACTGGCCAATGGCATTGCATGGAAGGATAATAATTTGAAGCCTATTTTTGGCAAGGTTTACGGTTGTTTTTTCACTTTTATAGACATTGCTGCCATCTCTCTGACGACAACAGATCAATCGCTGAGATCGTAATTGTACAATATCAGCTGAACACCTTCAGGTTAATGTTATGATGAAATCAACACCATACCCCAGACTTTCCCCCCTGGGAGATGCAACAAAGGAAGCAATTCAGCACACATTCACACAGCATTCTCGTCGTTTATTGAACTACCAGAGAACTGTAACAACATGAATTATCCATTATTAATCACTTTATTCACCCGTCATGGTAAACTTTATTAATAAAGTTGCTCTTTTCATTATGAACCTTCGCATATTGATCTGTTGTAATAAATACTGCCAAAGTAATGAAAAAGGAAAACGCATAAAACTGTCGATATCTTTTCTTTTGAAGAATGCACTCCCCGACAGCAACGGTTGGATATGAAATTAATTCTTTCCAAAAACATTCGCTGGGGATCAACAGATTATTTGTTCTGGTGTATCTACAGTTAACAGCAAAACTATTCAATTTCCGGCAATAAATTCAATTCCCTCCTGAGGATCAACAAACCGTAATGAACCAAATCAGCAGCAACGATTCTCGTCCACAACCGTCATTTCTGCTTGATATTCTGTCTTAACAACATAAGAAGAGCCCTTTAGGACGAGGTTGCAGAGATGGCAACGCTTGGGAATACAGATCCACGGGAAATGTCACTTTCAGGCTTTATCAGAATCAACAAACTTCAGGACACTACCCGTAAAATAATTCTCATTGCATCCGAGTCAGCAAGATCAGCTTCGTTGCGTTGGTTTTTTTGCAAGTTTTTGAACAATAAATGTGCAGTCAGATTTGTCGCTTCCGTGGTTTAAGGTCATCTCAGGGGAATTTGAATGTGTATTGCCGTGTAACGATAATGGTTACAGGTGACATCGATACATCACCTGGTGGGAACCAGTCGTAATGATAACGATGGCCTCATGCGTAAATGTGATAAGTTTGGACGGGCACTGAAGGCTACATCATGGCAACTGGGACAAATTTAATTCCACAGGCAAGTTTAACAGAATCCAGGGCCGTATTTATTGGGGGGGGGGGGGGGGNTTGCCCCCCCCCGAGCCAACCAAAAAACGTGATTTTCATGCGGATTTTGGGCAAAAAACGGCAAAAAAGTCTTCTGCCCCCAGCCACCCCACCCCAGAGAGGTTTTTGCCCCCACCCACCGGACCAAAAAGCTAAATACGTCCCTGGAATCTTTTCGAAGGAACCGAAATGTAGAAATTTTCGGACTCTGTATCAAAGGGGTCTCTTCACGACCTCCTTTCGTCACCTTAGCTGTTTATCATTGCTGATCTAATCGCCCACCACAACCGCACGTCATTCTCCCGGTAAATCAAACTAACAAGCTCATTGTTCCTAATGAACACGAGAAGACATCAGCGTGGCCATTCAATCATGAGGTGAAGGATTTGCCGTGTTCCGTCACGGGGGATAGAGTCGCCTGCCTGTCGTCGTCAAGGTGACGTCCATGTAGTTACTCGACTTGACCATTCCTTTGACATATACCGTAGTAGAACACATAAGGATGATGCGAATATTCCAAATATAAAGAACAATCGGGGATGTTGAAAAACTCCTCTTGCGCCGGTATCGCCAGTAATGTCAGAACCAATGACCATGGATGAAGGCCATGTTCGTCTCCTTGCCTTCAGCCAACATCTCAGCGGTGGTAACTGATATCGTGCAGAGGTATCATTTCCGCATCACCAGAAGGGTATGTAAGAAGACGCCAAGGTCACACAAACCTGATAACGTGTTTGCTAACAGGATAATGTTAAAAAATGACGGCAACGGTTAAATGAAAAAAAATCAATTAGTCTTGGAAAGGATTCGTGTACGTGACAATAACAGCGGATTAAACGCCGTGGGCAAGTAAAAATTCTCCAAAGTAAGTGGTGATAGTTCTTCAAGAGAGTTAAAAACACGGTTGCAATTAGGCTACATATGTAGCCTATACGATGCGATGGATAATGCTAAGGAAAGGTTGCGTTTGACAACTGAAAAAATCTGCTTCATCAAAATGACGAACTTGGGTTCGTTTTCCATTATCACCAACCTGAGTATCTAATTCGTCGAAATGACAAATCCACGAACCCTTGTTGTAGCTCAAACAATCTCTAACAAGGATGGTCCAAATGACGAACCGTGGACTGTCATTTCGACGAATTGGATACTCGGTTTGATGAAAAATGGAAAACGAACCTAAGTTAGTCATGTTGACGAAGCAGAGGGTCGTATTTTAGAACGTTCCTTAACGTTAAGGTCGACTTAAAGTCAATCATCGAGAACAATAGATTTAAGGTGGACCTTAATGTTAAGGAACGTTCTAAAATACGGCCTAGAGTTTTTCAGTGAGTAAGGCAGGCACTAAGAACCGATCATCGATGACTGCCATATATCACTCTTAAAATTCTCTCCAACAGTGGATGCTTTTGAATTTGTGATGTTTGACCGTCAAGGGAAATTTTGGTACCTTATTCATGGATGTTATGCATAAAAACATGCACATCGATGCTTTGTATCGAGTGGATTTACTTTTCATTCATCTAATGAAAATGCATTCAACACATAGAGACTTAACACGACAAAATTGATTTACTGAATAACCGACAGATAGATTTAATTGATTCGAATAACAAACTAGCATTAAACTGACAGCTGAACGCATAGAGCGTGGTGTATAAAAACGGAGTAAATTTATATCCGCACCGCGTTATTTTATATTCTGTAGTGTTCCCTTGGCTGTACTATGTTTCATGGATCGCAGGGTGTGTGCCCGGATTTCCTTGCTTGGCAGCAAATATCTTTGCACACATGTATCTGTGCACATTACACAAGCAGACATTAGTGTCATTTGTTTTACACAGGGCAAAATCGGACCTGGGACATGGTTGTATGATTAGGATTAGTCTGGTTCCCTGACCTGCTGTATGGTGGCGCTGACAGATGGTGCGCACCATCAGTCAGCGCCACCATACAGCAGGTCAGGGAACCAGACTAGATTAGGATGTCCTCATGATAAAAGAAAAGAAGCTACGCTAATTATTTGTTCTTTGACAACATGAAATCCTGTTGAAATATCAAACCATACCTACTGCCATTTCCGCTGTTTCCCTTCGCTGTTTAGTCCTTCAAGTCTTTTGTAACGTTATCTGAGTTTCGAGCGAATGTCTCACTACACATGATACAGGATTAGGGTCATGTGACACGTATCGTGTACAGAGGATATCGAGGAATAGATGGAAATACTGTTTTATTGAGCCTTTCCAAGATGTAACGTCAGCCGTAAGGAATAATCCGGTAAAGCGACAGCGGCACGAAAACCCCGCCAGTCTGTATCACCCTTTCGCCACATGGGAAAAGATCGTTCTCTGTATGACTTTAATCTAAGATCTTTGGTTTCAATGCGACCTGTTATCCCCCATTGATTGAAGGGTAGGACACAATTCCCCGGGGAAAGCAGACCTATTCCGGTATACACGGAGTTCGTGGCATAGGAACGACAGTGTCATTCTGTAGCCTCGCAGTTTACAAACAGTGGCTAGAGCTAATAAATCACCAATTATAGATACTAATAGGAAAAGCTTTCCCCGACCACCACCCCATGATGTTCCCTCGTTTAATGCCAAATTAGCTCTCAAGGCCAGGATGACGAATGACATCGCTTCATCGAGGGCTGATCCGGAGATCTAGTCGTGACGTCAGCAGTAATTACTATCGACGGTTGCTGAATCACCCATGATGTATCTTAACCATTTCTGAACCGTGTTTGATCTGGATGGCGGTGATCTATAGGCCGACAGTATGGAACCGTCATTTTCAGTATCATTGCCCTGTATTCATCGTTTCCATCAGGGGCGCCATTTTGGTTGTTGACGGATCTCGCGCATGCGCGATGGACCCGGCAGGCAAAATGTACACGAATACTGAAGCAAAGAAAATGTGCAATACGCATGTGCATATTTGGCAAAAACGAAGATGATGGCCATTGGTGAAAACGATGAATGGAAGAAGATCGGAGTTTTGGCGATTAATTAGTGTAATAGCCCATTAAATAATACCTCTCGATTGAACCACGCCTCAGAAACGATTAAGGGAGACTCGTGATATAGGTTTGTAAATGTTTGATCTCCATTGAATAGAACTGTTTGTGATGTAAATGGTACGCCTGTATTATTGCTCTGTGTGGAGAAGTAATGGAACCAAATAGAGTAAATTAATCTTTCTGACCGGCGTGTTGACTTTGAGCCCACTGCTAGTGCCCTTGACCATGATCGACCATCTGCCTTTACAGAAGTAGAGGTTTCTGCACGGATGTTGATCGTGTCAGCTATATGCTCAAGGACGACATGATAGCTCTCAAAATGGGGAACTGTAAGTGCTTGAGCACTTGGAGACATTCGATCGGGTGATGATCAGTTAAACATCGGATACTACCGGACTATCAGATGACGAATCCAGTGTCTAAACCTGGACTCAAGTTAATTGTCCTGGTAATCAATGTCGTACGTGTAATTAATAATTAAACGAGTTGGTCGCAGTATGAGCCTTAGTCATTATATACTCATTTGATTAAATCACCCTGTGCTGTGGATGATTGCCTTCTGATCATCATGATTACATGTACTTATAATGCCTCAAATCCTTTTTCGATCAAGCTCTGTCTACTTTTCTTCGTGCTCAAAGGCTTACATGCAGTGAGTACAAAGTGCCTAATCACAACAGTGGACAAAGGAAAGGAAAACGATATTACGTTCTTTTTTCTTCCCCGGCTTAAAGCATTACCAAGCCATTTATTGCGTCTCCAAGGTGAGGGGGCGAATACAAAGGGGCAAGTCCACGGTCATATTCGTGATATTTTTTACTTTGTTCAGTGCGGTCTCTGCAACTCATGGCACCAAAGGACGATTAAGTACCCTGCATCATGTCAGGCTCGTGTCCTTCTATGCCCCTCGTATGAATTAAGTTCGTTGGATTCATAATCAGTGCACTGTTTGCTAATTACATGTAGTTGTGTCACGGACGTGACATCACATGTTTGATGTCACGTCCGTGACGTAAAAATTAGCAAACAATGCCTTAATCATGAGCCACAATGAACTTAATTCATACCAGGGGCGTAGGACAAGAGGCTGAAACGGTACAGAGTATTTCATCTTTCTGTGGTTCCAAAAGTTGCAGAAACAGCACAATTAAGTGAAAGAATGTCACATCCGAGACCGTGGACTTGCCGACAGGCAAGTGGACGCCGCATACACAGCGACAGCAGTCATGTCGTCGTGTAGCCTTCATTTCAGCGAGTGAATCGCAGCTACTTGACTTGATATCTAATGTTTCCGAGAGATTAGAGCAGTATACTAGAGCATGGAGGAGGATTCGTCCAAGCGTATCTATCGGCATAAACTCTGAATATCGATCAGCAGGATTTGCCGAAGCATAATCTGACCCTGAACAGATGCAGGAGTGTCTGTTGTAGAACGGATTCGATAATGGCTCGGTAATTTCCCCGATCGGAAGAACGCCCCAGAGCATCATGCATGTGGCGAACTCCGAGGACGGTGGACAAAGCAAGACACCGCCTTGGAATTTAGGAGGCGATTCATCTGTGTATGGCATATCAGTCTCATCGGTTCTAGTGGTGCCCATGAATACCAAGTACATGTACGTGGATGATGTTCGAAAATATACCGAGAATAGGGAGGTTTAGAAATCAAACAATAAACGTAAATTTTACGATTATTTTTCATACTAACATGTTAACCAGATTTTATATTGCATTTTCGGTACAAAAATAACGTTGTCGTTAACGTTTACGTTTATCGTTTGATTTCTAATCCTCCCTATTGTGAAGTCTACAAGGACATTATTGTACCTGTTTAGGCCATTATTGAGTTACTAGCAAGAACCCGTGGCAATCGGCGATTCTGAATTTTGGCCGAGGTTGGAATGCACGGCACGGCTGGAATTCGTGCAACACGTTGTGCGTATGCTGTCGGGAGACTTTGAAAGCAATCGAACAATACCGTTAAAAGAAATAAAATTGCTACCAGGCAAAGTCCTCTTCGCAAATAGACGGTTTCGAGGAAAATGGCCGCCACTCGAAAAAGCCACAACAAACCGACAGCCAAGTGACTTTTGGCTGGAGAAATTTTTAAAACGTCGAAATTTTGCCTAAAAATACCTTGCCAGCATTCCAAGAGCTACCAGTGTGTGTCATATATCATAGGCAACATCCTCAATTACATGAAAACGAACAAAATTCCGGACTTTGTGGTAGATCGATGAAAATATTCCTCATTCACGCACGTGTTCGACATGAAGTTTGTTTACATGGCGCACAATAGAATCGGCACGCGCGACACCTAATGGCGGAAATATCAACTATTTTTTTCAACCTCGTCTCCGGGACTTGATGTCCCACAGACCAACAACCACCATGACCACGAATACGAGCCATATTAATAATAAAATTTGAATATGAAAAATGTGAAATCAACTCCCAATCGAATATTTCATCATATTACTCCCAAAATATTAATATCTACCAAAGTCCATGATGAAAATAACCGAAGTGCTCCGAGTGTTTTATGGTCTGCGAATTAATTTTTCACGGTATTGGAACCGAGGATGAGCATA
>NMRB01000807.1:93219-118052 GCA_002633025.1 Notospermus geniculatus | reverse complement strand
GTGAGCAAACGGTCTCGAATGACTTTTTGCTCAGCAGATAGCTCCAGTGTGAGGCAGGCTTCTAAATGTTCCCTCTCATTCATGAGACACTGCAAACTTTGGTGTCGATGTTCCCGGGCGATGTACTCGCAGACATGTACATTACCTGTGCTAGTATAATGTAGGTATCAGTTCGGGGTGAAGAAACTGCGCATCAACGATCCCACCCCAAAGGGGTACAGCATGCAATCAAGCATTCTCTCTCACTGTCATGTTTCTTTTCCAATTTCAAAAAGGAGATATTGACGCCGCAAGGCTATTAGGGTGCTTCTTGTCATTATTGGAGGAAATGGAACGAAAATATTGCTTCAATTGATTACGGCAAATTAGGTAATCTACCTCCACAAAGTGACGATGCCGAAGAGATGCATTTGATGAGATGCGGTTCCAGGCTCTTCCATAAAAAAATTGGGTACACAAACATGCTGGTATTAAGCGGCCGGCTCTCGATGAACGGTGTTCATGTCTTGAGCATGTTTAGAGGGAATTCCTCATATCGAGTAGATTGTACTTTAGGTACATGTACAAACACGGAAGTAGGAAGGCACTTTCAGAGGCGGAAATGACAAGGGATTTTAAAGGGGCCGAAGGTAATGAAATTTATCGAAGCAGTTGGTCCGAATTAAGTATCACAATCATTTGTGATTTATTGCTGTGACGTACTGCACTTACATGTACAAAAGTAGCCAACCCTGCGTTCGAAAATGGGAACCTATTTATGTAATAAAAGGGTTAAAAATACGCCTTATGAATGAAGGGAAACCAGCCCACGCCCAAAACATTCTAGCCTTATATAGTTCAAGGTGAACAAAATATCGAACTGTTCAAATGTCACGTATACTAAAATCAAAGGCGCCACATCCTGAACATTATAAGGTAATACGTCAAAGGCAATACCTAATTAAGGCATCTGTGTAACATTTCCTATGTGCCTGAGGTAAGAGGAGAAATCTCCAGACCAACGTTTTGAACTCAGTTAATTCGATTATTACAAAATAAAAACATCTCGTCTCAAAATCTCTGACGTTATAACTGGAAGCAAGAAGTAAACAGCGAAGCCTGGGTGTTCACATCGAATGTTCTGGAAGCGAATAGCACCACATGTTGGAAAAATTAGGATTTGCTTCTGAGGTTATTTCATTTAGAGGAAACCATTAGAAAGGTTTCACGATTCCAGCGAGCCGATTTGAGGAAATGTGACCAATTTTTTTTACAAAGCGCCACCTACAGTCGGGTTGCGACCGACCTTTTCACGACATCGAATGTTCTGGAAGCGAATAGCACCACATGTTGGAAAAATTAGGATTTGCTTCTGAGGTTATTTCATTTAGAGGAAACCATCAGAAAGGTTTCACGATTCCAGCGAGTCGAGTTGAGGAAATGTGACCATTTTTTTTACAAAGCGCCACCTACAGTCGGGTTGCGTCATAAAGGAACTGATTCCTTTATGGTTGCGTACTGACAATTAGTTGCGCTAAGTTTCGGTCTGCAGATAAGTTTATAAGTTTCAACATGCCACCTCTGTTCATGATGACACTGGCGACAGACGACGGCCGTTGGGCCATGGTATGTAAAAAAAGGCGCCTGTTTTAGACGGTTCTTGGAGGAATTCCTCCAAGGACATAAGTAAACCCAAAAAATTGACAAATTGAAAATATATCTTTTGCAATGGAAGGGTTTCAAGAAGTAATTGAGACAAAGGGTCTTACTTACTCAGCTAATGATTCAGAGAGGAGCATTCTATCAATGCCTTTTTGCCTCTGAAGTATATCTCTTTGGCGTTTCAGTTGCTCTTTATCCATTTCGTTCTCCGACTCGACGGCAAGCAGCCTTATTCCTCTCGAGTGGAAAGGTTCTCAGCTTCTCTCTAAATACTTTTGAGAGGTAATATTTCGCGTGCACAGTTTTTACGTATCCTCAACCACGCTATATCCACGTCAAGTTTGATTGTATCCTATTACCAATGTGGCAGGCACGAAGCCAATGACATGCACTGCGTTATCTGAAGTAACGGTTACTGCCCTGCAATCGATGCTGCCTTTTCACGACCGCGGAGTAATCCCAGTTACTGTAGCCGATGCGCGTTGTCAATGGCAGCGCGATGGGTTGCGTTCTGAACGAAAGCGGAGGAAACGGTCATCTTTTGGGATGTGTGTATCTTGGATTTATCATTAGAATATCGCTCTCAAAGGAAAGATTATGGTGAATCCAATTTGGATCGGATGATCAATACTGCCAAGCTCGTGTTGTCAGCTAACTAGTTTTTACGCTGGTTGAAACCAAAGACGCCGCAGTGCAATGATATTCATTAGCTCACTGTTCGTATTCTGACTGAATTGGGGTGCAGATTACATGTAATCATTAAACAATACGTTCAGATAGTTTATTATTTTGCGTTCAATTCATTCCCGATTCATTTGTAGTTGGTGCTCATCTGTCACATACACCAAAATCGCAGTTGTAAGGTCACAGAGATCTGGCATTGTCGGGGTCCTACAGGCGCGGATCCACGGGGGGGGGGCACACCCGGCCCGTGCCCCCTCTATTTTGTGGAAAATCTTTAAAATTGACCGGGAAATTTCGAAATTTTGAAAAGATGTTAAAATTTGACCGAGGTTTTCCACGATGTGCGCTGGCTGTGTCCCCTCTTTCCCATGATTCTGGATCCGCCCGTGGTCCAGCTTTTTCGGCTGGTGATGGTCGGTATTGCTGACCACACAGCAGGCTGTTGAATCTTCGAATCGAATTCCTGTACTGCTTTTGATAAACGGTAATGTTGGAGCTAGATCCCATTAGCAAAGCCATATCTCCATGCTTAGGCCTACATGCAATTGCGATTTTGGTGTACTTTCAAAGGACTGTAATTAACGATGACAAAATGCTGTAATCAAGGTCGAAAAACGCACGACTTCCTCTCAGCCTCAGGATCTGTCAGGTATTAGTCTCTCTAAGCAGCTTTGTCATTCCAAGCAGTAAAAAACCGCAAGATGAAACACAGTCTGTCAACGGACATGATTTAATAAGAAACTCCATGTCATCCTTGTCATTTCACTCATCCCTTCTTTTCACCAACTGCGACCTTCCAACGCTGCTGTCATATTTTGCAATAGGTCACAATGATCTTTTTTTACCTGGTGGTGCATCATGCCACTGAGTCGGCCTACAATACTGAAGACAATGGTGATTTTTTTCTGACATCTACATTCTTCAAATCATGAAACAAGGTGCTTCTCCACGTGTCGTGTAACTTCATGCCTTCAGCTGCTCGTTGAGAGTCACCTTCAAATGGAGTCCCAACGTATGTAGATCTCATTAGAGAAATCATCATCTGTCCGTACCACACCTGACAGTGTGCTGGACATACGTGAACATGTATTGATTTCAAAGGAGTTCTTCTTTCTTTGTTTCAAGCAATTTTTCATTCCATCAACGACTGACCAAACAGACGAAGATCATGTTCAGCTTATTCATATCTAGTGCAGAAAGAAAGGAATCTTCCTTTTATTTGAAAGATTTCACTGATTTTGAAGCGATTTTTGGTCAAGTTCAGGTTTTAGTTACTCGAAAGTCTGGTAGGTGGCATTGCAACTCCACTCGAGTTGCTTGCGTGTACACTTTGTCGGCTACACAACTACTTTATATGCGGAGTTGTGTGAGAATCATAGTGGTCTGTGGGAGAATTTGGCAAGGCCTGGCCCTCTCCAAATTTCCACCCCATCAATAACAAGTCCCATAAATGTACATGATCAGCAGCAACCTGAAACTGTTGGGAGTTTTCTCTAAGTTTAGGACGACTCTACCGATTGAAAGAGTAGGCAGCGCCACTTCAAATGGTAGTGATAAAACTGAGAACTAAACTAAACTGGTCAGATGATGACGATCGACCGTGTAGGCTGTCTTGCTGTCGAATGTTGCTTTGCAGTCGACTGTTCAAGTTTGAAGATTGCCTTTGGCAGTCGAATACATGTAGGGCCGATTTCACAAAGGGTGTTTAAGACTTAGACGCATGTAACTTCACTAAATGCACGCACTTCCACGTCCCATGCATTTGACGAAGTTACACGCGTCTAAGTCTTAAACACCCTTTGTGAAATCGGCCCGTAGTGTTCATTTTGCATGCACTGTATAGACGGCGATAGTCAATCCTAAAGGTGCTGCTCCACGTGGCAGTTTTTTTATTGCTGTCATACAGTCACTAGCTGAACAACTTCCACGGAATAGTCTTTGGACAGCTACTATCCGACAGCAAACTTTCGACCGAAAACTGTCACGTGGAGCAGCGCCTTAAGAGTATCAGAACCGTATCGGGAACCGTATCTAGCGTTACCTGGTACGTGTTGGGCATGGGCAGTATTTCCTGATGTATTTTAATTGGCATACATCAGACCAAGAATATAATATATTCTTGATCAGACGTACATGTAGCCCGACGACTGACGAGTGCCAAATGTACGAAGTTCAGGCAGGAGGTTTGCCCAGAAAAATGAAACAAAAAAACCGTTAATGCCTGTATCTTTGAACCGTGAGTGTTTTGTCTCACGTACTTGATATAGCACAAAGCATTCCTTTTCTCTAAACGAAAGCCTTGTGAACAGAAGTCGGATTGCAAGTCTGAAATATGAGGGCGATGGAAGACAGTCGGAGGTTCTAAAATAAACGTTGTGTTTGAATCAGTCACCCCAAATAAGACGTGATAAGGTGTTGTTTACGTGCACGATTGTGCATGCGATGGCCATGGTCTCACTCGCAGTTCTTCGTGGACCTTGGTAAAGCCGAGGTCACAAATGCACCGGGCCCCGTACGATTTTCCCCACCCAGCGGCTTGCTGCGGATTTTAGAGACTTGAAACTCGGATCTAAGATGAATCATGCCGAAATCGCCTCAATAGATAAGCGGAAATTAGACTGGACCAAACTGGGCACCGTTGGCCAAAATGTCTGTTTTTACTCGCCGTACGGGCCGCGGAGTGGATATGTGACGGGGGCTCTAGTCTGATCACGGACTCATGATTGATAACCGGCAGAATACATGTATCACAACGTTACATTTTCAATGGAAAATGTCAAATCAGCGCCGATACTAATGATATACCTTTCGAATTTATTACAAACATTGTTGTCATCTATCAAGCACCATACCGTACAAAAAAGGTAACCGATATAAGAACCACAGCAATGTCATACTTCTGACCCTCTGCTTNGTTTTACAGCCTATCAGCACGCTGCTTTCAGAACTCTTTGGCCCGTTGGCAACGGATGTTCTTGTGTTACCATGGCTACGAACCACTCGGCCAATGAAAAAGTGTCTCAGGCCAGCTTGGTTACCGGTTGCTCGGTGCTCTCATTGGTCGACTCTCTCGGCGCCATCTGTACGTGACCACACGCGGCGAATTTTACGAAGTTAAGCAGTTGTGGAGAGCGGGTAAACCGAAGGGGGCGCGGTACACAACAGCGTAGGGAGTTTAAGTTCCAGTCTGGGAGAAGGGCGATCTACTCTGGGTCCGGTTGCACCAAATTTAAGTTCGTATCGTAAGATATGGAATTTGGGACAACCCCTAAGACATGTCGTAACTGCATAGGCAGGAAAGTTAGAAGGTTAGAAAGTTAAAACATCGATGGTGCAACCCATTTTGTTCTTCTTTTAGACAGCACCCCGGGACAGCACCCTACGACCTTTGGTGCAACCGGGCCCAGGTGTTGAAACCAGTCGTTTGAACAACTGTGACCGGCCGATCGGCGGAAAAGTCGTTGGTGACTCACGTGACACACAATCTTATATATGCAACAGACTACATTCAAGTGCATGTAATACACAGAGTTTCCTCCTGCCATTACAAAACAATTAAGATCGCATGATGTTGTCCATCAAGCCAATTAATTCGCATGTGATGCTTGCATCCCACGACGCCATATTTTAAAGCACCAAAAGAAGACAAATGTGCTTGCCTTTGTCACCATGGTCATATATGATGGATAAATATGTATAATTGATACGCCAGTGATCAATAGGTATTATCATGCTGAACATGGACATAGATATGTACATCGAAAACATCAGCCAAGCAATATAGTGTAATAGGGAAGGCATACCACTGTGTTTTTTACTGTACACGTCGAAAAACCGTCGATACCAATAAAATTGAGAGCTGCAGGCCTATACATGTAGCCTATACTTTACAAGTAGTTAGAGAAGTCAGAAAGTTGTCAAAGGCATTACCTATAGGCCTAGTTGTGATTCGCATTGTTATACCAATTTTAAAGTGCCATACTCGAGGCAAATATGTATGACCTCATTATCGAGATACCCCGTCCCGTGTAAATATCAAATCGATGATTCGCGTTCGTATTCAAATTTCCAGTAATTTCTATTTAAAAAATCATTTAAGACCAATGGTTTAATGATCAGTCAGTGTTGCTAAGGACAACAATTGTTACCTGCACACACATGACCAGTCCATTTTCCATTGACTCTATAGTAACATTGTGCATCAATGATTGCATGTGATGCAGATGTATACAGTGAGTGAGTGGTAAAGGCAGTACATCAATATGACAGACATCGAAGGTTCCTTCAAGGAACAAACGGAAGTGTTCAAGATGTTTCAAAAGTAACGTAGGCTACACTGACATGAGCCAATACAAGAAAGATGTTGCGTTTACTTAGGGCATACTGGCATTCATGGACAAACCGCTTCGTTTAAACTGAAGAGATCCACGTATAGAATGGCGGTCCTGGTACACTCTCTCAATCAAGCTGGGCGCTTTTCGTCCTCGTCGTCTACAAAAAAAAGTGATATTCAGAGTTGCATGACCGTCCATCATCTCCGAACACATCATTTATGAAAGGATGTGGATATATGAAGCAAAATATGAATTATTCATGAATGGATCACCAGTGGGTGATTATCACAGTTCTGTTACTACAGTAACTAGAAAACCATGGCGAGTCGTACACTCCACTAAGCACGTAAGAATCAAGTCAGGTCGATAAACAGATGTGTAGGCCTCAGCATTCGACCAATTGGCATTTAATGAAAGATGTCCTGCACCATTCTTCCTGGTTTATTGAGTTATCTAATCTGGTACGGCCACAGATGTCGGTGAAGTGTCCTCTAAATTGAATTCAAACTTCACCCAGTCAGAAAAAAAATATATGTACTAAGATGTTATGATCAATTGAACTCGAGATGATAAGGTTGTGTCAAACAGTCGGAGGTTTGCAAGTAACGCAAAGATCGCACCGACCTTATGCAAAACGTGTCAAAAGATATTTTCCTAACCATACTTTCTCTATACTATTCACCGTTCTATCAGTGACTTCATGTACGTGCATGAAAGGTGCCTCATTGACTAAAAGACCACGTGGACGCTTCTGAATTGAATGAAAATTGTGAAAAGTATTATATGTTTATTATACTCTACGGCATGCGATATACCTAGGCGATTCATGATACAGAGCGACGAGCGGACGAGGATCGCATAAATTATAGCGATTTTATTCGCGGTCGTCCGGTTGGAGAAGACTGTTCGTTGGGACTGTATTGCGTGGACGTAAAGTCACCAATAGACTTATCGGAGTAAAATAAAGTAAGTATTACTCAATAATATGCCTTTTTTTCACATCATGTATGTTTGGAAGCGTACTGGGCCTTTAATTATGGTATTTACGTGAGCTGCATGTAGGTTTCTCTTGCTGGCCTGGGCCATTACGTTTCGAGTGTCCCAGGGTCGTGCGAATGTCGGGTTTTCTTGCACGGATGGCTTCCCCAACGCAAAAGCATATTTTCCTTCGGTGAAAGCGTGAAAGTAGAGACACTTATTGTTACCGATCATTTCGATGGTACATGTAGGCCTATATGTACATTCAATTAGGTGTGGACTGGGATTTTCTTTCGACGTGCCATATGTTGCCACAATATTACGTCCTGCATATGGAGTCCGACCACTTTGTCAGTAACAATATACATGTCAGCATCGACACTTGTGATTTAGAATAGACAATCAAGAAACAGATTCAGCGGCAGTATGTTGGGTGTAGGCCTATGAATGGTTCTTTACTGAATTTTAAAACATAGGTAGTCTATGTTGTAATTTTCAAGAGACAAGTGTACCACCAAACACAGACTTGGCACGAAGGTCTCAGCAAATCAAAGGTAACCGGTAGGCAGGGTTTCCGCCAGGATTTTTTTCGAGGGCACGACCTGTAAGGGGGCGAAAAAAAATTCAAAAAAATTTTTTTTTGAAAAAAAATTTTTTTTTCAAAAAAATTTTTTTTTGTTAATAATGGCCTCCAGAGTCATTTTTACACTCCAAAATGCAAAATTAGTCTTCCTTCTGCATGAAAGTTGCATTTGAAATGTAAAAAATTTAAGAAAAACATTACTGAAGTGATTTTTTCAGGGTACTATATCGTACCCTCAAATTTCTTTAGGGTACTATATTTGTACCCAAAGTACCCTCTGGCGGGGACCCTGCCGGTAGGCAACATGTACCCCCCCCCAAAGTAAGGGTTTACGGGCAATGCCCCATTACTGACAACGTAAGGGAGAATGGATACTTTTGACTTCCTGAGACCTTCGAACCAAGTCCCTGTGCCACCAAAAGTGTAAAAGAATTGAAATCAACAAAGAGCATTGAATAAAACTACGGTCGTGATTCCAAAAAACGAGACAAATTCTGTGCTTCGATTCTGCACCGTTGAGCAGTGTGCCACTTTAGCTTCTGCCATTTCGAATTCCTCCACACCACGTATGTACGTACATCATTATTCTGTCATACTTCGGAACGTTACAGATTCCAATCAATTGTTATTAGGTCATACTACATTATATGCAGCAGAACGCGATATATAATGTACACAACTCGAGTTCCACTAGACTTTGAAGTGCAGCCCCGATGTGGTGTCGAGTACATTTACTCATCGATGACGAGCTGAGATGTAATGACGGAGCGTTCCTCTCAGCACGTACGGACGAGTATGTTATGTATGCATGTAGCCAACATATCACATTTTTTCGAATCTCATTTCGAAGGGAGTAAGAAATAAAAGTGGAAAATAAGAAGTGGGAAATTTTGGAATTTTCCAAATTTCTCAAATTGTGATAAATTTTATTCCCATTTTGAGAAACATCGCCCGAAAAATCAGACAAAATGTCATGTTATTTTCAGAGAATTTCTCAAAATGGGAAAAACATTTCTCCCAATTTGAGAAATTGAAAAATTCGCGCAAAACTCAAAAATTTCGCACTTCTTGTTCCACTTTTATTTCTTACTTCCTTTTCGATACCGTATCTCGAGGACACCTAAAGTGGCTCATGGAAAAGAGTTGCGAGCCTGCCGAGTGTGACATAAGTTCAGCGCTTATCATACCCCATCTGGGTAGGCCTACTCCCTCCTCCCAATGACAAATGGACAGTGACTGATAACTTTTTTTGAAAGTGGTGACGAACCTAGCTATGTATCTTTTGGCAAGCCAATGTCACGTTCGAGTTGGCGACGCGAGTGCCGAACTAATAGGAGCAGTCAGCCGCGCATATTGCTAACAGATGGCAGCACAGTCTTAGCGGACCAAATGTATACAGGAAATCTATTATGATCGCTGCTCGATCGATAATGTCTGGTTCCGCTAGATGCAATGAATTGGGCCCTAGTGACACCTAGTGGTCAACTCGCTGACAGCTCCTATTGGCACGTTGCCGACATTTCGCAAACGGTCTGCAGACGACTTTCAAAAATGACGTCAAAGGAATCAGGACAGTCGTTTCTAAAAATGGATCGCAATCAGACCTTGATAAAGTTAGAGTTGCGATAAGCAATAATGTTCGAAGTTTATATTTTGCTGGTCGTGTGGACATGCGCGAGCGCGCTGTGGGTTACGGGGAGCAGCCACAACTTGAATCATCAAATTCCGAGGACATGTACGCCAGGTAGGCCAATTGAACATGTTGTAACATTCCGTCTTGCACACGATGGAAAATCGTACATGTAGGATTGTGGCACTCACTTTTGGCTATTGTCGAACGCACAAGAAGTGGGCCGAGTTCGACCACTTAGAGTTATACCGAACAACTGTATCATTGACCCAACGTTTTAATACATTTTGCAAACGAGAAAGAGTTCGACCATGCACGTGACGTTTATGGGAAAAGCCCTATAAATTAGGACATGGTATCGCCTATCGGCTGCAGCCCAAATTGCCGGACTTGCGCTAATTATGAAGGATTGAAAGCATGACTGGATGGTTATGTTTTGGGAATTATGTGGCTTAGAAGACTTGAAAAATAATGGGGCATTCATTGATGACATTTACAGCATGGAGAATACCGTTATTGATAAAAAATCACTTCACAAACTCGCCAATACATGTATTTGCCATTGTCCAACTCGCCATATTTCGTCTTTACCACTGAGAATGAATGAGAACATGACTGTCCTGTATCGCTCGATATTGGACGAGCTGGTAGGCCTAAGCATAGGACTATATGGAAAAACATTGTACGCTGTGCATCTGGTCGATTATTTAATTTGTCTGGCTGCTGCTTCTCTATATGGTGTAATTCACGAGTAAATTCACACAATATCAGTTGCATCAACCGGCCATTTGTGTAAAATACACAGCTGTATTAACACTCACAACGTTACAGGGACGCCAGAAACAGATTTTTCTGGCCAGACGTTACTGTACATTGTACATGTATACCACACTGAAAGCGCACGTTTCACCTGGAAAAAGCATTGGATCCGCATTGGATGCGTTGGCTTGTGACTCCAATGACGTAGGCTACATGTATATGTAGGCCTACATACATGAAAATAATCGTCCTTCCAATAGTAACAAAAAATGGAATTATTGTCACACTTAAAACAAGTGTCCCGCTAATTATGCGCTATAAAATGTCTATAGTGAGGAAATGGAAGTCGCACAGGCAGAGATGGCCCTATCAGCTGTATCAGAGCTCTCCAATGCTTATCCTTCGTTCATTCGGCGGTCATAAATACATGTAGTGAGTTTTCGCAAATCTACGAAACACGAAGTAAGAAATACGAAATTAGACTTCATTTCCATGACGTAATGTAGGCCTATTTCAGGAGATGGTTGGTACCACAAAGAGCGTCTTTTAGGGTATGGCGTTAGGCCTGCTTTCCACTGGAGCGTTTCCGCGCACGGAAACGCGCCAAAGGAAAGCAGGCCTTAGACCGGTAGAGTTACGGTGTGTATTAAACTTTGAAATTTATCTTTCGTTTCCACTTCGTATCTACGAAATTTAAAAATTCAATGATGCACCATAACTCCCTCGGTCTTACATGATATGCTAAAAGACGCACTGGCAGCAGGGACATTTGTGATACCAACCACATTTCCAGAAATACATTAGGTCCTGGAAATGAAATTGAATTTCGTATTTCGTGTTTCGATAGGTTTGCGAAACCTCGTTGTTAATGTTACCAAGTGACTGTCGAATATTTCGGAAGCTTTCAATTAGTTCTATTTGTTCCCTGGTATCAGAAATAACAGGACCGGGATAATAAGCACGTGGAATGGGTTGGATGATACAGGTCAATGTAATCTAAAGTTGAATTCGGAAGATTTCTTAAGTGAAGGAAGGAGCCAACGACATTAATTTCAGTACCTGTTTCTATTCTTTAGGTGACAAACCCGACACCATGGCTAATGACGGGAAAATAAGGTACACCATCGAGGAAATGTACAAGATATTGCAGAATTCTGACACGAAGTCTATCTTGAAGAAATGTCTGACTCCGGCAGTGATTGCAGCTTGTAAGGGGAAGACGACCAAATATGGAGGCACTTTGGAACGATGCATCAATTCAGGTGATTGGTGTTTTATTTTAGCTGGTCCGAGATTTCCCTTATTGTCCCTCCATGTGATACATATTCTAGATCGATTTGACGCCGAAGCCCTGAACATGTACTCAGGACCGTCGGTACATCTTGGCCTTTACTACGGAGCTTGCACATCCAGAAACGATCTTAGAGCACATATCGTTGGCCCCTTGGCCGTGCACAAACAGTTGGCCAATATCATTGATGTCGGTGTTATTGTTGACTTCTACTTGAATGACAGATGAATGCATATTTTGAAATTCTCAACACCCCAGACGAAACCATCGGTCCCAAAAATGTCTACTAAAAATGACAACGGTATCAAAATTCATTGAATTACAGGTGTTGAAAGGCTTGATAGCAAAGTAGGGTGTCATGCGAGCGATCCTGAGGCGCACGACCTCTTTGCACCTNCCTGTTTCTATTCTTTAGGTGACAAACCCGACACCATGGCTAATGACGGCAAAATAAGGTACACCATCGAGGAAATGTACAAGATATTGCAGAATTCTGACACGAAGTCTATCTTGAAGAAATGTCTGACTCCGGAAGTGATTGCAGCTTGTAAGGGGAAGAAGACCAAATATGGAGGCACTTTGGAACGATGCATCAATTCAGGTGATTGGTGTTTTATTTTAGCTGGTCCGAGATTTCCCTTATTGTCCCTCCATACATATTCTACATGTAGGTTCATCGATTTGACGCCGAAGCCCTGGACATGTACTCAGGACCGTCGGTACATCTTGGCCTTTACTACGGAGCTTGCACATCCAGAAACGATCTTAGAGCACATATCGTTGGCCCCTTGGCCGTGCACAAACAGTTGGCCAATATCATTGATGTCGGTGTTATTGTTGACTTCTACTTGAATGACAGATGAATGCATATTTTGAAATTCTCAACACCCCAGACGAAACCATCGGTCCCAAAAATGTCTACTAAAAATGACAACGGTATCAAAATTAATTGAATTACAGGTGTTGAAAGGCTTGATAGCAAAGTAGGGTGTCATGCGAGCGATCCTGAGGCGCACGACCTCTTTGCACCTCTACTGGACCCGGTTATAAAGATGTACCACGGAATTGCAGATGGGCAGGAAATCAAGCATCCCCCTAGCGATTTCGGTGATTTGAAAAACCTTCCCTTTGACGACCTTGATCCTGAAGGAAAATATATTATATCGACTCGAGCTCGAGTAGGCCGAAGTCTGGAAGGATTCGCATATGCCCCAACGATTACGTATGAGGTAAGCCTTAGCAGTTCATCAATATTAGCGACTTTCGCTGGGGTAAAAGGCTAACACTACATATACATGTATTTCTGAAGTACATTTTGCAGTGTATTAAATAAAACGATAAACATCAACGTTACAATCTTTTCAAATGCTAAGATCCTTTCGGTCCAACCTTGAATATACACTCTTAGAAAAAATGGTTCTAAAAGGGTTCTTTGGCTGTCACTGTGGGAGAACCCTCTAAAAGGGTTCTATACAGAACCCTATAGGTCCTATTTCGACAACTGATTAAAAAGGATTATGTCCCTTGGTAGCACGCTACGTTGCTACGTTGTACACGAACCACAAGAATGATCGTCCAATGGGGGAAGTGTCTCTAGAGAATTCTCTGCTAGAAACGGCGTTAAAAAAGGTGGGGTGCTGCCACCTGCTGAGCTTCTGATTTCTCTAGGAAAATCTGGATTCGGATACTATTTTGGCTTGATATTTTGCGGTGCATTTACATGTACTTATGCAGATGATGTGATTATTTTATCACCTACGGTTAATGCCTTAAAAAGATGCTAAGGATTGTTTCTACCTTTTCTACTGAGTTTAATATTATCTTTAATGCAATGTCCAATAAAATGTAAGCTACTCGTTTTTGGAGAGACTGTGAATCTTAAGTATAATTCGAAGGAACAGTGTTAAGACCATCAACGTCAGAAATCCACTTAGGTAGTTTACTAGGGAAGAATGTTGTGCAGGATAAAATTCAATCTGGTGTAATGATCTATACAAGAGAACGAATATGTTACTGGCACAGTTTCGGTAAGCTAACCATGAGGTGGAGTATCATTTGTTCAAGAGTTATTGCATGATATTATATGGTTTTCAAAGCTGGGATCTCTCCACACCTTATTTGCCAAGCTTGTATGTACATGTACATGTACATGTAGCTTGGAGAAAATGGATTCGCTCACTGCTACTGTACCATACCGCAGACATAATGAGCTGCGTCCATCCATATTTACATGTACATGTACATTGCACTTTGATAATAAGCAAGAAGTCAATCTCCAGAATTCACGAATTTTCGACCCCAACCGGGGTCTTTTTCAAGTGGAACTTTACAATCTGAAACTCTAGAAAAGACTGAGAATATACATGTAGCCTACATGTAGTTCGACCTCAAACTCCACAACATGAGCACATGCGCTGGTCATCATGCTTTGCGCGCGGGATACAGTGCACAGGCACACGACATGCACGAGCTTTTTGGGGTTCAGGTGGGGTAGGCCTAAGTTCTTATCGTGGAACTATCCTCAGCAACCAAAAACTGGATGAGGCATGTTATATCGGCCAGTACAGCATCATGTAGCCTATTTATGCAACTTGCATTCTCATCATTTTAAATCCACAGTGCATCTACTGCTATTTATTAAAAATTTATCAGATTACCAGCAAATTGCCCGAATGATCCTAAAAAACTTGCCCTCAATGTAAAATTTATTGCTTTAACAATCCCTTGTGTACTCCATTACTAAGTCTGGCCGCCATCAGTGGCAGAAGGGAAAATCGCTAATGAATGCAAGTTGTGCATTAACTGATCATGGAACTCCGCGCGGTTTGGACCAACTTGGGAAGCGGGCTATTCCTGTCATGAGTCAGTGCATGTACATGTAACATACTTGATTGGGGGGAAACGCTTCAGCAATGCACACACGCTAAATACAATGTATAGACAAGCTAAGTTGTAAAGTGTATGGAAAAAGCGCAAAAACCAGTGTCGCTTAAAACATCCTTAGGCCTAAGTGTAAACCGTTGCTAACAGTAGGCTATCATGTTGTGTGTAGGCCTAAACCGTACATGTAGTTTTATATCTTTTTGGCAGTACATACTTTCTTAATTTCAGCGGAGGAAAGAAATCGAGGGATTATTATATGCTGTGTACACAAACCTCCCTAAAGAGCTAGCGGGTAAATATGAACCGTTGAAGGAAATGACTAAGGAAAGAGAGAAACAGCTGATCAGGGACCATTACCTCTTCAAGACCGATGACCCGTAAGTGTGAAGTACCCCCTCCACTCGACTGACCAAGGCTTCTCATCATGCCCAAAAATCAAATTGCACACAATACTCCGCCCTTGTCGGGCCCATGCGCGACCTCTCCCTTCCCAGTACCTGCGCACTGCATATAACAATAACCGCCACTCACAGCGAATGGCCCTACGCGCCGAAATCTGCCAACGTCAACGTCAACTTCTGGCATTTCACCAACTCATCATAGGAAGCCAAAATTGTTAGGAATTATAAATTCTAATATACAACCGACATCATTTTTTGCCATCTTCTAAGAATTTTATCGCTCAGAAACCGATATACCCTCCAAAATCTACCAAAAACCGTCTTATTCACAGAAAAAAACCCTGCATGTACATGTATTAGTAAAGAATATGACTACACGCCAATTTCAAACCTATTGCTCCTTCAACAAATGAGACATAGCTGAAAATATTGCCAGACATACACAGACCATGCCAGGCAGTGTTGAAAATAAGGGTCACCTTGTGAACCAATACCTCAGGGTCTTTTGTTCGATAGCCAGTGCGCAAAGAGTCCTTCCAGCCGTTTATCTTTCTAGGTTTCATATTGCTGCTGGAGCTAACCGAGGCTGGCCGGACAATCGAGGTATCTTCATCAGTAACGACGGGAAATTCTGCAGCTGGTGCAACGAGGCTGACCACCTCCGCTTGATCTCTATGCAACCTGGAGGAAACTTAGGCGAGGTTTACACTCGCCTTGTCGGAGTAAGTGGCTTACTCTTCCACAAAACATCATCACTCTAAAGCGGGTGATCCACTGTTGCGATTTTGGCTTGAGACGGGGTTGCGTTCCCTTGCGGTTACCTTATAAGGACTTCCGATTGCCATATAAGGTAACCGCAAGGGAACGCAACCCCGTCTCAAGCCGAAATCGCAACAGTGGATCACCCGCTTGGAGAGCAGACAAGTTTATGCAATGTAAAGTCACAATGGCCAGGGGCCGTATGCATAAAACATCTTAAGTGTAAAATTTCCCTTATCTTTTGTTTGGAACAATAGTTAAAGGGAATTTTGACACTCAAGGGAATTTTGACACTTAAGTTGTTTTATGCATACGGCCAGGTTGATCGTCGTTTCTACTCCCACTTCGAATACGATATGATTCCCTTTCCGGTGTACCGGAGGAGAAAATCCTAGGAAACAATAACCTGCTATTGTATGGCTATGTTTGAATGATCATGGGCCTATATTCATAACACTACTCGAGTCTTAGTCTGACGCTTATCCTTTGTTCAACACAGAAGGTAAGTTTCACACTTTGACATACGTATGTTTATGAATATGGACCATGGTCTCTGAAGCATTATATCCTAATCCATCGATGAACAATAAAACCGGACGTTGATTCCAGGGCCCATACTTAAGTCTAAGTGTGACACTTATCTTTTGTGTTGAACAAAGGATAAGTGTCACACTTAGACTTAAGTAGTTTTATGAATAATGGGTCCAGGACTTAGAACTCTCTCACACCGGGCCTTACTCTATTATGCATTTTGAAGTGGGTTCATCTATCTTCTCTTCAGGCTGTCAACCTCTTCAGTGCGAAGATTCCCTTCGCACGAAGAGACAAGTATGGCTTCCTCACCTACTGTCCGTCAAACCTTGGAACTACTCTCCGGGCTTCTGCACTTACCAAAATCCCTCTTTTGTCCGCTGACGAAACCCTGTTCAAAAAGGTTTGTGCAGAGCACAACATCCAAGCCAGAGGTACGTATAGTATAAGAAAAGGTATTATTCCTTCGCTTTTTATGGTACATTCTGTGCATTCTCGAGACTAGAGTCCGACAAGGATCATTTCTCGGTCCCCTTCTGTTTCTAGTGTATATCAATAACCTAGACCTTGCCAGCGAAATTTTTCACTCCTGTTACTCTTGCAGATGACATCACCTCATTAAGTCATACCTATCGTATATCTGCCCAAATTAGGCAACAACTTCACAGAAATTCGTCAATCGCCCTAAAATGTTATCACAAGAGCATGGTCGGTCGCCATTGTTCTTCAGTTTCTCAAGAGATCAAGTCGACGACCCTAATTAACTTTATAACTGAAAATAGCCTGCTGAGACATTTCATCCATTTTTTCGTCTCTTGCAGGTGTTCTCGGTGAACATACAAAGAGCAGTGGCGGGGTTTTTGACCTCAGCAATAAGCGCAGATTGGGCTTGTCCGAGATCGAGGCGGTCAAAGAAATGGCGGATGGGATCGCGGCCATACTGAAAGTAGAAAAGCAGCTAGAACGTGTCAAAGGTGAGAATGTCGACAATGTCATTGTCGACTCCGAATACATGTATAGGCGATCAATGACAATAACAATCAACAAAGTATTGAGGTTTGAAAGAATGTTGGGGAAAATCGTGTTACTGAGAAACACCGTTTATCAAGTTGTGCACTGTCCCCAGTCATACGGTACGGCCAAACCCAATCGGCCTTGGAGGAGTTCGTTTGGCCTAGTAGTTGGCGTGCTTTTGGTCTCCGAGCTGGAAGTTAAGCAATATGATGTAAAGGCAGTTGCCGTACGTTCAGCACACACTCCTTCGTCAAGCTTATTAAAAGTTGTAAATTTGAAGCTGGGAATAGGCCCTGTAAAACTCAGAATACAACATACAGGTTTTTAGAGGGACGTTCGAAATAACAGTACTTAAGGGGAAACAACCTCTTTAATGTCAATACACTCTCATTTTCAATGCCGTCCATCAGATTCCTATCCAAATATGGAGGGTACCATTAAGTACACCCTTGAAGAGAGTTACCAGATCCTGCAGAAGTCCGACACCAAGCAAATTCTGAAGACATGCCTGACACCCGAGGTGATTAAAGCCCTAAAGGGCAAGAAGACGAAATTCGGTGGCACGTTAGAACGATGTATCAACTCAGGTAAAGATGAATTTTTGACTACTTTGCTTCATCCTGTTAAGCGAAAGGTCACTTTATTCTCCATGTAGATCTGGCAAACAGCAATTTTTTTTACTGAAGTACAGTGTGTCGCTGAGATCATTATGATTCAATATGACCAATCAGAAGGCGTCCTCAAAAATAAACCTCGAAATTTTCTCAAAAAAATCGTACAAGACTAGAAGCCGGAAAATAATTCAATTTTTTTATTCGGGACACGCCTTGACCCCAAATGATTTGAATATGCATCAACAGTCAATAGATTACGAAAGAGGAAAAGGGCGAAAAATCGGGGCAAAATTGTATAATGCTAAAAGCGTGACGATTTTAGAGGTGAGAATGCCTGAAGGCCAACTCACCAATAGTTCGGACAATTTTTAAAATGTGAGTTGTCGTGTTGATGAAAGCCTAGCTTAGAAGGTAGAAAATATCAAATTTCGAATTCCGGTTCTTAAAACTTGCCATCTTGAANCCGTTGGCACCCTGGGTAGCATGGCGACCCCCAGAATCAGCTCTGTCTGTACCCCCATCCTGGGTACCGGTATTTGTTCCCGTCGTCGTAGGGGGGTGGGCCCCCTGGTGGTCATAACGTTCGATCGCCCTTTCCACCTCCTTTGCAACCTTCCGTCTGTTATGGCCCCTGTCTGCGAGAAACCCTACCAAGTTCTGTAGGTGTTTCAGGGCTGCTGGCCGTTCTGAGCAGATGGACAGGATACGAAGGGCTTGGGAAAAGGGGATGGAGCGCTTAACATGGCCAGGGTGACACGAAGCTGGGTGGAGGTATTGGTGAGTGTCCGTGGGTTTTACATAGAGGTCAGTAACAATCCTTGAGTCACGGAGTTTGACAGTCACATCCAGGAAATTCTGGGAGGAAGGGGATGCATCCCAGGTGAACCTGATGGTGGGGTGGAAATGGTGGGCTGACACCCGAGGTGATTAAAGCCCTAAAGGGCAAGAAGACGAAATTCGGTGGCACGTTAGAACGATGTATCAACTCAGGTAAAGATGAATATTTGACTACTTTGCTTCATCCTGTTAAGCGAAAGGTCACTTTATTCTCCATGTAGATCTGGCGAACCGCAATTTTTTACTGAAGTACAGTGTGTCGCTGAGATCATTATGATTCAATATGACCAATCAGAAGGCGTCCTCAAAAATAACCTCTCGAAATTTTCTCAAAAAAATCGTACGAAAGACTCGAAGCCGGTGAAATAATTCCAATTCCTTTTATTCGGGACACCCCTTGACCCCAAATGATTTGAAGATGCATCAATAGTCAATCGATTACGTGAGAGGAAAAGGGCGAACAATCGGGACAAAATTGTATAATGCTAAAAGCGTGACGATTTTAGTGGTGAGAATGCCCGCTGAAGGCCAACTCACCAATAGTTTGGACAATAAAATGTCAGTTGCCGCCGTTGATGAAAGCCTAGCTTAGAAAGTAGAATATCAAATTTTGATTTCAGCTTCTTAAAACTTGCCATCTTGAATGTTAAACTACATTGTAACAATGGCTATAAATGACCAATTCTTGATACGTCAGGTGTGGAACAACTGGACAGCAAAATGGGATGCCACGCCACCGACTTCGAAGCCCATGACTTGTTCGCTCCACTTCTCGATCATGTCATAAGGATATATCATCAAGTCCCTGACGGACAGAAAATCCAGCATCCCCCAGAGAACTTCGGTGATGTTGACAACCTCCCATTCGGTGACCTCGATCCATCAGGAAAGTACATCATCTCAACGCGTGCTCGCGTGGGGAGAAGTGTTGCCGACTTTCCCTATGCACCCATTATATCGTACAAGGTGTGTTGAATCTTGTTTTAACTCGTGTGATCGAGCTCCTCCAACACTTTTACATGTACATGTACATCAAAAGCGTCAGTGTCAGTACTTCGATTCGAAAATATCGTACGGGCTGCTCTGTGATCAGCAATACCGACCATCACCAACAGAAGAACCAAACGAAGATTATCTTGAACTCAAGTTGAGCCACAACTTTTCAATTGTTCAGGTTTGCTACGGCATGATGTGACAATGGAAAAGTTGTGGCTCAACCTGAGTTCAAGATAATCTTCGTTTGGTGCATACGGGCCTAAGGATAAATTACATGTAGCATTTCTGATCCTACTAAACATGGCGAATTAACGAAATCTCTGAGGGAATGGAAACTTACACACTCATGTATTAATCACTTTCAATTGCTGCTTTTGTTCAGCAACGGATGGAAATCCAAGAGATGGCCATCGCAGCGTACAAAACGCTTCCCAAAGACATGGCGGGCACGTACGAACCTTTGACCAGCATGACAGACGAACGTCGACTCCAACTCATCAGGGATCATTATCTCTTCAAGACGGATGACAAGTACGTTGAGTAACTAATGGCAGAATTATAATATAAATGGGTTTAAATCTTAGCTTGATACGCTGTGCTAACCTATCATGACTCGACAGGTACTAGTAGTTTGGGTATAGGCTTGCGGAATATACATGTACAATGTATATTGTTGTACTTGGTACTACAACGGAATATGTACAGTTCCTAAAATGATGTTGTACACATTTCGTATAGGTTTCATATCTCTGCGGGGGCAAACCGTGACTGGCCGGATGGTCGGGGTATCATCGTAAGTGACAATAAGACATTCGTGAGCTGGTGCAACGAGGCTGACCATTTCCGTTTTATCTCAATGCAACCCGGCGGGAACTTGGCTGAAGTTTTTACAAGACTTGTTAGGGTAAGCTGAAAAATTCTGTGATTGTTGAGCTACGTTTAGCCGAGCAAGTACATGTAGCGTCGGGAATGGGGTTGTAGCCATTCTTTTTCTATCATTAGATGGCGCTCGATCACGCTTTTAAACGTGACGTGTGGCTTCATGGTCGCACCTCGTATTGCCACGGAGATGACGGAAATGAAAATGCCCGATAAGGTCGCAGCGACATCTTTCCGTGAAGAAGTGGCGATAACCGGAATGGGGGAGTTCCAGGAAAGGTAGGGACTGTGAGACGAATGTCAAATGGAACTTGAGCCACTTCAAGGATGATGTTTGAACTAATCTACATTTCAGGCTGTCCGACACATGTCTAGCCAGATGAAGTTCAGTCGCCATCCCAAATATGGTTTCTGTACCTACTGCCCCTCCAACCTTGGAACCACACTTCGGGCGTCTGTCCATATGAAGGTTCCGAAACTTGCAGCTTTGGATGGTGGCCAGCGGCTGAAAGAAGAGTGCGCCAAGTACAAACTCCAGGCAAGAGGTAAATTCCGGTGGGAATCCTTTATGTAATACACGTACATGTATGACCTATCATTGCCAAATGAGAAAACAATCAAACAATTTGCATTGAACATGCATTAGCTTTTCTTTTGGGTCATCAGCCTCGGCCCAAGGTACACCTGCGACGAATCCAGATCTACCTTTGATCAGCAGTAGACTGGTTCCCGACTCTGCCGCCTCCTCACCCGTGGCGCGCTGCATGCCATCTAAATGCCAGAACAGGAGAACTATCTGATGTTATAACGCATGAAAATGATGGTTTTATACAGGGTTTATTGATTTCTACTGAAAGAGATCAAATTGTTAATACTCTTCATCCTAGAAAAAATTGTGATAAAACAACAAATAACTCTGGGTATGGCTTGACAAATTTATGTAAGACAACTGATATGGTAATTGTGAACGGTAGAACCAATGGCGATATGACGGGTGAACCAACTTTTAAGTCAACTAGTACCATTGATTACTTCATTTGCTCACCTGAACTTTATCAGGATGTTGAATTTTTCAAGGTTGATTATTTTGATTCACTCTTTTCTGATGGTCATTCAGCAATTGAATTAGTTCTTTTTAATAGAGTTGATGAAAACGATACGATTGTCTTAGACATTGAGAATAGTTCAGAGGTTACAGTTCCAGATGTTACAAACCTTTCTGGTAGTGATGTTTTTAAAATTGCATGGAACAGAGAAAGAAAGCAGGATTATATAGACCAGTTTGTAGAAAATGATGAAATGTATCATATAATAGACAGGTTGAATGCTATAGCCACAGATGTTGAGGATATTGAGCACACGGTTGTAAATGATATCACAAACGAGATATCCAAACTGCTTTTGGATGCAGCGGTAAATTGCAATATGACAAAGAAAGTGGTGAATTTCAGAAATGGTGGAAAAGGTACTGTTGACAGAAAGAAAGGTTTCAAATGGTACAATGATGTTTGTAAGAATGTGAAGAAAGAATATGAGGTTGTAAGGAGAAGGTACAGGAGTAATAGATCTGAACGAAATTTGTCAGAAATGAAGAGGGTCAGTAAAGAGTACAAAAAAGTTATTACCCAAGCTAAGAGAAAAGAAAAAGAAAATTTTGTACAAGAATTGAGAAATGCTCAGGGTGTTAATGATCCTAAGAAATTTTGGACCTTGCTCAATAGAAGCAATAATTCCTCTCGTGGAAGTAGTGCTGAAAATCTTACATGTGATGACTTCTATGAGCATTTTATGCGATTGAATGAAGGTGTTGAAGAAGATGGCGATGTAGAAAATGTTAACCTTTCCAATCTGGACAATTCCTCTTTAAATGAGCCAATAGATGTCGGGGAGGTGAGAAAAGGTTTGAGAGCCCTCAAGAATGGTAAAGCTGGTGGTAGTGATAAAATAATAAATGAAATGCTTAAAGCAAGCAATGATGAAATGGTTTCTATTTTTGTTAAATTGTTCAATATTATATTGTCAACTGGTCATGTTCCTGACAATTGGTCTCTTGGAGTGGTAAAGCCAATCTATAAAAACAAAGGTGATATTAATGATCCGGACAATTACCGTGGTATTACTTTAGTCAGTTGCCTGAGCAAACTTTTCACTGGCATTTTGAATACTAGGCTTACAAAGTTTTTGGAGGCTAATGAGGTTTTATTAGAAAATCAGGCTGGTTTTAGGGATAAGTATTCTACTACTGATCACATCTTCTCACTGAAATCGATTATTGACATCTATTTATCAGCCGGTAGAAGATTATTCTGTACTTTCGTCGATTACCGGAAAGCATTTGATTCTGTCTCTCGTGTTGGACTGTGGCGAAAACTGCTTCTTTATGGTGTTTCTGGTAAAATCTTCACTGTAATAACTAATTTGTATAAAACAACAAAATCATGTGTATCGTATAAGGGCAGCAATTCAGGTTTTTTCACTTCAAATGTAGGAGTGAAACAAGGAGAAAATTTGTCTCCTCTCCTATTTTCTATTTTTCTAAATGATATGGTAGACTTTTTTAGTGAAAGAGGAGATGTGTCACTTAGTTTGATTGAGAAACTAGACAAAGATGCAAGGAAGGATGAGGTAGCAACTTTTTTGAAACTTTTTGTACTTCTTTATGCGGATGATACAATACTGATGGCGGATAATGAAGAAGATATGCAGTTGTTATTAAATTCTCTGGAAAATTTTTGTAAGACAAACAAGCTAGAAGTTAATGCTGGCAAAACTAAGGTTATGGTTTTCTGCAGATCCAAGGCACGGCTGAGAAACTTGCCAATTTTTACTTTTGGTGGAAATCCCCTAGAAAGGGTTGAGGAATATGTTTATCTGGGAATTGAGTTCAACTGGAATGGTAATTTTGCAAAGGCAAAAAAGAGGCTCAGTGATAAAGCTCTGAAAGCTATGTATTCTATCATCCAGAAAGGTCGCAAGTTTAATCTACCAATTGATATTATGTTTCAACTGTTTGATGCCTGTGTTATGCCCATCTTGCTGTATGGCTCTGAGGTATGGGGGTTTGAGTGTGTTGAAGTTATGGAAAAGGTGCACACAAGGTTTTGTAAGTTGATAACTAAATCAAGCAAGTACAAGCACAATTCAATGATATATGGAGAGTTGGGTCGGTTTCCAATAAAAATACTTGTAATGGTAAGAATGATAAATTTCTGGAAAAGGATTATCAATGGAAAAAAGAGTAAAATTTGTTATATTTTGTACAGGATTCTATTAAATCTTGATGAAAAAGATAGATACACCTCTCCCTGGTTGGACTGTATTAGAAATATTTTGCAAGGTTGTGGATTGAACTATATCTGGCTAGCACAAGAAGTGGTGAATTTCAACTGTCTTGATACTAAGGTGAAATCTGTTCTTCAAGACCAATTTCTGCAAGATTGGCTGGCTAAAATTAATAATGATGATGCCTTTGTGAATTACAGAATGATGAAAGACAATATTACACTTGGAGGATATTTGGCTCAATTGCCTGAGCATCTTGGTTATGCAATGTTTGATTTCAGGACAGGATCTTACAAGTTACCTGTTAATGCTAGGAATAATTTGTCAGCTCCTCGTTATGAAAGATTATGTAGAAAATGTAATCAAAATAGTATTGGAGATGAGTTTCATTTCATATTGGAATGCCCAAAGTTAGATAAGTTACGAAAAGATTTTATCCCAAAATATTATAGAACGCGTCCGAATGTCTTAAAATTTCATCAATTGTTTAACTCGACAAAGAAAAAAGATATTTTAAAAACTGCTATTTTTATTAAAAAAGGCCTTAGTGAATATGCTCTTCTTCCAAATTTATTTTGACCTAGTCCTGTATTATGTGTATTATGACTCTTGCCACCCTGTGTGCAATGGTAGTGTAGTGTAGATATAGAAATTTTATTTTTGTATTTTTATATTCATGAATTACTTTATTGTATCATAAATCCTCTATATGCTATGTAATGTAGTTAGAGTGAAAT
>NMRB01000807.1:0-92009 GCA_002633025.1 Notospermus geniculatus | reverse complement strand
TCCCGACATAAGCCTGGCTTAAGCCAGACTTATATTTCACAGCGCGTTGCGCAGGTTGGGCTTCAAACACAAGCCAAGCTTAAGCCTTTCTTACAATAAACCTGGCAGTGGGGTGGTTATAAGCGCGACTTACATGTACAATGGTAGGCCTACTCACTGTAGGCCCAGACTTTGAAGATGGCAGAAGCATTGGATCAGCTCACGTAAGCCAGACCTGAGCAACCGGGCACACATCAAGCAAATTGTGTAGGAAAGCATGAGCAAGTAGGGTAATCAGCCACACTTACATGTAGGTACATGTAATCCCAAGTTTAATTCAGGTTGTGCAATAAACTCGGAATTAATTATGCTGTTCTTATGACCAGACATAAGGGCGACTTATGCCCGGTTGTTCAGGTGTGGCTCACGTGAGCCTGGCTTATTCCTCAAACCCGAGTTCACGTAAGTCGCGCTTATGTCTGGTCATAATCAATTCCGAGTTTATTGCACAGCCTGAATTAAACTTGGGATATTTATTATAAGAAAGGCTTAAGCTTGGCTTGTGTTTGAAGCCCAACCTGCGCAACGCACTGTGAAATATAAGTCTGGCTTAAGCCAAGCTTATGTCGGGATCGACCCAACTCTGGCTTAAGCCAAGGCTGAACAACCGGGCATTAGACTTGAACTCGCGTTTGAGGAATAAGCCAGGCTCACGTGAGCCCCACCTGACCAACCGGGCATAACTCGAGTTTCAATCATGTCGTTTGTTGCGAAACTTGAATTTAACTGGGGATTACCTAAGCGTGGTTTGTTTCCCTATTTGCTAATGCTTTCCTAGGCCTATTTGAAGCCCAATCTGTGCGAGACGCGATGAAAAACAAACCTGGCTGAAACTGCGCTTATGTCGGGATCGACTGATTAAATCCAGCTTAAGCCAAACAGAGAAACAGACTGTCCTTTACGCCAACTAGGCTTCTTATATCACCATATTTTATTCAGTTTTGTAGTTCACCTTCACCACATTAATATTTGCTGCATATCTATCTGTATGTTGAACTGGCTTCTTACTAAATATATATTCTTCTTCAATAAAATCATAAAAAGCATTTCCTAAAC
The DNA here is from genome assembly GCA_002633025.1 of Notospermus geniculatus. Lineage (NCBI taxonomy): Eukaryota > Metazoa > Nemertea > Pilidiophora > Heteronemertea > Lineidae > Notospermus > Notospermus geniculatus. The sequence continues at coordinate 90,914 of NMRB01000807.1, read as the reverse complement.
TTCGATAAAGCTACATGTATGGACCGAAGAAAAATGAAAAATCGGGATGGTTACGCATTGAACGTTCATAACCTCCCTAGGCCTGTATTTGATATAGATTTTCTGTACTTCACTGGATTCTTCTTTATGATATCTTAACCTAAATAAGGTGACTTGGCTTCGCATGACCAACTTACCTATATGCAATATGTTTAGTGATTAAAGCATACTTTACCACCGTGCTGGATACCTATTCTTGTAACTCAGTCAAGCAATATTGGGCTAGCATGTCCATTGACATGACACAAACTAATAAATCATATTTTTGTATCGCTATATGTCTTATGTATGAAAGTAGACAGGTGTATTTTTTAAACATATCCAAACCTTTCTTCACTTCCCAGTTCGACCGATTCTTCATTACAGTATCATAGCCTATATACCTCGTATTAAATGGTGCCTTTGAAAGATTAGGGAGTTTTCGCAAATCTGATGAAAAACGAAGTACGAAATACGAAATTGGACGTCATATCTATGACGTACATGTACATGAAATATATTTCAGGAAATGGCTGGTACCACAAATATCGCCTGCTGCAAGAGCGTCTTTTAGCATATGTCGTTAGAACGACAGAGGTACGGTGTATATTAAACTTTGAAATTTATCTTTCGTTTCCACTTCGTTGATACGAATTGGAAATTTAAAAATTCAAGATGCGCCATAACTCTTTCGATCTTACATGACATGCTAAAAGACGCACTGGCAGGAGGGACATTTGTGGTACCAACCATTTCCTGAAATACATTACATGTACGTCATGGATATGACGTCCAATTTCGTATTTCGTACTTCGTTTTTCGTCAGATTTGCGAAAACTCCCTATTACTGAGGTTTCGCAAACCTGACGAAACACGAAGTACGAAATACGAAATTGGGCTTCATTTCCATGACGTATGTATTTCAGGAGATGGTTGGTATCGCAAATATCGCCTGCTGCAAGAGCGTCGTTTAGCGTATGACGCAAGACCGACAGAGTTGCCGTGGAAATTAAACTTTGAAATTTATCTTTCGTTTCCACTTCGTATCTATTCAAGATGCACCATAACTCTCTCAGCTTAATGCTAAAAGACGCGCTGGCAGCAGGGATATTTGTGGTACCAACCATCTCCTGAAATACATTTAGATGAATGAAATGAAGTAGAATTTCGTATTTCGTACGTCGTGTTTTGGTCAGGTTTGCGAAACCTCACTACTATTATTATTCCTGGACCGTGTGTAGAAGAGGGACTCCATACAGGCATCTTTCCTACGCACTTAGGGTCGTATTCATAAAGCGGTTCTATCGTTAGAACCGTCTTCGGCCGGTTCCAAGTGTAGTGGTGAAGTACACTTGGAACCAGCCTAAGACGGTTCTAATGATAGAACCGCTTTATGAATACGACCCTTAAGATTTTACAACGCCACTCTGCTTACAACTTCAAAGTTTAGCACGTATACGATTAAAGAGAATTTTAAATAGGTGAAGCCAGATAAAATTTTTACAACACAATTATGGCGAGCCGTTTCCTTCAAAAACGCGATCCTACTTTTCCAGTTGAGTTGTTATTTTTCTAAATCCAACATGAAAGTTTGGTTCCAATTCCTATATTTCTATTTGACTTTTTCAAAAAGCAAGTCAACCATTTTTTCAACTCGACAATTTTTTCAAAGTCGAAATTTTTTCAAAGTCGACATATTTTTCAAAGTCCACACTTTTTTCAAAGTCGACAATATTTCAAAGTCCACTTTTTTGAAGGTCGACATCTGCCAATTTACAAACTCGAGTGCTGTCATAACTTTCAAGTCGACCATTCAGAAAATGATATCGAACAAAATGACGTCATCACTTAGTGCGTCAGTTTACCCGAGCGGTAGGATGCGGAAGCAATGTTTACGGCCTTTACATGTAGTAACATTAACTGCCAGGAGAGTCTGCACAACTCGTTCTAGTGCGAGGTGAAAATGAAGCAGAAGCTGTGCCAATTAGAGATCCAACTCTGAATCAGCCCCCAAGTATTAATAAAAAATCACATGCACATAAAAGCGTCCCCAGAACGCCTAAAATATCATTAGTAACCTGAAACAGTTTTCTGGTTCATTGAGATTGTGTGAGTGGATTGCCCTTACTGCTCGTCGAAATATACTGGCATTATGCAGACCATTAATCTATATAATTAAGAGTATAGATTAAAACCAACATCAACAGAACTGGCCATTTATAGTTGTCACGTTTGGTCCGGAGAGGAACTTTTGAAAGCTCCATACAACGTTCATTACGGCCATTTAAAATTAAGCAATGTCCCTCCTTCGTAGCACAAATTTGGCATAATCTGCAAACTATTAATGGTCAAGGAAGAAAATGATGCCTTGGTATCCATTGCTTACGAAATTTTAACACTCATCAACAACACAAATCGCCCAGGATCAACGAAGGACTAGCAGCAAAGTTCTTTATTACTGAGTATGAATGATCATCAGAAAGATACCTATTCCCATCGATTAAAATGCTTTTGTCCTGTCGCCATCAGTGCATCATTCCATCATACGCCTATTGTAAGTGTATGACCGCGGCACTTGTCATTGTGGATCTTTTTTGGAATAAATCTATTTACCTACAGTCAGATGAAACGACACAGGTTGCTGGTCAATTAGCAACATATGATCTGTGTGAAAATCAGTTTGGACCACAATAAGATGGGTTGCTATCTGTCGCAAGGTTGACATAAAAACGTCCCTCCGGCGTCGTGGTTGTTGTACTTTTCCAACGGGCTTGAACATCTGGTAAATTAATAAAATCCTTTCGACGAAAATGAAATTTTAGCCAAACCGAACTGAATGTCGACAAAATCGCCCGAAGTTTGACTTGCATAAGGCAGACCACACTTCAAATTAAAGGATGCACAAGGACATTCTTACTCTTGTTACATGTTGGCCTACACGTAAAAGGATAATCCTACACGGATTATACATGTATACCAGACTACACTTGACTGCATGAAGTGAACCACACTTCAAACTAAAGAATGCACCAAGACATTCTTACTCTAGTTACATGTAGGCCTACATGTAAAAGGATAATCCTACAAGGATTATATTTTTTAATACCAGACTACACTTGACTGCATGAAGTAAACCACACTCCAAATTAAAGAATGCACAAAGACATTCGTACTCCAGTACATGAGTGTAGGCCTAGATGTAAAATCCTACAAGGATTATATACCAGACTACACTTGACTGCATGAAGTAAACCACACTTCAAAACCTGCACTAGGAAGTTCCTAGTTATGAGGAAGATGCTGCAAGGATTTTACACCAGAATGTACTTGACTGCATGAGATAAACCACACTTTAACGGTTTGTGGACATTCTCACTTTATCAAAGAAGAATTCATCTGCACTTCCCCGTCTGATTAAGATCACAAAACACATAAAATAAAATCAACATAATGCCAGCCTCCTTGTTGTCACAGTACCAAAATGACAAGATAAAGGATGATAGTCATTGGATGGCTACATTGTCCTCTTATAATAATCAGGATGCTGACGACACTGGTATCAATTCTGAAGCATTTCGCATCTTCTCAGATATGTTAATGACAAAGTCATTTTGCACTGCATATTTTGTAAAGCAATCTTTAAGATTAAACAGGATACCCTGGCGAGAATACGTGCAGTGATAAAGATTCACAAGAGAATAATACGGGACCAGAATTTATGCAGAGGGTCATTCAAATCCATTGAAGCGTGCAAACGTTTGCTCAGCTCAACATCCAGGGCATCAAACTTCAAGAATAGAAACACATTGTAAGATTTTGACATGATTGATAGAACCCCAACAACATTTATGTGTCCTCTGGTGCAGAGTCATGGCTATCCTGGTTTTCTCTGTAAATCGACAACGGAGTACGACTGAAATAGGAAGGGAAATGCACAAAAAATAGAAAAAAACGAACTTAAAAAAATATCATGTACATGTAGATAAAAAAATGTACAGTACATGTAGATCATTACAGTTTCTCTTTTTTAAAGCCAGCATGCGGGGCAAGGAATCCGAGAATCGACAGGCGGTTGCATCTGGCCCTAATAATCCCGAACATTTATTTACTGATGATATCGAGACAGGATGACAAGTCGTACAATTTTGACCGAGAATCACGGACCCGTGGAGACGCACAAAGACACGAATTCCTTTTCCACGAATTCAGCCATGCGCATCGAGAGTCAAGACGCGAGACTGTTGTCACGGGCACTGATTCTCTCCTGGCCGTTTATATCGTCACATGTCAAACAGTTGCCTGATTCATGACGAATGATCTCCGTAACATATTTGACTCTTCTATTCACGAACCTGTTTTGATATATCACAGATTTTTTATGGTGGTTGCTGGCCAAGCATATCAACGATATCAAAAATCTGGGAATTCCTCTGTAACTGCCGTTGCTAGCCACTATATTCTTTTAGTAGAACCAACGGTAAACAGCATGTTTTGAATCCCGGCGTTGATTTTCTTCATTTAAGAATTTTATTCATCACATCCATACTTGATGTGACTAGTAGATTTTCTGTTGCTACCCAAAGCGACGATTCTGTTTAGTGCAAAAAGATCAACATGCCATGCCATGGTACATGACGTCCCATCGCGAAGCATCATGAAAGAAAGAATTTACTGTGAAAAGCACATGTAATGATGCAGATTTTAGTGACCCCCAAAAACTAGAAGTACATGTAGCTGTTTTCATGTGCTGTCGCAACTTAATGTCCAAGAGGAATCACGAAATAGGCCTCCTAAAATAATTATGGGGATGCAGAAATCGGAAAAAAATAGGTTCGTGCATGTTGGGGGAGGTGACTGTTATGAAGATGGCTTTGCATTGACGATGGTACTCGTAAATTTACCTTCTTAAAATAGTTAAACACAAAAAAATACTCTGAGTGTGAGAAATTTCTCTACTACAGGATTCAAAACAAGCTACGAATACATTTTGCATAAACTTCAAGTGCCAAAGCTTTTGGAATAACACACAAAGGTATTTAATTTTGGAATTGAATGCAAAAATGTGCGCCCAGTATATTTATTTACTGGTGTACATGGAACTTTTTCGTTATCAATCTGGCAGGCATCATTTTTCGAATTAATATTTGTTCCCAAAAAAAGTGAGGGGTCTCATAATCTGGATAGATGATTTGTAATGTACGTGCCGACTTATTATTTTGGATGTATTGAATCCTATGTACATGTAAGCCAATGCATATTCAAGCTATACATAGTTGCGAAGTCGGATTTCTTCTCGATACACTCAAAGCCTTTGATTTTATACCTCAATCTGTGGGCTTTCGAGACAATAAAGACAATGTCAGAAATGTTCATTGCTGCCGTAAGGCTGGAAAGTACATCTTTATATGAACAGCAACAGGTACATGTACATTGGCTATGTCAATTCACGGCCATATTTCGCGACCTGCTCGAGCGATACTCTGAGTCACATTGCAAAACACAAACTCAGAAGAATTCTTGTATGCATGCAAGAAGTAAATGCTCAGTAACTTAAAATCCCAAATTAATAAATCGTTTTGCCCGAGGCTTAAAATGGCTTTAGTATCCGTCGTCATAAACCCATTAGTAAGTTAATCGTACTATCACTCTGAGTTCGAATTTAACTCCAGTTCTTCAGGGCAATGATGTCCCATTTTTACGTTCCATTTTCATTCTTTCTAATTTCCCAATCGGTAATTAATTAATTTCTACATCCATGATGGATATGACCTCGGCTGAAGGCAATTGTTTTTGCTGTCGATCTGTTACAAAATGTCCTCCTGCAAGTCTTTCTGTGAGGATTTCCTCTCCCCAACATCCTCCTTCAGCGGGCTTGCTACCGTGTATATGGAATTTTAATTATACTTATTCCTCCTTTTACTTCATTATCTCTTGTACAAGACGAGTTTCTCACGAAGACATTTTAGTGAAAGACAGTATTCGACAGTTCAAATTTATGTGAAAAGTTTTGACTGGTACGAAATTACAAATTTATTCTTTGTGAGAAAGTTATTTGGCGTAACTATAGAAATGATGGCAGAATAAATTGATGTTCGTATACATCCTGTGTTTACCAATATGCCAAGCCCTCTGGGTTGTAGCCCACCATTAAAGTTCGATGAAAGGTCAACAAACGCTTTAGTGGTTGTTTATTCCACTCGTAAAAGAAAACAACCCTCGGCACAGGGGCCACTAAACATGATATTCTCCGAAACAACATTCACAAAAACAAAAAATGTACATATTTGACTATACAGATTCATGCATATTATCGAGACTGAGAATTCTCACAAATTAAATTTTTGTATTTGTTCCCTCTATGCAAAGGCTAAAGCCTTGTTCACACTGCAGGCGCGGTGCGATGCGAAATTTTTTGCGCCTGATTGTTTCCACTGTTAAGCCTATACATGTACATGTAGCTGTTCACACTTGCGTGCGACGCGATGAGGTAAGATAAGAAGGCTTTAATCCTTTGTTCAGATCGCACAGCGCCTGCAGTGTGAACAAGGTTTAAGATTAAAAAAATTCATTTTGGAAATAGAATTTTTACTCCATTTTAAAGAGATAGAGTATGGCATTCGTCGTTTGTGAAGTCTTTAGAATGTCTTCGGACTTACTCACTTAAGTCTGACACTGTTCCGATCAAGTTTTTTTACACCAGTTAGCACATCTTCTCTGTAACCTTCAGAGGAGAACAAAGTAGCTACAGCATGAAACTGATGTATAGATCAAAGCGAACAGCGGATATTGGACCAAAACTTTTCTGTTGTATTCAAGTATTCATGGGGGAGGAGACCATTTAGGCCTACTCAATATATCGATTTAGTTATTCAAATACAAATTGTGATATTTATTGACTGAAAATTATACTTTTTAAACGTCGATTTTTATTGGGGAATGAATAGATATCCAGAACATAGAGTTATAGATTTTGAGACTGGATTTGTCGGCATTGCAACCAGTGACATATTAAGTCTAGAAGTATTTTAATATTTGATGGAAGATATTTGGAGCCCCATTTTGAAATATTATCAAATGAGTCCCTCTTTAACATGTTTCCAACTACCCTAACATGTTTTTTTATATTTCGGGTTGTTTTTTGTAGGTTACTTGGACGCAACTCCATATCAACCTTGGTCCCGAATGCGTTCAGTGCCTTCACCAAACTACAGAAACTGTAAGTAAATGATATTTACATGATACTGACGTGAGCATTATTAGTGAAGGATTGACTTTGTTGAACCTGAAGTAGACAGTTCGGGGCAGTTGGCCTGGAAAGCAACTGAGCTACAAAAACGAGAAGATCAATTTTATCATCCCACATTTCGAACCTCTCGATTTTGTACCTATCTGGGAGGACACAAACACGTAACAGTATTAGTTTTAGGGGCATTAGTATTAGTTTCCATGCCAACGAGTGAAATTGCTGATGAAAGGTAGGCCTACGCTAGCTTTAGGTTAGTAGATTCCTCATTGATCGGCGAACACGCTCAGCAACCTTTGTTTGTAGGCGAATTTCGCTGGAGGTAACGACATTATTTGAACTGCGTTACGAGCTAGCAAAAGCAATTTGAAGAAAAAAAATCTGTTAGTGTTTTGTAAATAGTGTCCTTGAAACAGGTATTTTACCAGGCTGTAATTAAAACATTGACGCCTACATTTCCAATTACATGTACATTTATAAATGTGACTTATAATTAACTATCAGCGCAACTCATGATTATGTGTCCGTTGGCCATTTTGACTAAACTTTTCCTGGGCTTTTTAAAGATCTGTCATGCAATAAAACACGACAACATTCAAATTTTGGACGCATGCTCTTTTCGCACGGCCATCTGCAAGCTTTGCAGTTGTGTTAAAGAATAACAAAGTTTCGACCATCTCAATGTCAAATAAGATATAATACAATACAATACAATACTTTATTTTTCATCGGTATGAGAAGTACAGAAAGCTTGCAAAGCTTTTGGACCGTATGGCCATTAAAAGGGCCCGCTGTCTGTGAAGACTTAAAATATCTCGTATCACTGATGGTTCCGATTTACCAGGAAATTTAGCATTCCACCCACGATCACACGGGTGAATCCGCTATACATATTTGCCAAACGAACTGAAATAGATTTAATTTTGCAATCACATTTCATGATCAATCGAAAAAGGCATTTGACACAGTCCCTTTTGTCGATCTGTACATTTGATTCATGATTTATCGTTATATTTTGATTTTATAAATGTGGGTCTCAGCCATGGAAGAATTCTCATTTGTGCAGTGATCCAAAATTAGCACATATCACCCCATGGGGTCACAAAAGGCCTAGAATGATTTGAATGAAATCCCTCTCAATATCCTCCATGTGCTCTACCGGTGTACGTACGTACATGGCATGACTAAAATGGTTCATTGATAAATTACTTTATGTGGAGGTGTTTTACAAACGTTACAAAGACGCGTTACATGTATCTTAGTGTAAATCAATCAAGTTTTGAAGACACAACACTTTTTAATGTTTCCTTTTATACTTCGCGATTCGTCCAAGATCATCTGTTTGTAGTATAAAGTTTGTCTTGTTGCATCATGATGTAATAGTTGTCTTCTTGTACTATGTAATAGTTGTCTGTTGCATCATGATGTAATACATGTACTTGTCTTGTTCATTATGATGTAATAGTTGCATCATTATGTTTTCCAGAGAACTCTACACCAATGACTTAACCACCCTTCCCGACGGCATTTTTCAACCCTTGACATCATTAAACCATCTGTGAGTATATTACATGTATTGTATTTATGTAAATTTCGTTGCATTCACTGTAAGTCTGTCTCAAAACCACCCTAGTTTTCCACCAACATGTCAGAGATCGGTTTTTAATATTCTGAAGGAAGCGTTTCACATGGCAAGCAGTATTTTACCTGGCCCCGGCAGGCATTCGCGCTTCATGTTAAGAACTGACTCTGAGAGTGTGGCTTTATGGAATAGGATATACGTTTTTTCCCCCAAAAAACCCGTATCCTATTCCATAAAGCCACACCTTCACAGTCAGTTCTTGAGACCGGTAAAAATATAAATGTTCGTAAGTTACGAACACTTATATTTTTACCCAATTCATGTCCCTGGGGTCACTTCAGGATGACTGATTCCGATAAATTGTTTGTGTAGAACTAAGTTGTGAAACATTTAAATTCTTCGGTTTATTTTTCAGTGATATTGCAGAGAATAAGTGGACGTGTGACTGTGATCTCCTTTGGCTAAAAAGATGGCTTACAAAAAACGAGCAGATATTCAAGAACTCGGACGCAACGAGTTGCAACAAACCATCAGCTATTCAGGGATTACTTATAAAGAAGGCTGCCGAATCAGAATTCGTTTGTGGTAAGATGGCTTCCCTTTTTCAAGCAAAGAATCGAAGTCTGGAATTTACTGGCTTGAAGGTTTTTAAAGATGTCTACAAATCTATGATAAAACAATCGAAATAACCGATTGGCGATCAGAAATCCATGGTTAGAAATAAGATTGACATACATATGTAGGCCTGTGTCCATTCCACCTCACCATATAACTGCACTTTTCTCACATCCTCGCTTTATTTATGTTGACAAAATTGAGCCTTGGATCTTATTCCTGCTTTCGATTCATTTAACCTATCTGACTTTTGGTTGGTTGATTTTTATTTCATTCCTAGCCTCTGCACGTCACCAAGTAAAGCTTCATAACAAAGTGACATTGCAAAACAATGCGTTGATTTCACCAGTAACAACTACAGTGCTTAGCAAAACGAAAGGGGCAGGTATAGCTAATCCTCGTAGAGAGATTCGTAAACGTGAAAGGCAAGCCCATAGACAATTTCATAGACTTACACTGCGGTGGCGACTTCACCCAGCAGGACGCAGGTTGTTGGGTAAAATGACACCTGGCGGAAAAACATCAAGAAAGCCTGATATTTCACCGAGCTTCTCATCACAAGGAACCGATGATCATCCTGGACCAGTGGGGTTGTATACAGAGAGGACGATCCCAGCCGATTACACGGACAGAGATAGAGATTGGATACCACCTCAGCCTACACCACCAGCTCCACCACATCGCCCTCAAAAAGGGAGCAGAAGATCCCCAACATCGTCTAGAGACCCAAATCACAGTACAGGCGTGACAGACAATGCGACAACCGGACCAAGACAGCCTGCAGCATCCAGGTGTAGATTTCTTGGCCATGGTAAAAAATCAATTGGATGTTGTGAGTATTGTCAAGTTATCTTGTTTGATTTTCAAATTATGTCACAAAAAACATCACCATCGCATACGACAACCGTGCATGACCTGCTCAAGACTCACTATCGTATAGTTTGGTTCCCGAACTCACCGCTAGGCGCAGAAGNCTGCACGTCACCAAGTAAAGCTTCATAACAAAGTGACATTGCAAAACAATGCGTTGATTTCACCAGTAACAACTACAGTGCTTAGCAAAACGAAAGGGGCAGGTATAGCTAATCCTCGTAGAGAGATTCGTAAACGTGAAAGGCAAGCCCATAGACAATTTCATAGACTTACACTGCGGCGGCGACTTCACCCAGCAGGACGCAGGTTGTTGGGTATCATGACACCTGGCGGAAAAACATCAAGAAAGCCTGATATTTCACCGAGCTTCTCATCACGAGGAACCGATGATCATCCTGGACCAGTGGGATTGTATACAGAGAGGACTATCCCAGCCGATTACACGGACAGAGATAGAGATTGGATACCACCTCAGCCTACACCACCAGCTCCACCACATCGCCCTCAAAAAGGGAGCAGAAGATCCCCAACATCGTCTAGAGGCCCAAATCACAGTACAGGCGTGACAGACAATGCGACAACCGGACCAAGACAGCCTACAGCGTCCAGGTGTAGATTTCTTGGCCATGGTAAAAAATCAATTGGATGTTGTGAGTATTGTCAAGTTATCTTGTTTGATTTACAAATTTTCTCACAAAAAACCCATTACCATCGCATACGACAGCCGTGCGTGTCCTGCTCAAGTCTCACTATACAGTTTTCTGAATGGTAGAGAAATACACAAGAAGTGGATCCGCGACACATTGGAAAGACTACGGAATACTCCACGAATACGACAATGTATGCCTCTATCTGTAGCACGATTATTTTTTAGCCTAACCATCCTAGCCGTAGGTTTTTGTTCATCTTAGTTTAGTTTTGTGACATTTTCCATTCATTTTAACAACATTGAGTAATTCATTGATATTTGTTACATAGCCAATTAATGATAACAGTGCCAGGAACTGGGTAAAGCGTACCTGAATCTGGCTTCCCTATCATGTGCTCGATAACCAAGCCCCTAACTTCATGTAGATTCAAATCAAAACTCGACGTGTATTCGTGAAAGCTCGACTCGTCATGAAAGTCACACTGTAGTACATGTATCAGTGTCACTAATCTCGTTTCAGTACCAGCTGACTTTGTTTCTTGCCACCTTGATGAAGACACTGGGCTCACGATACCTATATTCTACGTGGACACGAGTGCACCCAAGGGCAGCACCAAGAAACAATGCAATGATCATTGCTTTCGGAAGAATCATGCCAACGCTGTCATCTACAACAACAACTGCGCCTGTGGGGTCGATGCCAGGACGGTCAAAACCTCGTGCTCCTGCCCAAACTTATTATCCGCGAGCGAGCCCAACAATGGGGCTGCACTCTGCAGCAAGAAATACTTGAGTGGTGTATTTGCCGTCAAGGCGGGGATCAACTTCGGAGCTGTTCCGATCATTCCAACACCTTCCTCATTCACATTCACAGTCACAAGTTCCCTAGAAGCTCCTTTGTCCTATGCATGGTCTGTGAGAGGAGCATATACCTCATCGACTGTCTTTACGACGAGAGAGCCGAGTTTCACCTATAATTTCCTTCATACTGGTGCTTATTTACTAAGAACGACACCTACTGCTGGTGACAGAAGTGAGACTGCCTCCCTGCCGGTTCGAGTGGTCTCTCCGGTGAAAAGCTACTTGTCCTGTTCGAGGTATTCAAATATCGACAAGAGTATTAATGGTCAACTAAGAAGCTTCTCCGCCTCCCCCGGCCACGTCGAGTGGAAGAGAACGTACCAGGATGGCACGAAAATAAGTCGTAAGTTTCAGGTCTGGTCCAATAAAATGTATATTAGAGACTAGATTAGGATAAAAAGATGCACTACATGTACATTGAAAACCGTAAAGAGAAAACTGGAAATTCATTTGTCTTCGATTATTCGTGATAAATAAACCCAACTCGTGCGTCATAAAGAAAGACTTTTTGCATCCTACATGTAGGATGCAGTTTATCTAATGATTATCAGTGACCACGGCGATCGCTGCAATGAGACTCATTGCCCCCCCCCCCAGACGTCACCGAAAAACATGCTTTTCTGCCGATTTTGACCTGATATGGCCAAAAGTCGCAAACTAGTAAAAACAAGTGTGTTGCACCCCACTCCCCTAAGCTAGTTACCGCCCTGGCACCTTATTCACAAAGCCCACGTAATTTCAAGGGCAGGCAAATCCTTTGTCAAGCTGAGAGTGAACAATACATTGGCCGCATATGGACAATAATAGTTTACGAAATCCTTTGTCAGGTTGACAATGGACAATAGGTTGACAATATTGACACACTAGAGTGGGCCTAACCTTTGATCAGACAGTCACCTGGGACCTAAAGCCTGCCACACACTGGAGCTATCTACTGAGCAAACGGTCTCGAATGAATTTTTGCTCAGCAGATAGCTCCAGTGTGCGGCAGGCTTTAGGTCCCAGTTGACTGTCTGGTCAAAAGTTAGGCCCACTCTACATTTACACAGAAAGGGCAGTTAGAGACTTCAAGGGAACGTACCACATGTCGGCCTGTAATTTAAAAATTCCATTGATTTCCAAACACCTTCTAAACTTTGCAGTTCCTTCCTGTCCCACTGATGCTGTTTTCCACGATGGCTACTGCATAACGGCAGACAAATCTCCGACATCTTGGCAAGCTGCTGAAGACAGCTGCGCTAACAAAGGAGGCCATCTCATCAACGTGAATTCTAAAGCACTGTACACAAATCTTAAGACCAAAGNTAATTTCAAGGGCAGGCAAATCCTTTGTCAAGCTGAGAGTGAACAATACATTGGCCGCATATGGACAATAATAGTTTACGAAATCCTTTGTCAGGTTGACAATGGACAATAGGTTGACAATATTGACACACTAGAGTGGGCCTAACCTTTGATCAGACAGTCAACTGGGACCTAAAGCCTGCCACACACTGGAGCTATCTGCTGAGCAAACGGTCTCGAATGAATTTTTGCTCAGCAGATAGCTCCAGTGTGCGGCAGGCTTTAGGTCCCAGTTGACTGTCTGGTCAAACGTTAGGCCCACTCTACATTTACACAGAAAGGGCAGTTAGAGATTTCAAGGGAACGTACCACATGTCGGCCTGTAATTTAAAAACTCCCTTGATTTCCAAACACCTTCTAAACTTTGCAGTTCCTTCCTGTCCCACTGATGCTGTTTTCCACGATGGCTACTGCATAACGGCAGACAAATCTCCGACATCTTGGCAAGCTGCTGAAGACAGCTGCGCTAACAAAGGAGGCCATCTCATCAACGTGAATTCTAAAGCACTGTACACAAATCTTAAGACCAAAGTATTAGATGGTTCAAGGTACATGTATCTTTATTATTAAATTCTCACATTTAAATTCGCCACAGTGTTTGTGATAGAGTTGTCTTCTGTAATTAAAGAAGCCTGCTTTTCTTCTACAGCGATACCGAATTTTGGATCGGTCTGAATGACCGAAGTACCAATGGGATTTTTACGTGGAGCACGGGTGAAACGATTGGTTCTGACACAAACTGGGCTGCTGGTCAGCCCGATGAGGGATCCCCTCCTGAAGATTGCGTGTCGCTGAAGAAGAGTGGTGATGACTGGAAATGGCACGACAGGAAATGTAGTGATTCGTTGTCTTTCATCTGTCAGTTTAGATTAGGAAGTGAGTAATCATAACTTACATGTACATGATCAGCCGAAAGTGAAAAAGGACTGAAACTTTGTTTCATGCACACTCATTGGTTTGGCACGTTTTTCATCTCACCAGGCCTATACACTCTTAGCCGAAAAGGTTCTTTGGTGCCACACCAGGAGAACCCTCTGATTTAAGAACCCCCAGAGGTTCCATATAGAACCTTTCCTTCAGAAAAGGGTTCTACTTGGAACCTTTATTGGTTCTTTGGCGACAGAAAGGTGCTATGAGGAACCCTCTCGGGTTCTTTACAGAAGGTTCGATATAGAACCTAAGGGTTCCTCTGGTGTGGCACAAAGAACCCCTAAAGAACCTTTTTGGCTAAGAGTGTAGGTGGTTCTGTCATCTGCCATTGATTCAATCGGTGTTCTAATGTTGTATTTAGCCAACTTCTTGGGCAGGCCGAAGTCTTTGATGACACATCTAGTAACTGTGTCGATCTTCCTTCGACATCTGCTGTTAGGCATGTTAGGGGATCTGCAATTCTGCTGTTGTTTTGCACTGTTTTCCAAATATCATTTACTCCTTGGCACCCTTTCTTTTTGTAGCATTGACTGGCAGTTCTAGAGTTCAGTTGATTGGTGCTGGTGACTTTGGTTGGGGTGAAAAATTCACCGAAGCTACTGAGGTGACGAAATCTGCGAATAGTCAAGAGAAAACTGTGATAATTTTCCCAGGTATGTAACTTGTAGGAAATTTGTGAAGGTTTCAATAGGGCTTACCTGGATATCGTTGGCTAGTCAGTCAACATATAATGGTGAAACACTTTCCTTCATTTCCTTTCAGTTGTCAGCACTTTGGTCGTTCAAAACGTCCAAGGGTAGTAGTGAATATCATGACCCTGAATTATGCTACAACTGATGTTTAGAGGGGCACACAACGATCGGAATTTTTCAAACCACAAAGATGGACAAGTAATTTCAAGGTTTGAATTTCAGGTCTGTGGTTTACAAAGTATAGCGAGATTCGTGCATGGGAATTCAAGACAACGACACTTGCTAAAACAACACAGCTCCGTCTTCAGGTCTTTTCACCTTCGTGCCCTTCAAAACTGGAAAATTTTACACCTCCAGGTAAATAATCGTAATTTGTGAACAAGTTAATATATTAATATTTACAATAAGCAATGCTCCAATACATGTATATAAAGGATGCACAGTTGGAAGTCATCGGTCCTCCCAAATGTTGGAATGGTTTGACGCCCAGTTCGTTCCACGACATACACAAGCTACGCGTGAAAAGGGAGATGCAGAATCTGATGCAATCGCGAACATTGACGTTGTGTTCATAATGATCTAATTTCAGGTTGCAAAACTGCTGCATCTCCATACGGTATCTGCGATTCCGCGAAAAATGACTGTCCTAGAAAGCCAGAATGCCCAAGATATCAACAACTCTGCCAACTGGATAACTCCTGTAAAAACCTAACAGAACCATGCAATTGCGAAGAGGCCAACAGCTACGCCGGTTGCTCAACAACGCCATACCGTCATGGCGGGAAAATGCCGTCTTACAAGTTGCAAAGGGAGTTTGTAATTGAACTTGCCAAAGGATCTCCTCGGTTAGTCCGGTTGGCAGTGTCTGGCTATGCACAGGCGAACTATGTGCTTGGAATATCGCATGACTCTACCAACAACCCTATTTACTGTGCAACAGACAAAACCTCAAAAATGCGCCAAAACTACCTCTCTTTTAAACAGTCAACGTGGATTAATCTACGAGAAACCCCTGATGGACTAAACGCAGGTTCGTGGACAGATGACCAAGTCTGTTCCTTCCGCGTAATAGCAAACAACATGACTAAGACTTTCCTCCCAGACAAAATTGCTGCACAGGCCACTATAGATGGGAAGCCTGGTGATTACACATTCAGTGGATCAGTTCACAACGATCTTGGTTCGACAGACGTGCAATGCAGTACAACAGTCATGGAGCCAGTCGAAGGGCTTTCACTTCTTTCTCCATTCAACGTGCCGGCTGGTACGGACACCACCAAACTATCCCCGTTCTCACTCGCTTCTGACGAAGTACAACATTTCCTGATCAAAATAAGCCGTGGCAGCCATGTGTCTGCTTCATTGATGGATGGCGAAACGACGCCAATGACTTTCGCTGATACTTGTCCAGAATACTTCACCCAAGCACTGTGTTTGAAATCAAAAACAGACATTGAAAAGCCGTTTTCCGCCGTTTCACGTACCTATACCAGTCTAACTACTGCGCCTACAACACTAACATTCAAAGTGAAAAACAAAGTCAGTTCAAAGCAATTGGTGTTAAAAGTCAAGATATGCCAACGGCTAAGCGAATTGGTTATCCAAAACAATAACAATGTGATAAAATCGAACACATTGGTAACTTTCTATGGAAAGATTAGTAAAGGTACGTGTGTGGCTTACCAATGGAAACTGGATGACACTGTGATAACAGGGGTCTCGACAAAGACACTCGAGAAAAAATTCAGTAGAGCTGGAACATTCAAACTGACTCTCAACGCCACCAATCCCCTAGGCAGTTTGACACAAACACTAACTTTTACTGTGGTGACCTATGCTGATCCTAAAGATGCGAAGTTCGTCGACCCTCCGGCTGAGGCACTTGTTGGAATACCTCTATCGTTCAAAATTTCAGTCACGGTCAATGTAGACAGGCAATTTTCCCTCTTGATGGACTATAATGATGACTCGAAGAGGACTCCTATAGCCTTACAAGCGACATCCACGCCATACGAGAGGACTGAACAACACACGTTCTCGAAACCAGGAACGTATACAGTGAAGGCAAACGTGTCCGATACTGACACCTGGACAATTGCAGAACATTCACTGCTTGTGCGTTTTCCAACGTTAACTATCAAACTTACGACACCGAAATCGATTGTACGGACTGAGGTTTCTGTAAAGTTTGTTGCAGAGGCTAAAGTAGAGGTACCAGGTTACACCTTGAAGTACACGTGGCAGTTCGGCATCAGTTCGCAAACTGTAACAACCACAACCAATTCTAATTCTTACGTATTCAAGAACGCAGGGACGTACAAAGTAATGGTGACGGTTACAACTGGATTCAACGATGTATCGGAGTCAATAACAATCATTGCAGTAGAAGCCGTTAAAGGTCTAACACTAGAAATCCCAGGCAATGTGTTTGAGAAAACTGCTACAACATTCAAGGCGTCTGTGGTTACAGGCACTGGCTTGAAATACATCTTCGATACGGGTGTTGCTATCCTCCCCGAGTCACCGTCACCGGATTTAGTGTACACCTATCCCAATTCAGGGACATATAATTTACAGGTGACGGCGAAAAACAGCATTAGCGAAGCTAAAGTATCGAATACTGTTACCGTTTTGGATATAAGCTACCTAAAGCTGACGAACTTCATTGTTCCAACCGCCTGCAGTCGGGTTGACCGTGAACTTAGCTTTACTGCAAGTGTCATCCACGTTTCAATCAAGGATCTTGACTTTTCATGGGAATTCGGGGATGGCACAGCAACACAGACAACAAAGAGTGACCCAACGGCGACGCACTTGTTCACATCCGCCGGGAATTTCAGTGTGAAAGTTTCTGTAAAAAGTGCTACAAAAACGGTGCAGGCGACAAAAGTTGTATGTGTTGAGGAACCGATAACAAAAATCACCCTGACACCGAATACAACTGTTGTTGGAGTTAGGAAAGATCACCCTGGAGTGATAAGCGTTAGTGTCGTTGTAACGCCTACCTCAGGAAAGTATAGGTTCACATGGACATTCAATAATGTTAAGACGATTGAAAACGCCAGGAAGGAAAAGAATTTCATTTTTACTGCCTCTGGACAGTACACGATATCGTTGAAGGTTGAAAACAGCATAAGTTCCTTGACGCAGACTCTGGCTATTAAAGCACAGGATATCATAACTGGTGTTCAACTTCAAAATGACCTCATCAACAATAAGTATGTGAAGAAATTAAAAAATGTGGCATTTAATGTGAAGGTTGGTAGTGGATCGGATGTGTTCTATTCGTGGGTATTTGGTGACGGATCTACCGTAGATAAAGAAACCACGGCAACAAAGACCCATGCTTACAACAAGGTCGGAAGTTATCAGGTTTTGTTGAATGTTTCAAACCTAGTCAGTTACGAAGTAGTTACCTTGGAAATTGTTGTACAGGACCCAGTGTCAGGGGTCAAGCTAGTCGCGGACCCGTCACCAGCAGACGTGAACCAGAAAGTTACATTCACTGCATCAGCTACTACAGGCACGGATCTTTCGTATAGATGGAGAGCCTGTGCAAGTTGTCGATATGTCGAAAGTAAATCTGCCACGCTCTCTCATCAGTTCTCGAACACTGGCAAACATACGGCGAGCGTAACGGTCCGAAATAACGTAAGCCAAGCGACAGCAACAGTCGATGTCAAGGTTTTGGAAAAGGTCTCAATGCTGAAGATCGACACGAACGTCGGTGAGCATGCTGCCAAAGGAGCAGTTGCGCAATTCAAGGCAACTTGTCGGGGAACAGAACTGAGGTACAAGTGGACAATCAAGGGACCTAACCAGGACACCACCTTTTCCACCCAAACCGTGAAGTTCACTTTCATTGCCGTTGGCAAGTATGACATCGATGTCGCTGTTACAAATGCGTTGGGAAAATCGGATGCTACGAAGACGGTTACTGTCCAGGAAAAAATTGCAGGGTTGGAAATATCGTCAAAAAGGTATGCGCCAGTCGGTGATCTGTTAACTTTTGCTGCCAAAATAACGTCAGGGTCAGGTGTTGGATATGACTGGGATTTCGCTGACGGCACGAAGCTGACGACTACGAAAACTACGGTTGACCATAAATACACTAGTCATGGAACATTTAAGGTGACTGTCACTGCCAAAAATGATGTTAGTAGTATGACGAAAAGTATACTGATAGGAATAGAAGTGAAAGTAAGTAGTGTTGACATGACAGGTTGCTGTCGAAAGGTGCTTCCAGCGGGTACTCCAACGGCGATATCCGCCACAGTAGCTGCGGGAACAAATCTTGTGTATTCGTGGACTATAACCAGTGACGCTGCTACGCCAATGACACTTACTGGTAGAAGTATCAGTCCTGTTTTCCCCAAACCCACTAGCTATAAGATCAAGGTGCAGGTAAAGAATCACATCAGTTCACTCTCAGTGGAGAGGACTGTCATTGTTCAGAGGAGAATCGACAAAGTACAAATTGTACTGCAACAGGATGAAAACGAACTATTTGTTGACCAAATGGTGAATTTAGACGTGACGACGAGCCAAGGCTCCGATATGAAATACAAATGGACCATTAATGGTGTACAGAACAGTCTTACAGACAGCTCAATGAATCGTGTGTTCAAAAGTGAAGGTGTATATAGTATCAGTGTCACTGTATATAACGATGTGAGTACGGTCACTGCACGAATAGACTTAACGATACGCAAGCTACTTTGTGAATTACCGAAATTATCTGCTATTCCAAAGACGAAACTGGAAGTAACAAAATCTCAGGAATTTGATCTTGAAGTGGACGTCGATACTGGTGGGTGCACACTGTATACTGCAAAATATCGTTGGACAATCTACATAACAGCTTCGTGTGGCAGTCTGAATGCCAACAACATCGTCAAACTTTCAAGTGGAGATAAAGTGACTGATTCCATCCTACATGTTTCGGGAGGCATTCTCAGTGTTGGTCAGTACTGCATCGTGGTGAACGTGGGATATGCCGATACTCCAGTTGATGTCAGCACTAAGTTCGAAGTGGAGGTGACCGCTAGTCCATTGAGAGCTGTGATAGTGGGCGGATCGGAAAGGCTACACGGAAATACCGGAAGTCTTATATTGGATAGTGGTTCATACGACCCTGATGTCATACCACCGGGTAGGACGGATTTGACGTACAAGTGGACTTGTTCAGCTATCCCTCCAACTGTAAGTTTGTTATCGATTTGCTCAAAAACTGTGTTCTCATTTGATGTCATTCATGGTTATATGGTTGCGCTTTTCTTATTCCTTTTTCTCCCTATTTTTCCTCCAGGCGACGCCAAGCAAAGCCTGCTTCAACCAACCAAGCACTAGCGCCACGCTCAATGTCCCAACGGGTTCTCTAGTGAGTGGTGGCCAATACCTTTTCACCCTTTCTGTTTCTGACGGCGGGTCACGCAGACAGATTGCGACTCAGAAGGTAAGATTTGATGGCCCGCTGGTAATTTCAGGAAGTCACAGATTTCGTCTGATCAAGACATGGACGTCATATCATCCCGCCGAATAGACAGACCTACTGAATCAATGCTGGCCGGCCAGGAAGGCTTCGTGCAAATCGTGGAGATAGGTAGCTTGTACGGTATTTTTTCTCATTACTACAGGTTATTGCAAGTTCGAAACCAATTCCAGACGTCCAAGTATCCTGCCTGTCCTGTCAGAAGTCTGGAAGTTACGACGTCCAACCAAACCGTCCTTTAGTGATGAAAGGAACGTGTACGAACTGCAATAACAAAGCCGTGTCCTACCTATGGACTGTCCAAAGGTCTGACGGCCCGGCAGTCGCCATAAATCAGCTCAGCTCAACCACGGGTAATGGGAAGCCAAACTTAGTCATCAAGCCAGGAGTTCTTTCAAATGCATTTAGTTACTTTGTTAAACTGACAGTAAAGTATGTGAGTAGTAATTTGGAGGGGTATGCATTGAGCAAGCTGAGTTCGGCTAACTTCCCATCGGCCGGGATTGACTGCCAGGTTACACCTTCTGTGATGGCGGTGCTTGAGAAACCAGTTAGTGTTTCATGCACGGGTGCTAAGGCTTCCGTTAGGCCCGATAGGTATCGGGTAAGCATGAAATGGACGGGAAGTACGGGTGTGAAAAGGGAGATTGTGATGTACTATGGATTAAATCCGAACACCAAAGTCTACCTGACACACATGGGGAGTAAGGCGACGTCGAGCGTGACAGTGGAGGTGGCAATGGAAAACAGTGACGGCCAGGTGAAACTGATCAAGTCGAGGTACATATACATATAGTGGTGTTGTTCCGTAAATCTTTGTTTCTCCAGCAATCAACAAATTGAATGTACAGGCATTGACAGATGTTTATCTACACTTTGTATCTTGAATATTTCAAATACCACCTAACCAATTTTGATGCAGTTTGTTGCATATGAAAGAAAAACTTGTTGGTCACATTTCTGCATCAAAATTTTGGAAATTTCGAAATATCAAAATTATGTAATTGCTTGTCAGAAAAAATCTCGAAAATCAACACCTTTTATTTTGTGATTATATTTTCATTTTTGTAGTAGTTCTGATAGAAGGGAAGTTTCTAAGGATTTTGGTGCTAGTTTCATCAAAATCTATCGAGTGGTTACTGAGATATTTGAGATTATCAAAATTTTGATATTTTGAGATTTTCGCGTTTTTCAAGAACTTTTCATACCATTGGATAAAGCTAACATCAGATAACAGGTTTACGTTCTTTTGAAACTTTTTGGGGTTAACTGTGCAGAAATATCGTAATATCAAAATGTTGATATTTTGAAAAATGTGTGTAAATTCTAACCAGTTTATGCGAATCATCCAAAATTTCCATAATTTTATGATTTGAGGTCACCTCTATCTACTGACACCAAAATTTTGTGAAAAATCGTGAAAATCTCAAAATCTCAAAATATTGATAATCTCAAATATCTCAGCAACCACTCGACAGATTTTGATGAAACCAGCACCAAAGTCCTTAGAAACTCCCATTCTGTCAGAAACACTATAAAAATAAAAATATAATCACAAAATAAAAGGTGTTGATTTTCGAGATTTTTTCTGACAAGCAATTACATAATTTTGATATGTCGAAATTTCCAAAATTTTGATGCAGAAATGTGACCAACACGTTTTCCTTTCATATGCAACAAACCGCATCAAATTTGGTTCGGTGGCATTTGAAATATTCAAGATACAAAGTGTAGATAAACATCTGCCAATGCCTGTACGTGTATACCTTTAAACAATAAATGTAACCTCCCCAAAACTGCTTGCTTGTCAGTAGATAAATATACCTACAACAGAAGGATATTTCAGTATACAATGTACCTGTATTTCATTATTGCAGTTTGGTACATGTAACAGAGCTTGCTGTACCAAGCGGTACCACAAGAACAGAGTACCTGCGCAGAAAGATCGAGACCGTCTTCACAGAGCTCAAACGTAAAGGAGACACGGCAAAGCTCTTACAATATTCGGTGGCCCTAGTAACAGAACTTAACAGGGATAACGCCAATAGTAAGCAAGCCATGGAGAACAAGAGATTCATAAGAGATTGCCTCCTCGAAGGAATAGACACGGCTGCTGTGACGTCTTTGGAAAGAATTGGTGTGATTGGTCCTATATTCGAAAGGCTTACGGTAGGTTTCAGCATTAGCAAAGCGTGCATTTTTTGCTTTTGTTTTTTAGATCGTGAGTGTTTTGCAAAGGCCTCGAAACGCCAAACCGAACACCAAACCCATTGTTCGATGCCACGAAGACAGCACCGAACAAAAGCCGTGCATGACATAAGCCGTGGTGATCATCAGGCTTGTCAAAAAAATCGGAATGCCATTGGTCGACGTATAGGACATGTCCCTTCATTGCATAAGATTTCAAGAATGATGATGACGTCTCATTCAGCCCACCAAATGTTGTTGTTATCGTTGTCGTCGTTGTTGTTGTTGTTGAGTAAAACCACAGAAAATCGTTGATAAATGTCTTACATGTAACTCTCATATTACAGAGTGCGGAAGACGAGTTTGAATCCAAGAAAAATGAAGTCACCAATATCTTCAAAAGAATTGGCGACTATTTGGCCAAGCACCTGACGTTTGGGTCCGATGCTGCGGTTACCAATCCATCGTCGCTAGCGAACGCTGTCAGCAATATTCTTGGCATTCTTCTCGCGAGAAAAACTGGACAAGGAGAGTTATTGGCGATCATGAAGGACGCACAGAACATTTTCCTACGATACGTAATGGTGAAAGTGCCCGATGAAAACCCAGTCAAATTCGAAACCGAAGGGTTCTCCTACGTTGGTAGCAAGAATCTTGCGGAATCTCTATCAACATCAGTGCAATTAAAAACAGGTGCTATAAGATTGAAGCCCCAAATGATACCAGGCAGCAAACATCGGGAGGTTTTGCAGGTGGCTATGGCGAATTATCAGAATCCGTATGGGGCAGGATTCATTTCAGGTTATCCAATAACATCAAGTGTTGTTGATTTCAACTTGTATGATACCGAGGGTAAGGAAATTTCCATCAAGGGTTTGTCAAAGGAGAATTCGGTGATGATGGATATCGGGAAAGATGCTGGAAATGATAACAAGGACGAGAGAAAACGTAGAAAACGTGAAGCCAAAAGAAACACCGTCCATCGGAACACAACGCTGCTTTCCAAAGACTCGATAGTTGTAAGGGTGGACTCCACTAAATTAGAACTCACCGGTGGCATGGGCGGCGCTCTGTCCATTCAGATACGTTTCTCAGCGTCAGGTAGTGAAAGTGTCTCCACAACTGGATTGAAACTTCATGCATTTCTCGGCCTTGGATTTAAACCGAAGGCGAGCCACTTCACGGAGTATAAGGTGGTGCCTTACGGCATGCTGGCGAGTGCGACCGATGTCAGGAACTGTACTTTTTTCGTGAACCAAAGGTAAACGACAAATCATGCGGCGGAGCACCCCTTGTCCTAGGCTTGTTCATCATTGTTTACTACTAACGTGAAACAGATGAGGGGCCAAAGTGAAGCACTCGCTCCAGTTCTTAGCAGGGAAATGTTGTACACATTCATGTACGGCAACTCACTTATTAAATGCAGAACAATCTTATATCCAATCTGTAATCATGTTATAATCAATCCTGAAAGATATTTCTTGATGTCTTTTAGCGTATTCGATCCAGCGAAAAAATACTACATCCTCGTGCAGAACAACAACACCGTACCAATAGACCTGAGTATCGCAATGTACGTCAGCAGCTGCCAGTACTACGACACTGACAGGGAAACATGGAGCAACTCCGGATGCGAACCCCTCCCTAAAAGCACCGCAGCTGTCACTGTCTGCAGATGCAATCATCTCACTGCCTTTGGAGCAAGTGTCTTGGTGGCGCCAGATGCAATCGACTTCACCGACCTAACAGTAAGTAAAATCAATTTCAACCGCTGTCAATATGACTTATGTTTTTTCTATCATTTTGTGTGTCGTTTTTTTTGTGCTCTATGTTGGATACCTGTCAAAATGAGATGAGTGCCACGTTCTGTTCCTGATGAGAGTAACAACAACCCGTTTCTTGTTTTCCTTTCCAGCGACTTGACTTGGTCACAAACCCAGTAGCAATCGCCTTGTGTGGAGCTGTTTTACTTCTCTACATAATCGTCCTTATATGGGCTCGGAAGAGGGACATCAAGGACGAAAGGAAGGCGATGGTTGTTCCCCTCTGTGGGAGGAATGGGCCGTTCAGATACGAAGTGACGGTTTACACAGGCATGATGCCAGGTGCTGGTAAGTGAAAAGGAACGATTGGCAACCACGTTATGAAGATGATATCCACGATAAACTGAAAAACTGCTGGCGTCCTTGATCGTGAAGTTATCACTTGTTCAACTTTTATCATCCCTGTTCAATTTCAGGCACCACTGCACAGGTCGGGCTGAAGCTTTACGGAGATCTCGCCAAAGGAGACGCCAAGCATATCTACCGACCGAACGCCTTTCAGAGGAACGGGGAGGACGTAGTGGTCATAGCCTCTGAGAAAAACCTCGGGGATATCTGGCAGATTAGAGTTTGGCATGACAACACTGGACGCCACCCTTCTTGGTTTCTTTCCCATGTCACAGTCCGAGATCTTCAGACAAGTAACCACTGGTACTTCCCGGTGGAATCTTGGCTCACCATCAATGCCCCCTACGGGGTCGTTGAAAAGAAAGTTAAGGCAGCAAGTGAGTTCAAATCTCCGCCACAAATTTGATTAAAGCTTTGAAAGGCAGTTTTAAGTGTCTCATAACCAAAAATGATCAAGTACTCCTGTTGTTCTGTATAATGCAACATGTAACACTGCATACATGTACGTTGGAGTTGATGTAATGTTGAAAGAGGAAGTACTGCATGCGTCAGATCATCGTTTCGACAGCCCGTCGCCAT
Source organism: Notospermus geniculatus (assembly GCA_002633025.1). Classification (NCBI taxonomy): domain Eukaryota; kingdom Metazoa; phylum Nemertea; class Pilidiophora; order Heteronemertea; family Lineidae; genus Notospermus; species Notospermus geniculatus. Next base: position 65,679 of record NMRB01000807.1, on the reverse strand, counting down.
CTTGGATTTCCACGGAGATTTTGTGCGTGCGCACTTATTTGTTAGGCAAACCAAATGTGCCATGATGTGATAGTTCATAGATCCGAATCTACCAGATCCAAGATGGCGGGGCCTATCTGTTTCAACCTGTTGTCACGCCTGTTGCAGACCTTGTGCGTCGCTGACTGAATAAAGATTCAATCTACTTCAGGTTCACATGAACTCGGGAAGTTTTCCCAGCGATTTAGAAAGGAAGCTGCGAGTGGTTTTTCTGAGAAGCACGCTTGGACCAGCCTGTTCGAACACCGAGATCACAGTCGTTTTACGCGTGTCCAGCGGATAACGTGTTGCGTTACTCTATTCTACACATTTATGAGCGCCAACGCCATGTGGTACGGACTTCTCAAGAATGAAAACGACCGCTGGACGGACATCTGGTCTGACTCCTTCTCGTGGGAAGAACTAGTCGTGGGGATTCTTTCCAGTGTCATCGTATTTCCTGTCAATATACTTATCATGCAGATTTTTAGGAAAAGCAGGTTCAAAGTGAGTAACACGGCGTGCAGATCTCATCGACAGTCATTCCTTAAGATTGACGTTTTGTTTTTGTCATCATACAGAAAGTAAAGCGATCGAACTCCCGATTGACATTTCCATTAATCCGATTTCAGTTGTGCATACTGGAGGCCTACTTTCCCTAGGCGCACAAGGACGGCAAATCCCAATGGAGTAGGGGTGTAAATGTCGATTGACCCGGCCGAATGGCGAGTCGGCAGCGTTGGGTCAGTCAACTTATAAACACCCCTATACCGCATCAAGATTTGCCGTCATTGTGCGCCCAGCCTAAAAGCGGTGGCAGACTGGCGCGTACGCGACGCGTAGTGCGGGCGTTCTCCGCCAGTCAGATTCTTCGGTAGGTGTTTCGGTCCGTGTTACCGCCTCCCTCCCTGATTGGTTGAACGCTTCCCGACGCGTTGCTTACGCGCCAGTCTGTCACCGCCGTAAGAAGTCAGTTCATTGTCCTGGAGCATGAACGCCTGCACAATGTCCTGGCCTATGACGAAAGATGAATTATAACCATTTGGCTATCACCTAATTCTTAAACGAAGTGACAGCAATGATTGTGCTGATCAATTGGAGGCTATAATGGCTTATGTGAAATCGACAGGCTGGACATTCATTGTAGGCTAAGACCTGATGATCAACAGGGCATGTCCAATATTGAAAGTACGCTATTGCGCAATGATATATGAGCGGGTCAAGACTCAAATATTGACTGAAAGATCTTTTAGATGGGAAGTACAGCATGCCCATATTGTTCTTTTTTTCACAGCTTGACCCAATGAAGCTGAAGCCAAAAAACGAAACCATAGAAATGGATGACCTCTGTACTGTGCCGAGAGAGGGAAGCGTGATTTATGACGCGAATGGAAACGTAAGTCATGCTTTCACGTTCACATTGCTTGTGATTGTCTACTGCATGTGAGAGAAAGATTAGAAGATGCTAACAAAACTGAACTCAAACCAGCATAGTTCCTTTACTTCAGCTACTTCGATGCTGCTGGTTGAGGGGGCGGGGGAGGTCGCCTATAGTTAATATCAAAAAGGCTTATTTTGATGAGAGTAAGTTCAACGTAACGTAGCTATTAAAACCTGCCCTGAATGAAACTGGAATTTCTTGATTTTCAAGCCATGTCGTTTAAAGAGGACAGAAGCCTTGAAGAAGATCATTCGTGAAGAGTCTAGTTCCGACAGTATGCGCATCAAGGAGAATTCTGACATCGGAACATGGAGCTCCAACTCGAGAAGTAGTTCTGCGAAACATAGGGAAGAGTTACAGAAGAAGGTAAAGGACTTCAAATTATCACCGACATAACAAAAGGTGGTGGGAAATGGGTGCTCACCAATCGATAATACTCCGTCAAAAATGTATGGGTTAAGTTGCTGCACATTTTTTTACCAAGTTGGTTTTTCCTCTTGCTTTTTTGACGTTTCACTGCATCACTTCTGATGTCGACGAAAATTTTTAAGAAAATGATATAGAAGTAAAATATTAAATCAGATCCTATTTTTAAAGCTCCAGTTGAGCGGTGACGATCCAAAGCTTTGGTCGTATGACAGCATCTTACAGTGGCCGGAGGCTCTCCCATGTTGGATGGAACAGGAAACAGACAGCCCACCACTGAGGCCAACACGGCGGAAAATATCCAACCAAGACTCCGGGAATGATTCGCCAGAGAAGGAAAAACGGATGCAGAGGAAATCATCCTTGGCAAGGTTTGGACTCTTTCCTGTGAAATTATCTGTTACCACGTACGACTTGTACTGTTACTTGTATCGCTGATTATGCTGATTGTCCAAAATCAAATACAATTTTGAAAAGTTGTCTTCGGTTTTTTTTGTGCTTTTGAACGTAACATTGGCAGGGGTACCTCAAAGGTAACCTCATGACTACGGTGTATAGCTGTGCCATTTGTTTGCAGAGCTACAAGAAGGATGAGCATAGACACACTGTTGAGGTTCTGCGAGGAGGACCTGGATGAAGAAAGGGAGTTGAAGGTTGGGAAACGGGTCTCGCTGATCGACTCCAAATCCTCCAGCTCTGGGACTGAGAATACACGAAAGTTCTCCTTACCACGGTATATTCCCTTTGAAAATGCTTCTGTTGTCAGTAGGCAGTAAGGTACAACGTTGGAAGTCCCTTTCCCAGGGATGAGTCGAACCACAAAACTCCTTAGCATGTACACTGAGATTACATGTAGTTGTTTTAATTTCGTATACCGATAGGCAGTAATAATTCCTTTCAATGAAGGCACTTCGGGATGCCTTGATTGTAACAAAAATAGAAACAACTCAACATATTCCAGTTATCTGTTTCTTTCTGCAGACGTTCTCGTCGAGTGAGCAGTACCACAAACACACTCACAAACGAAGGCACTGAGACTGTCCCATCAACCATCATGGACGACGACCTGTGGAGCAGTCATCAAACCGAAATATCGGAGGTCAGCGACTTTGGCTCAGAATATTTCGGGTCAAGGCGGACGACTTTAGGGTCTGTTGAAAGGTAGGTAAATAACGAGTGCAGATTGAAGCATCGTGGTTTGGGAACGTGAAAAATTGTTACAGAGCTAATCGAAACAATCATCGATCTCACCATTTTACCATTCCAGACGTTCCACCTTCTGCCGGAACCTTTCCGAGGGAGAGTTCAGCCTCGGACGTGAGGAAACCTTCGACTATGACAGCGCTAGTGTGGCAAGAAGTGCCAGCGTCATGGCTTCGTACGGCAGCCGGTCACTGACCAGTTCATCATCCGGTCCGACCAAGTTGACACGGACTACAAGTAGGTCAAGTTGGGCAATATTGCGAGGTCTACGTTGATTGGTTGATTTTATAGTTCGTTTTTTTCATATTCTTTCATTGCTTTTTTTCAGGTCAGAGTCTAAGCCGTATCCCTCAGATGAGCCGAAGGAGAAAACAATGCCTGTTACCTCACGGCTTTGTTTACGTTGGATACTTCTTTTGTGCGGCTTTGTCCATACTATCCATCATTACTGTAATACTCTACGGACATAAATTCGGAAGAGAACTGGCGTTAAAGTGGCTCCTTGCCTTATTCATATCCTTCCTCCAATCTGCATTCATCATGGAGCCCCTGAAGGTAAGAATTGCTGTTACACACCTGCACAAACCGTCTCAGAGATACATTTTCTCCATGGACGCCAGCGCAGTTCTGAACGATGCACTGTACAAGAGGGTTCGAACAAGATAGAAATTGCATTGTAGCTACATGTATTGCGTGTTTAATGAAGTACACTGTAGCTATTTCTTGTACATGTACATGTACACTCTAAATCGAGATCGTTCATATTTGGCTTTCTGTTTTTCAGGTGATCTGTATTGCAATATTTTTGGCCCTTGTGACGAAGCAGGTAGATCAAAAGCTTGAAGACAATGTCGAGGTATCGCCTCTCTTGGAATCCAATGAAACAATCAAGGTATGTTAATGCAGATCCAGTATGATGGCGTCCAAGTTTCAATGACAGTAACGGAGAATTTCTTAAATCCGATGCAGCAAGATTACCTTGTGATTTACGACTTCATTTTCCAGGAAGATAAGATGAAACCCATAAAGGGATTCGCCCTGCTCCGGGCCCTCGATGAGGGGCGAAAGGTTCACAGAATGCAGTTGATAATCCGTCAATCAGTCGCCTACTTCCTCTTCATCTGGCTCATATTCGTCATCAACTATGCTAACCATGACACCAAAGCCTATTACCTGACTGAAAACATCTACAACACACTTGCCAAGTCTACACTGCCAGTGTCGGGCCGGACATTAAAAGAATTCCAGAGGTAGGGATATCACTTCCTTGCTTCTTGTTGACGAAGATGGTCTCTAGCGCATCGATCTCGCTTATGAAATACATGTATTCATTTCCTCAAAACCGCTTACGAGAACTACATGTATACAACAAACCACACAGAATACAGCTAACAACGAAACCTATTGCTGCTCTTGTTCTTTGGCAACCCACTTCAATGCCATTGTGTCACCACACTAATTATACTTACGAAAATTTCTGTAACTGTTGGTCTACAATGTACGTGTACATTAACGTGAGGATTTGGATGACAAATTTTGGCACGTGATCAATTCAAATTAGTTTTTCTGACGAATCTTTACTTTTTTAGCACAACAGATGTATGGTCTTGGTTGGAGTTGGTAGCAGTTCCTTACGTCCATTCCCAAGGCACAGCTGAGAGTTACATGTATTTATTGGGAGCGGTGAGGCTCAAGCAAATCAGGGGGAAACAAGGTAAAACACTTGCCAAGAATCATACATGGACCTGCTGTGATATTTTGGAAAATTGCGAAACATTTGCAAAATATTGAAATGGCTTTTCCTTATATCGAATTCCAGAAAACTGCTCAGTCACTGTGAGTGATATTGTGAATGCGATGTTCCACGTGGACAGCTGCTATGGAAGTGGAGATTTCGTTGAAGACACTGAGACCTATAGCGAAAGGTGGTCACCTTCCGAAGGTGGTTTGTGGAAACACCAGGACACTGATGAGTAAGTTGGGGGATAACTGAATTCCTGTGTAGGAGCAAACTCGTCCCCAGTGGGTTTACGTTCCTACAACACCACTGGAAAGGGCTGACGACTTCAGGAATACTGCGCATGCGCAATCTACTAATTTTGAGGCGAATCACGCCGAGGCCGCGATGATGTTCGCAACAAACCATGCTAACTATTCGTTTGAAATTGCTCTAATACTCAAACAACTTCGTGTTTTGGGAGTATTAAATGGCCTTTTAGGCATATATAATGTTTTTCAGCCATCGAAGAACGAAATATTGTGTGAAACAAACATTTTGGCACGCTGCCAGCGGTTGACCAGAAATTTTGGTCAGGTCGTAGCCCTTGCCAGAGATACCTTCGGATGAGGTAGATCTGGGAACGAGATTGGTGTAGGAGATGTCAAACCTCATTGAGGAATTTCTCTTGGTTGATATCCATCCAATGTACAGAGTAACGAAATTTCTTCATTACAAATTGAAGCTATAAATTTTATTTTTTTTCATGTCTTTTTAGTTGGTCAGTTCAAGGGACCTACCACAGATACGGCGGGGGAGGTTACATTCAAACACTCAAGTCAAACCTGACGGACTCGATGAGTACCATCACTTCACTAAAACAGGACAACTGGATTGGCGGAAGGTGCGTCTGATAGTTTCTGTTGTTCGGAGGCCTTCGCCGGCATTTCAGCATCCATATCAAACTCATTGCACACGTTACGACAATTTACATATGTACAAGAAGATGTGTTGATACTACTCATTGTTTTCTCTTGTTTTCAGGACAAAAGCGGTGTTCATAGACTTCACTGTGTACAATGCCAACACTAACTTGTACTCTGTTGTAAAAATACTCTTTGAAATGGGCGGCCACGGTAAGTTAGTATCTTCTTACATGTATATCAAGTCACTTTAAAGTCCATTTACAGTTTCACATTGAGATGTAGAATATCAAGTTAGTGAAGTACAAGAGTGCGTTCCTTTCGTTTCAGCTGGCATAACCTCAACACTTGAAATCCACACGAGTCGATTCTTCAACTTCACATTCGGGGTATTCAACTATTTTGACTTGTTTATGGTAAGCTGATTCAAATGTCCTCGTAATTGTTATCTTTTATCGTGATTTCGCTATACTGCATGATAGTTCACAGAAATACATGTACATGTATTGCAAAAAGTCCTGTAGTTCTATGTACAGTCCTTCAAATAAGTAAATGGACACAGGAAAATCGTAATTTCTCAAAAACGGCTGGTGATAAATCGATGCGGTTTGCGGCATTTGATAGGACATTTAGTTGTGCATCATGATATCTACCACTTGGAAATTTGCCATTTTATCTAATAGTGACTTTTGTTGATTTACAAAAGGTCGATTTCCTGTGTCCATTTACTTATTTGAAGGACTGTACACACAGCCTAGTATTTCTGTACACTATGATGGAATTTATTCCAACCTTTCCTTTGTTCCATTACAGATACTCCTCATCCCATTTTTTATCTACCTCTTGGTCCACGTCTCTCTAACTATTGAAGAAGAACAAAAGAACTACGTCAAGAACATATGGAATTGGATCGAGCTGTCAATGACGTTGGTAATGGGTTCCTCTCTTGGCATGTATATGTTCCTCATGCACTACTCAACTACCTACTTGGCATCATTGAAGCAGAAGACTGGGTTTGTGGACTTTGGACCCCTGGCCTACCACCATGCTGTCTTCAAGAGATTAAACGCTGTCATGCTTTTCATACTTTTTTGTAAGGTATGTGTAAGAAATATTAACCTGGGGCCGTATGCATAAAACATCTTAAGTGTAAAATTTCCCTTAAACAAAAGATAGAGGAAATCTTACACTTAAGATTTATGCATACGGCCCCTGGCCGTTCAAAGAATGAAAATACATGTAACTCTAAGCTAACGAACCTACATAACTCATGTAAATTGACAAGCAGTTTTGATGGTGTCATAAAATCAGCATACGATTGGTCAACTTACCACAATACAGCATTGCAAGTGGCCTGAGCCTGAATATTTGTTGAATGACCTTGAGAAGTGAAATTACGGTATACAACATTCTTTTTCCACAGGTCGCACAGCAGTTTCGCTTCATCAAAAGATGGAGTAACTACGGCACAGCGTTAGCGCGAAGCCTGACCCGTTTGCTCTGGATATTCCTCTTGTTCATCGTACTATGGCTTGTGTATGGAATGCTGGGATATCTGGTAAAATTCGACTATTTTTTGTAGTTTCGTCATTCGACCGTCCTTTACTGAATAACCAATTTTCAAATGGTGAAAAAATTATAGGCCTACAGTAATGTACATGTACATACATGTAATACTTATTTTCATTTTACTGTTTGACATTGGCTGGTAATTAGTGGATAAGGCGTTATTGATATTTTGAAATAAAGTTACCAATTAAGAATTATCATCAGTCAGTACAACCAGAAAAAAAAACGTCACTCGGTCTTTGAATCCGATACCTTTCCAGATCTTCTTGCCAAGAGTAATGAATAACGGTAGTGGTCATTTATATCTGTAGGCATGTCAATTTCTTTTTGTCGGAGTGTGCATGCAAATCCCTTTCATCCAGAATTTCAGTCGTATTTGAATATGTTTGCACGTGGCTTTATCGTTGTTGCATGTTATTTTTTGAGGTTTGAACCATCACCCAACGAGCATTGCTAAATCACCGTGACACCATCATACATGTACTGTATATTATCAAAAATAGATAAGCTCGTTTATCAATTTTTGATATTATTTCGGTGCTACTACATGTATTCTAATAGTTCGCATTATGCACATGATGAAATGTACATGTATTTCACAACTTCACAAAGTATTTGCTAGCCTATGTAATTTTGAAGGCATATTCAGATTTCAAATACTAGTAATTTGAAAATACATGTACCCCGACATGTACATCAAGAAACNTAAAGTGGATTTGATTTTTGCACTCATCCGTTCATTTCGGCTTTCGTTTCAGCTGCTAGACGACGACCAAAAGGAGGCAAAGCTGTGTTCGGATATTGCTAGACGGTTGATTAAAACGGCGCTACCAGAGAAGCCTCCACCAGCCCGTTCCGTTCGAGCAAAAGGCTGGCCATCCAAGTCAGCGGCCAAAAGTTTCATCTATAGTTCCGAGGTCAGCAAGATTCCCCGACCACCGTCTCCCCCACAACCACAGGCGACTACCAGCAAGACTCAACCATCGGGAATCATGAAGAAGCCATTTGCTTTGCCAAGGCTTATGAATCAAAACACCGTGACACCTAAGCCACCAGTCGTACCCAGGACTCAGAAACCTCGTTGGAGCACCAGCACGTCATCATCAGGCACTAAGAGCAACGTAAGTGCAACTTCGGCAGCTGCGAGGGGAAGTATTAGTACTACAGTCTCCGATGTTTCAGCTGGTAAACAGTCCAACTCCAGTCATTCAGTGGTCTCAGCTGCTTCAACTGTATCAGGACATTCGAACAGTTCACACCTCTCCATGGTGTCTGTGAGGTCTTCCTCTTCGTCTGACGACGGTAAGCAGCCAAAAAAGCACGGGGCAGATGCAAAACCACCGGTCGCTCCGAAGACAGGCCGTGAAGCCGTGTCAGTATCGATGCCGGGCAGGCTCCCAAGACCGACGGCGGCCAAGCCAAGAAGACCCCAACATGTTCTGAAATCAGTCAGTAAGAACGCTTGGTAGGACTACAAGACTATGCAGTGGCCGTCTGATCATAACAAACTCCATTGCTGCACATGAAGTTCTTTTTTTACACCCACTCCAATCGGAACGCATAATATTTGCAAACAACTTGTTAGCGTCTAATACTGTCGTAGATCAGTAGATCAATTTCATTATACAATCATTAGTTGGCGACCTGACTGCACTAGGCAACGCTTCTATGGCATACCTACATGTACCGCATAGAGAGCGAGAACTGAGCAGCTTTCCTATAGCCTAGTTTATACTTCGACGCAAGACCATCGGCGTCCGACGCCCGATCAAATCTTGACGCCGACTTCGCGGAATTGATTCATAGTCCAACGTACTTTAGCGACGGCGACCCGTTATGAAACGACTCTAGTAATAACAGCCTCGCGATCGGACGCCGACCAAATTGCACGACGGGGTCGGCGTCGGACGCAAGAACGCGCGTCGGTCGCCGGCGATGGTCGTGCGTCGAAGTATAAACTAGGCTTATCTCGTATTTTTTATACCATTGATATTGCTCAAAGGGTTCGCTGAAGGTTTCATCTTCTAGCGGATGTAATGTACATTAGTACATGTACATTGATTTCAGTTTGCAAGGTATCGTGTACTAGGCCCATGCCTTCATGGAATGCATAGTTCATAAATTGTTCACGCACAGAATACTTGACTGTCAAGGATAATGGAAGTATAATTTCGTGTGAGGTGTAATGATATCTCCATATGAAGGACTTTGGTGAAAACATTCAGTAAAACAGTTCAGGCAATTAAACCAACGGGAATGATACACCTAGTATGCTACGTTCACACTGTCGCAGAATTTAATTCCCACATGGCGCCTCATAGCACAGTGTGGTTCAAACCGTCGTAACACCGACTTTTTATCATGAGAGTCTATAGTTAATTATGCTCTCTGTGGTTTGGGAGGTTTTTTTTTGTAGTGCTGTATCAAGGATGGGATCATATCCAGGACCGAGCTGTTTTGATAGATGTACATTTACTTTATAACAGTCATAGACTACCCCACAATTTGCGTTGATGGTATTTTTGTTTAGTTTCCTTTCAATTAGGCTGATGATGCCTCGATTGCTTTAGACTGGTGCTGCTGATGAAAGGATCTCGTCCTATGATTCTTTGTACATATTATTCCATTTCCAGTGTAGACCTAGATTTGAAATCTTCTTAGAACGCGCCGTAGGTCTATAGGGTCCACGATGGTGTTAATGTGAAAGTGGTGCTAATTGTACGAGAGAATAACCTGTATCCACACATGTACATGTATTTCATAATGACATATTAATGGAGTTTTCGCAAAGCCCTCGAAACTCCAACGCGAACGTCTATCCTTTTGTGCGGTGCTCACCTTGTGGCATCGAACAAATGGATTGGGCGTTTGCGTTGGCGTTTCGGGGGCTTTGAGAAAACTCCCTATTATCTGTGATCTGTCGCGTCATTTTTGTCCGCTCACCAATGTTAATGCAGTGTACACATTAGTGTATTTTGCAAACAGTTTGATGATGTCTATTTTGAACTGAGAAAAGGCAATTTTGTAAATATTATTTGTATATTAGATGGATGACATAAGGAATTGTTCTTGCTCAAGGAAAGGGGCAAATAAAATCCCTTTCGTATTACATGTAAACTTGTGCATGACATGTAGGTAGACCTATGCACAAATGGAACATTTTTAAACGATGCACTCTGAGTGCTGATTGGTATAGTGTCGGTGAATGGTAATTGATGTTGTCGAAACTTGCATGAGATCGATGTTCGCAAGTTTTCACAAAGCCCCAAACGCCAAACTGACTGTCTATTCTTTTGTTCGATGGTGCTCTCTTCACGGCATCGAACAAGGGATTGGCGTTTGCAGCGTTTCGGGGGCTGCGCCGGAAAAACTCTGGCATGATATCAGATATCATAATGCATAGTGTGTCCGTTCCTATTACTTGAATTCGACACCGATGTCTTGCTCAAATGCACTGTTCAAGTACAGTACTGCGTGAACCGTTCAGTCCATAGGCCTACATGTTTATAGATAGGCCCTACATGTACCGTTTTGATACTGATAGATGTACGTGTACATACATGTATTGTATCGATCACCTGCAACAAATACCTGTGACACAAACTTATTCGTTAGATTTTGAAATAAAGAATGTATATTTTCATATACGTATTCCCTTTGTATATACATGTATCAGCCTTCACAATGTGACGTAAGTGTACAGAGATCACTGATGGGAAAATCAGTGGCTCGTACAGCAATTTTCCGCGACCAAAATCCGACGAGGTATTTTCGGTGGTAGTTGATCATATAATAGGGAGTTTTCGCAGCCCCCGAAACGCCAAAGCGAACGCCAAAACCATTGTTCGATGCCACGGAAGAGAGCACCGAAGAAAAGGATAGACGTTCGCGTTGGCTTTTCGGGGGCTTTGCGAAAACTCTACATTCATACCCCTGCCTCTACCTGGTCTGATATTGATCAGCAGACGTTTACACTGAAGACTGAATTTGTTTCCGATGTGCACTTGAGGAAGAACGTAACAAATGAAAGTTTTCCAGTTTTTTCAAAGTCCAACAATCTCTTCGTCTTTTTTGGTCTCAGTAAAATGAATCACATCCTTCTCATTTTCTTGCCCTTCCGGTTTCCTCCCTCTGCCTTTCAACACAAGAAGAATCGAATCATACATAACCTCAACAAATTCTACCACCGTTATAAACGTAATTCCCAACCAAAAATTCATTATACCACCTATCCTGCTCATGAGGGTTGGTATATCAAGTGCAGGTCTATCATTGACGTAGTGAACTTCGAAATTAGGCCTCGTGACCCTCATGGAGACGAAGTTGCGTTGAAAAAGATGCAGTTTCGTCAATTGGTCCACGACAATACTCTCAGTATCCGACGGTGTTGGATTCGAAATGGATTGAAGCAGACGCTTGGAATGATGTATCATTTTTATCAGATCATCGAAAGATTTGAGGGACAGGTTCCTCGTCTCTTTTGTGAGCTGATAAAGTGGGATGTGGAAAGATTCGTGTGGCCACTTGGCCATGTCCACGTGGCTTGTGAACTCGTAACGCTGGCATGGAACAGGACAGGGACATTTTGCCGGTGGGTTAAATTTGAAGTCATACATGCAGGCAAGACGAGCGGATAATATCTGCCTGCTTGATGATATGTTGGCACAATACGGAAGGCGTTCATCCGGGCTTTTTGGGTCCATAGAAGTCACCGAATCCGTGATTAAACTTGGGTCGATGCAGTGACATTGCTCATTAATTTTTCTCTGTATACACATTTCCTCACACGTATGCTGTACATAGCGGTATTTCTTCCCATTTCCTTCCGTCAGCACCAACTTTTCGACTGAACAGTTTCCGTAGGGCTGAGGCAGATGGGTCCACCGTTTCGTATGCAAGTTGAAAGTCACAGTCATCCCAGGAGGTATGTCATGGTGGCTGGTGTACATATCTGGATATGTGAATGCATCGTGTATGACGACCCGGACGCCATGTTTTTGAGCATCGGTGTCGTGTATGTAATGCTTCGGAAACCGCAACTGTATGTCATCATCTAGGAATAATTTAACGTCTAAATCTAGCACCATTCCCTCTTGATCTAGCCTTTGAATGGTATAACAATTAAAATACTGTGGATGAGGAAATATCTTAAGTCTGCAATCCACAGTTTCAAGATGTTGGCCATTTTGTATCGTATAACTACAACTGTCTACAAAATCTCTCTGGTGGCTCAGCTTCATTCGCAAATCACTATCAATATTTTGAAAGAGGCCCGATGTGCTCATTAAGATATTCGTAATGGTTTCGTTATCCACGTATTCCCTGATTGGATACGTTATCTTATGATGGGGCGTGACGACCCGTTTGGATCTCTGGAATGTCTGCTGTCCCGAGTGATACGTCTCATCATGACCAAGTTGATCTATGAAATCGCTAGAATCATATTCATAATGCGCATGTCCACCAGCATCGTCTTCATATAAGTAGTTCTCATCACCTCTCTCCCAGGTAAACGTGGTTGCTTTCTCACCTTTGTAATACCTTAGCTCGGAAATGTAATACTCGAGCTCCTGTTCGTAATATTCGTCATAAGAAGCGTTTGATAATTTACGACTTACATTGTAGAAATATCCATTGACTATCGTTTCTGATTTCTGCACGTTGTCCCGTTTCAACGATCGGTGACTTCTGAAGGGTTGCAGGCTGCAGATAGTGACATCCGGGAACCTAGTGTCCCGTGGTGATAAACGCATCGTTTGCTCTTGGTATGAGGCGTACGTAAAGAATCCAGATATTATCAACGTGGCCTGATACAGAGATACGACCAAGAATAATACAACAGCGACTGCCCACAGGATGGAGAGAAATAGATTCCGTGCCTTGAATATTCTTGGTATGCCACGAACTGTACTCAGTAAGCCGAATTTTACGATGATTTCCTTTGCAGTTCTGGGAGCTGAGTGCACATCGACCTTTGGCCACGGCACAGGATTTTTTTCCACCTCTGTCTCCATGGCTTTCGTTCATTAAGCCATCCGACACATTCCTTGCGACTACCGGCACTTTTTACCATGAAATCAGCAAATATTTTTAAAGTTCTTTCAAACTCAGTTTAATCTTAACTCCAAGAATCGTCAGTAGAATGCTAAGTTCCTCGTCATCACCAAACTCGCCTGACTTTTTCCTTCTTCCACTCCAAATAACGTCACAAAAATGCAGTAGCCGTTGCAGATAACATCCTCACATGAACAACGAGGCCCGACACAAGGTTCCGTTCGAATGCTAATCACGACTATCCCAAAGCCAAGTTGGATATGGCTCCGACTGAATGGATAAAAGCGACGATTTCCAATTCGGTCGGTAATTCAGTCTCGTCAGAATTGGTGACAAAAACTATGGAATGGCACCGTCTCCAAAACTCCTTGCGCTCCTCACTTACAACTGTGACATAATGTTCTTAGACACGGCCAAAATCCGACAGAACCCAGTAGTGTCCCCTGTTTGAATTGTGAGCCACGCCGACTCCCTGCAGTAACCAAAGAGTTCAGTCCCATTATTGCATACACTATCCATGAACGCCTGATGTGGGTTTCATTGGCGGCTATACATTTGGCATTGTCTTTTTTCTTGGCAATCGCGAGTTGGATGCTTGATACTTTGGATATAACCGTCCGTTTTGAAAAAAGTGTAACATCCAGGTCTCTATTCATATCCCGCAAGTGAATCACATAATTTCTGTCGGACATGTTATCTACACGTACATGATACTGGCATGACTGGTCTCCGGGGAAGTACTAAGTATCCGATCATCAACAGGCGAGAAGCACTCACTCCTTAGTACGAAACCAATGCGGAGTGTTTGCCAAGACAACGTAGCCGAGCCGGTGATTACACAGTGTGCAACCGGAGGAAATACATCGCCATGGGTAAACTTGTCGTGAATGAATACGCTTCCTGCAGGGTTGTAACATAATAAATGGATAGCAAGATGGAATCGGTCGGTGGCAATGGGTCGTTCCTTTTTCCACGGTTTATCACCGTCTAATGCTGTTAATTCTCGTGGAAAACCATTACGATATTACCAGGGCCGTGTACGTTTTTCAGTGTGGCCGTTTTTCTGGGTATTTCCATTGTTCGGAACACACTGGGAAACAGACGCACTGTTTCTCTGTGTGTCGCTCATTGTCAAGTCGTCGCTTATTCCGTTAATCTGTTGTAATGTCACACTGGTACACGGACCTCACTGAAAAACGTTACACCGGGTCCAGGATTGACAGAAAGGGGGGGGGGTAGCTCGGCCGAAAGCACGAAGTCGAGCCCTCCCCCAGAAAAATTTCACAATTTTAAGTGCTTTCACATGCATTTTCGTGGCATCTGAGAGCAAAATACTCGAATTTTTAGTATGTGACTAAATTTTTCTTCCTAAAAAAATCATTGCTCTGCCAAAAATAGGGGGCGTACGCCCCCCACGCCCCCTCTGGATCCGGCCCTGATTACTCTGTGGCTGTTTCGGTAATGTCTCTGTAACAGCAGACCGTCTGTAACAGACCGACTGAATATGCAACCTAGGCTAACATATTCCTATTTTTTGTCCTCAATGAAATTTGTGATTAATTCTTTTGGTAATATCGCAAACAAAGAAATAATTGTACATGTAGACGTAATCATTAAGTATCAGTAATGATGACTGGGTCGCCCTCATAACAGAACACATTAATAATACTTCTGCACGATATCTGTCATTTTGGACGTTATTCAATAAAGCATTACCCTGATATACATTAATAATCATGATAAATTACCCGAAGTATCGTGAGTATGCATGCGTTACATACTCAGTAGAAAGTGAACAATTCCTCTGCGACTGCGTATATGATTTACTAACAGTTACATTGGATTGTTTGAGTTGCTTTTTCGTCATCAAGACCCACTCTTTGATCTAATATTATGTAATATCCATTGAGGGGAATACAGGGTGTCCTCGCAAATACCATCTACAGCATTATTCTTGAGGCCTGTAGGAAAAAAGGGGCTTAGGCATGCATTGCAGAGGTGGCGGTGCTTCAGAGGTCCAAATCCCCCTTCCCCGAGTAATGCCCCGTTCTATTAACGTACCTCGGAGAAAATCACAATTCTCTGAGGGATGTTACGAAAACGGGACAAGCAGCAAAGTGTCAAGTAGGCCTACCATCTTGTATTGATCCAGAACGACGATGGGGAAGAGTTTGTGTGCCGTCATCAAATCTGCCATTGCTGCCATTTAAAGTCAGAAATTCGTCTCCAAGCCGGACCAAACTGCAACAAGTTATCAGACAGCTTTTCCGACTCGTAGTGATAACGACCAAATCTGCTATTTGTCACAAGTAAGTCACCTCATGGGAGCGATCACTTAACCATCTCTGATCGTACGTCAGGTCTCACGGATGCTTCGAATAAGATTCATATATGTGCTCTACCATTAGGCCTAGTTAATCTCCACTATGAAGCACGAATAGGCCAACGACAGAACTACTTTTAGGCAATAGACAGGTGTGACAGGAATCAACGTCCTAGGAATGCAAGTCCGCCAAACAATATCCCGCTATTGTAAGGTTATATACGAATTTTCATGTTCTCCATATATAGCCATACATTCTAATCCCTCGCTGAACAATAAAACCGGACTTTGATTCCAGGGGGACTTTGATTCCGGTCACACCTGTAGCCCAGGATCTTGAAGGTAGACGAACAAGGTACGGTACCAACATCTGCATAATGATGCATTATAGGGGAGCAGCTGGGACTTACAGAAATGGTAGTCTCTGCGTTTAAGCAGGGGACCCCTAATAGTTTTGTCAATTGATATATAAATGTATGAATGGGTCGAGTAGGTAAGAAAGGGATACCAGCTCCGACCACTAGGAATATATCATGGTTTCTGTGTGGGCTACATTGGATAAACTGAGCTTTTAAAGCCCGACAGTATGTGACCTTAGGCAACATCGTATATTCATGATCGAAAGACTGTTCAAATCTATCTATTTGAATGACCTAAGTTACCAATTAGGCATGGAGAGTGTTGCTACACATAAAAGAATTAGTTGAAGCATGTTAGTACCTTACATGATGAAGGTTTATAACAGCACGTTGAACTTCTCAAGTGATGAAAGTATGGCGGCCATTTTTGTGTCGACCATGGTATCAGTCCAGCCTCGGTGTTACCACTGACTATATATAGGTTGGAGAGAACACCAGTCTTATCAAGGTGGGGAGGGAGAAAGAGTCACCTCATGTACATGTATACTGTGGGACTATAAAAGGCAGTTGGAATGCCCTACGCTATCAAAGATATTCGCTTTCTCTATCACTTGAGGAATATGTTCGAATGTGCATCGATCCAGGAACCTCAGCGGCTATGTTTTCACTACGCCTTCATGACAGCCCTAGGACTTGGCGCCCCAGAGATGCAGGTGTCAGGAACCGGAGATGGATTCCTGATTAGATAGCTTTTTTAGATGCCACACTAAGTTTCATATAGTGATCATCATTTTCCCCTCCAGGCAGCCAGGGAATTGTCATTCGTCGACTAAACAATGCAAATTGAGTTACTTCATATGATTTAGTACTTTACAATATTCGCTTTTTGACGCTAATGCTGACTGCCTCTTAAATATTCGCCTATTATTAGGCTACGAGCTTTCAACAGCTCATCCATTAAGCACGATGGGGTTTGATCATCCAATAAACGAGATGGAATGCAACGCTATCTTTTTCCTGAACCGAATATCAACATGTCACGCTTATCACTAAAACCATAGATAGAGAGAAATATGGAGTTGGTAAATGCCAGCGCCATAAAAAGTGGTTCGGAGTGAAGCTCGGGTACCAATAATCAGTGTTGTATAATTCAAACTCCCGGTTAACATAAAATTTTAGCCATTTTTGGATTGGTTTGCCTTTTGGATTGGCCTGCGTTCGGATCCGTCAATTATATTGCGCTGTTACAGTATGTATGTTGGATAAAGCCCTAGGAAATATTAAGATGGACGTTGAATATCCATGAGACGAAGGGTAACGACCTAACCAAAAATACTGCAGATCATGAAAAATGATACAAAATTCTGAGGTCAAGTGTTACATCTGCCAGTGTTTCTGTGTGTCAGTGATATTGTTTTGGAAACATAGGCAGATAGATCGACATGTATTGTTTCTCTCTGTGTGCCCTATTGTCAAGTGGCAGCTTATTCGGTCAGACAATAGGAAGGGAACACTCGCAGATGGGGAACACTGAAAAACATTACACCGGCAACGACAGCAATGACGCCTTCCTTTAGGTTTCCAATGGTTTGTATTCGTGTGTTGTTTTCAGGGGAACGGCCCCCAGTCGGCCTAACGCTTTTCTAACAATTCTGATGTGTAATACCTGTATGTTGAAAACAACAACAGAATGGACTAATAAAATTTCTTCTTTAATCCTCTTAATGGATTATCATAAATTATAGAAGATTACTGATTCAAAGAGGCCCACGAAATTTTTTGCAAGAAGTGTCAACGAATATCGCTGAGAGAATTAAAGGTGCGACCGAGGAAGTCTCGAGTTTGGTTTTGATGAGTTATGCAGTGAAAGTAGTTTTCTTTTCTCTGGAGTAACAGCGTAAATCTGATGAACTTGCAAGAGTAAAGCTAGAAATCCTCTGCTGATTTTCTGCGTTGCGGCTTGCTTTGCAACCTGCTACCTGCGATTGAATACGATCGCAAGGCACTGATACCGGTCGCCGACCGATTGCCGACTGAAATTGACCATCTTCGCCATTGGTGGAAATCACGTCTAGCGAGTCCACTACGGCGATTGAGTGCTCAGTTGCAACGCAACCCAGTTGCAAAGCAAGTCGCAACGCAAAATCAGCTTGAAAATCAATGGTGGATTCCTGGCATGCAACGTTGCGAAAATTTGTGACCACACTGAAACAATTGCCTACGGTGGCAGTAGGCCTACCTTGGGTCCACAACGACGACTGAGGGCCGTATTCTAGAAGCTTCCTTAAGTGTAAGGTCGACCTTTAGCTATTGTTTGCAGGGTAGAACACAATAGATTAAGGTCGACCTTACACTTAAGGAAGCTTCTAGAATACGGCCCATAGTCTTACTATAAGAGGGAGAGCTGGACCTATATTTTGCGATGCCTCATTTCTTGAGTGTGACGTTAGGATTGAGGGTTCAACAGGTATTCACTGCTTTTGATCCCGGGCTATATCCTTTAATGCAGAGATAGGAACGACCAATGGCAGACAGGATTTGGTGCCAATGTACTAAGCCCCGGGTTGGACCAGCGAGGATCATATAAATACCCGTCAATAATCCAATTATAGAACAAGTATATTCATATGAAAGAGCACCTTAGAATACCTTTGTTATGAAAAAATTTTTGAAAGCGATTATCTGTGAGGAGGACATGCGAATGTTATAGGCAGGAAGATCTGCCACCGTGCCAATAGGTGAAAGGATGATATTGCATACGTATAGTTTATGGGACTGATGGGACCTACCAGGATTTTATAAAAGAGGGTAAAGTATCCCTTTAATACCCCAGTGCCATGAAACTGAAATGTGCCAGCCGTGATTTTCGCTTTGTTCATTGCAGGGTTACACCAGTTTTTTTTCACTGTGTCATGTTCATTTCAGAGTTCGTCTCGTATATTCTTATTCAAAATGGCTACGCCGATTACGCCCGTCGTCTTTGTCGCCAGTTGTCTGCTCATGATTTCAATGACTTCAGCACAAACAAGGAAACCAGGCAAGCAGCATCTCGAGATTTATTTGGACAGAAATACCGATAAATACCGATCGAAAACTTACATGCATCTCAATTTTTTCAGCAATTAAAGTTATCAAATTTGCGGGGTACAATGATCAACTGCCTGCAATAATGTTTTTTTATCTCACCTGACAGGCCTTTTTGTGGCCATTGGTCGAAACAGGATATTTTCGTGGCATCTTTGATCAAAGGAAGATTTACCTTGACTTGTCCTACTTTTTACTTTCTTCTCTCAAATTTTTACTTTCTTCTTTCAAACTGGTATTCATTTGCCTATTCTTTTGTCTCAGGAAATTATGCCGTACACAGGCCTACAAAGATGTACAACACATATTATTATTACTACTCATACGCTTGCACGGATGGTTCCAGAATGCCCAGTCTGAGCTACCTATTGAGTTGCTGCGTTAGTAATTTGAATAATAATGGACCGGTTTGGTGGTACGTCGACCTCGGCAAAATTCGTGAGATCAAATACATCATCATCACCAACAGGGACAGTTGTAAGTTTGAGACGGATTTGACGAAGTCAAAATCTTTGGGTAACCTTTGAAGCTCTTGGGGTAAATCAGACCCCTTGTCACCGTCGGCCATTTTGCCGTCGGGTAGATGGAAGTTGCGACTCGGAAAATAGTGTTGTCAAGGGGAAACGGTGTTTGATTCTGACACGACATGCTGATGCATGACGTGAATGCTATTCATTATTCATGATTTCAAAGATGCAGTGCAAGGAAAAGTTTTCGAGCATAAAAAATAAGATATGATTTTTTTTCAGCCCCCGAAAGAATGCGATATATGAAATTCTTCATCTCCAACACCATCGTTATGCTGCATGAAATTGAGAGGTACAACAACGTTACCCTCTGCGCGTCGATCGGAGAAACAGCCCCAAAGGCTAAGGAAGTCGTGACCTATACCTGTGACGATGTTGCCAGGGGGCGCTACGTCACGGTTTGGAAGTCATACGGAAGAGAATATATCAACATATGTGAGGTTGAAGTGTACGGGCCGCATAATTTCTGTGAGTATAAAGACGTAGATAACGATTCCTCGTAGCTCATTGGTTAATCGAGGAAATTAATCTGAACCATTGAGAGAGCTTCGTGCTGTCAACGAGCCTATCGGAGTGCTCTTGATAAAAAATGCACATGAAAAGCATTGAATATTAACCAAATCAAATTTTCCTCTGCAAGGAACAATCTGAAGTAGGCCTACATGTAGCTTTGACTCTTGCGGCGTCGCCCATGCCTGAAAACAAATGGGACGATAGCAGAATTTTTTAATAGGTGTCACTAGCGGTTAAGTGTAAGTCCACGAATAGACCAGGCAGAAAGTGATAAAGTGGGGGGTCGGCGGATTGCAATGAAATTTGGTGTGTAGTTGACCCCTGGTGAGGGATGTAAAAGTACGCAAAATATTGGCCGGCCCAATCCATTGGCTGGCTGGGGCGTAGGCCTATATGCCAAAAGTGTGGGACCAGTAGGGGACCAGCGAAAGCGATCATCCCTGATCTTGCTGTGTTCCCGACCTACATTTGTATTATTTTGTCGTTTACTTATGTTTATTTAGTTTATTGTTGGTCGAAATAAATAAACTGAAATGAAATAAAATGTGCTTCTACAGGGGTCAAAGTACATGTAGGCATTAGTGAAGCCACTGCAGGGGCCTGGATGACAAAACTGGTTTGATGAGACCTCATCTTTAAAAAACAAAAAGAAAATCTTTGGTTTTTCTTGCTGTTGCAGAGATATGCCTGTGTATATGTAGACATTTAATGTACTACAAATGAACGACATAGCCGTAATACATCGGTAGTACATCAGTAGTGCATTTATGCATGACTTTGCACCTGCATATCTCTGCAATGGAAAGAGTAACCAAAGATTTTATTATTTTGATAAAGAGAGCCATCCCTTGACTCCTTTCTCTGATGTGCTCACTTTCCTCACCCCTGCAGTGGGTCCTTAATTCGTTGTAGACCACCATACCTTTTTTGACACGAATGCAATACAGCACTGTACCTTTAAATCAAGAGTAATAATAATAAGCAAGAAGTCAATCTCCAGATTGACTTTTAAATCAAGAGTGATTTGGAACTAAACAAAAATGGAAAAAAAATCCAAGGGGCATCTATTTTCATTGACATATAAGGAATATCTCTTGCTGTTGCCTGCGAAGGCGTGAAAATTCACTCAAACGGACAGTATTTTGATGAAAAATTGCTGATATCATTAAAAATTAGTTTTTGGCAGTATTTTTGCCCCTTATATTACTCCCTAACAGTGTGACCGATCTCCGAAATATTTGGCATGTCCTCATTGTGCCCCAATGCCTCTTCTGATAGGAATTTAGGCCAGATCTGCCGACCCCCCCCCCCCACACTTTATCACTTTTTGCAGATTTTGCATGGTCCACTCGTGGATTGACACTTAAAACTATTGAAATGAAACTGACATCCCGGTCCTGATCAATTTCCCACACAAAAGGCGTCCATTGTATTAGGACCGGGCTCCGGTGTGCTGCCCTCTATTGAGCTAGGATCCCCTGGGCTGTGTTCTAATTCTGGACGCAAAGGGGAATGTTTTTTTACGGTGGCCCATACATGCCTTGTATATATTTTTGTCCACATTACAAAATTTTGATCATTATTGTATTTTTCCTCTAATTTCCACCCGGGTGGAAATTATAGAAAAAATGCAATTATTATAATGTTCAGAATTTTGTAATGCGGATAAAAATATATGCATGGCATGTACGGGCCACCCGTACATTTTGCATACGGGCCACCGTATTTTTTAGATTATGACGTGAACAACGTTTTCTGTTTTGTGGGTCACCTTTCTTTTCCGTCGCAGTGAACCACGCGATAGGAAAACTGACAAAAATGAGTACCTACATAAGCAGCAAAGTTTATGACAATAAGATTAACGATGGAATAGCATTCGCGCGCTGGGACTGGTACTCATACGGGACCTTAGAGATTCTTAAACCAAATGTGAGACATTGGTGGATGGTGGACCTCGAGAAAGCGATGATAATTCGATCCATTGTGTTGGTACCGGTTTCAAAGTACGGTAAGTAGGTCAGGGTGCATATTCATAAACATACCTCAAAGTCTGATACTTATCTTTTGTGTTGAACAAAGGATACATACCGGTATGTAAATGTCACACTTAGACTTAAGTAGTTTTATGAATATGGGCCCTGGTGTCATGTAACTTGTGGTCCTCAAAAGATCGTCAGACTGTCAACTGAAATCGATATGAAGGCTCCAGTAGCTCTAATTGTTATTCGGATGAGAACAGTTTTTTCCTCCTGGTAGCCAACGAGTCTCGATAGGCCCTGTATTACGATATACATGTAGGTCAGTTACTCCGTTGCTAACATCCCTTTTCACTGCATTTCTCTGACAGGACACGTGTTGAAACTCTACAAAATCCAGGCGAGTTACACGTTTGATGCGAACGACTGGTCAAGAAACAACTTTCAGGTCTGCACGGAAAGACAATCCGCGTTCCTGAAAACGGGTCCACCAGATGCGCACTATGAAAACTGCAAATATGGGGTAAAGGGACGATACGTCGTGCTCGAGAAAAACCACGGATCATATCTCCTTGTGGCCGAACTCGAGGTTTTTGCAAGCGAAATCGAGAGTGAGTTGACGAAGTGTCGGAATACACCTACTGTACGACAGTTTATTGCTGTCTGAGAGCAATAATTGACTATCTGACAGCAAACTTTCGATAGAAAACTGTCACGTGGAGCGGCGCCTTAAGGCTTCCGTTACATAGAAGTATACGGTATACGAAAACGCCGGTTAACAAAGGCTTCTCGAGGATTCACGACCCTGAAGCCATTGTTAACCGGCGTTTTCGTATACCGTATACTTCTATGTACAGGAAGCCTAAGGTCAACAAAAAGAACCTGTTTAAAGCGGCATTAGTGTTTTGTACCTCGCTCATAACTGTATTTGGTCTTCGAATTCACCGTTTCGAATTGCCCAAACTACAATATACCGGTATATCTATCCACGGCAGTCAAATTTGTTTCTCTCGTGGAATATGGATAGAATATACTTCACCAACGTTGAGACTAGGATATTAACCATGGACATGACCACGGTCATACGACTCAACGCTGATACTACACGTATACAAATGCATCACGTTTATACAGCAGTAACTGGAATTGACTACATCTTCCAGAAAACCTCGCCATTGGGCGCCAGACCCTCCAGGTCGATGAGGTAGCCGCTGGTTACGACTTCTCCTTCGCGTCCCCGAAAACCTCCCCAAAGGCTGTGGATGGCAATAATGCCGAAAAGTTCAGCGCAGGATCGTGCATTACCACTCCGGGAAAGTCGAAGACAGAATGGTGGGCAGTAAAACTGGACGCTTTGTATAAAATACGATATATTGTCATGACCAACAGAGCCGACTATGGTGAGTTGTCCAACGATCAAATCCGAGTTCGGATTGAAACGGAGATGTCTAGGCCTACTAAGAATTTTGAATTTGCATCATCAAATTTCATTATTTGTTACTGCAATTTACATGCACATGTACATGTACATGTAATGAGGTTTGTTTCAAAATTTGTCCATGCAGGCCATTGCACGGAACCGCTTGGTTTGGCAAATGACAGGAAAACAATTCCGGACAATTATATAAGCTCGCAAGGGGATAGATATCGTCACAAACCGGCCATGGGGCGACTGTGGTACGAAAGGTAAGAACATTTTCGACCTAATCCGTAGGATTTCGATATGGTGACAATCCCCTGCGACTTTTTCCCTGTATTCATTATATACCATTCTTGAAATCGAGTACTTCCTTTTCTTTTGGCTTTTCACCTGACTTGGAAAAAGCTTGGATCGAAGGCAACCCTGCAGCCAAAAAGGAAATCCTTTGTCCAATTTTGGCTTCACACAAGAATAGACGACAAACATGCCAACCCAAGGACTAGTTCAAATTTCAAATTTTTGGTTTCCTGCTCGGGTAAGGCTAACATACTTCATGCTAACTTCTATACATTACCGCACCTTTGACCTATCTGCCTGCCTAAATGCATACGTCAATGAATTGTAATTAGGATTTTTGAAGTTTTCTTTTGATATTTTAGGGATGGCTGGTGCGGGAGATATTCTTCCTATTATTTTCAAGTGTATTTCGGGAAGACTGTTCTACTGACTGGTGTCACCATTCAAGGTTTGTTCTCCGTCAATGGTTACCTGTCCTTCACAAGCACAGTTTGATTTTAAAAAGTACGATTTGTCACAAACAGGCGTCGCAAATTCTCGTAATACCCGACTAGGCATATAGCCTGCCGCACACTGGAGCTATCTGCTGAGAAAAAGTCGTTCGAGACCGTTTGCTCAGCAGATAGCTCGCGTGTGCGCGAGGCAGGAAACTCACCGAAAATACGCGCACACGCGAGCTATCTGCTGAGCAAACGGTCTCGAATGACTTTTTGCTCAGCAGATAGCTCCAGTGTGCGGCAGCCTTATAACTTCTTCACATTTAGAAGGTCGATGAACAAGTCACTGTAGCTCTCCGTAAGCATAACATTTCTACCAAATTAGTATTGGCATGTCAATACTGGTATTAATGCAGGTAGTCTATCTAAAAAAGCGAATGATATCGCCCTGTTTTCTGCATTTATTTTTATTTCTACTTCAACCAGCGGCGAGCTACTACTACGTCAGACGTTACCACATTGCAATCTACACATCCAAAGGAAAATGGGAGTACATTAAAACGGAAACTGGATTGACAATGGTACGTCATCTTTGACCGTGTGTCCTCAGTTGTCGGAATAGAAATGATCATCACAAATCGACTAATTGCGGACATTAAGCCTGCCGCACACTGGAGCTATCTGCTGAGCAAATAGTCATTCGAGACCGTTTGCTCAGCCGATACATGTAGCTCGCGTTTGCGCGTATTTTCGGTGAGTTGCTTTAGATCCTATCCAAGTGGAGCCACTGACTCTGATTTGGAAAGCTTTCAATCTGGGTCATCCCAAGCTCCTGCTGGGCCGTCCACAATATTGACGCCAAATACAAAAGCACCACGAGTTAACGCACTTGCGGCTGGCAATAGACTCTACACATCACAATTTTTCAGGACTTCGTTGGAATTTACTACCGAGGTCTCGATTACTATAAGACGGGATGGTTTCCGGAGGCGATAGAAGGCAGCTACCTGCGTATCTACCCCAAATGGGTATACTATTATGGATGTTTGAAACTTGAAGTGCACGGATGTTGGAACTATGGTAAGCGTTCAAAGAAAACATGCACCGCCATCCACTGGAAGCATTTGATATCTCCGTCAGCAAGACACACGCAATAATGCACTCACCGGCTTGTGAGATACCTATTTTCAGTATGACAGTTTGTGAGAAGGCCTATCTCAGTGACTCCATCACGTTTCTTCCGAAATTCAGACCGATGACACTGCTTCGAATAAGTATAAGGACTATCTAGGACCCGTATAAAATACAGCCGATGGAAACAGAATGCCCTCACTCGGAAAGTATCTTAGTATTTTCTACTTTTTGTTTCCACCACTTCCGTAGACAAAAACAACTACATGGACGACTTTAAGGTTAAAGTGTCAAAGACGTTCAACCACAAAAGTTACGCTTCCGTACCGAAGTCGACGTGTTATGATCACAAAGAGGGTCCACTGCATCACGGTTATCTTCAGCCCTTTTATTGCCTGACCAAGCCTGTAGGCAAGTATGTCATCATAGAGAAGGACACATCGAAAGCTGGCAAACTCTCGTTCTGTGAGTTGGAGGTCTACGGTACGCCAGATGATGGTGAGTGAACCCTTCGTTTGAAGGATTTTTCCACGCGTTATCGAGTTAACGAATTCAAATCGGTTCCATCAAGATTCTTCCTTCATCTCTGACTCGAGTCTGTAACCTAGATGCTGGCTAAAGTCATCCTCTCGTAATATTTCTCAAGGTAACCTGGCGTACCGACGACCAGCCTGGCAAAAGTCAACCTACTGGGACATGACCGCTGACCTTGCCGTTGATGGAAGGACAAATCCACGACCTTTGAATAAGAAATGTTCACAGACCATGCCTGCTGCTTATGATATACTGTGGTGGGCTGTCGATTTAGGGAAGGTTGAGAAGATTGGACGAGTGGTCATATATGGTGAACAGGATTGCTGTGGTAAGCCATGATTCCGTAGTTGAGTAGGATATGCTTGTGGATCGGTGCAACCAGTTTCGGCGTCAGTGAAGGATGCTCTTGTTCTCATATGTAGGTAGGCATGTACATGTACATCTACATACATGTATCCTTAGTGTTAGACAAAGAGTCCCATATATTGCTTTTTTTCCAATTTCTGTAGATAAGTGCTTGAATGACTTCGACATCTTGGTGGCTGACACTTTCGACAGGGTAAAATGGAGCAAAAACAAATTCCGGGTTTGTCATAAGAACAGCGTTCCTTTCAAGAGTGCAGAAGTAAGAATCATCCACTGCATGTCGGGGACAAAAGGCCGTTACCTTGTGATCAAGGCGCCGGGGAAGTACCCGTTGACATTATGCGAGGTCAAAGTTTACCCACCAATCCAATCAGGTACGCCTCACCACTGACACGTTCAAAATTCTTCCAACATTTGAACAACATTCCTGAGCCACATCCTACACTGGACAAGGTTTAAGTACGGTCTATAAGATTCTTTCTGTTCACAGATATCAATCTTGCCCTCAATAAACCCACCCGCCAAAGTAGTGACTCGTCTACAACGACGGGTCTTGCCTCCGCAGCAGTTGACGGCGATCGTACATCGGACTTATCAAAGGGTTCTTGCTCATTGACATGTTCGACCCTTCCTACGACCTGGTGGACTGTTGACCTTGGCAAGGTGTACCGTGTGAGGAAGATAATCATCGTAAACAGAGGAGATTGTTGCGGTTGGTGTAGTATTCCCTCAAGTTTAGGAGTTATTCTACAATTCACAAATCCCCGTGATTCCTGGTCGAACATATACTCCCCAACAGGGGGTTTTATCTCGATTTTCTTCACCCAATAACACCAGTGTGCAAACGTAGAAAAGAGGAGCCAGACCCAAACCCTGTTGTGGGAGGATGGGTGCCGAAGCTCATGTTTTCTAATAGGGTCGAAGGTTTACAATCGTAGGGCAGTAACCTGGAGATTTGAAGTCCATGACTCCATCTAAGTCCACGGTGAGACTTCATGCTTGGAGATGAGGTCGCCATCTGTTACAAGTATCCTTCATTGCATCTTTTTTCATGGTGAGAGGGAAGTCTGACCTGCTGTTGCAGATGCCATAGGAGAAGAACATTTCCGTGCAGAATTTTCCAATTACATGTCCAAATTTTAACCCCTGAAACAGGCAAAAACCTACGTGACTTCAGCGTAATGGTCAGCAACATTTTCGTCCCAAACAAGATGTCGACGGTGCCGCATATCCTCTGCCACTACCAAACCAAGGCTCTACAGAATGCGGAGGTGAAGACGGTGTACTGTACTCGCAGGGCAAACGGTCGCCACGTCACTATTCTAAAGGATAAGTCAATCGACCGGGCTCTAAGTCTGTGTGAGGTGGAAGTTTATGGCAACTTGGTCAGAGGTAAAGCTCTTGTTTGACGGTACTACCATTTGATTTGTCGTCCGTGATGAAGGCGTTGGCCTCCTCCCATCCTATGCTTCTTCGAGAGTTTAGTTCATGGAGGAGAACAGTGGCAAGTCCGCTTCCAGTCTGACCTTCTGAGGAATGAAGCTGATGTCAATGCTGCCGAGAGAATGTGATAGTCGGACAGATCTGTTAAACATGCGATTGCAATTTGGCATCATACATGTCATAGTCCCCTTTTATCGCTTTCAATAATATTCGGCTGTGAAAGCTACTTTCTCGTCCTTGACATTCAGAAAACCTTGCCTTGAAGAAACCTGCAACACAAAACAAAGGCATCTTCGACCGATATGGCATCGACACGGCCAGCCGAGTAACAGATGGAAATACCTCACCAGTGTTCGGTGACCATTCCTGTACCCAGACTGTCGTAGAGAACTCCCAGTCCTGGTGGTCGGTCGACCTAAAGAAGGACTATCAAATAGATACTGTGATCATTACCAACCGAGTTGATGCGAATCGTAAGTAGGCTTAAAATTGCGATGGCAAGCATAGGCTTCCAGAAGTTTGGAGATCCACATCCAACCGTGGTTATGATTGACACAGCCTGGGGCTCCTTTATTCGTGAAAGGTGGCTTCATCAATATTCTTTTTTTTGTATTTGCCAAGACGGCCAGTGTTCTTGTGAGGGCTACTTCCTCCCAACGGTAGGCCTATGTAGGCCACTGGGCAGTGCAGACTAGCACATCGACTGCTCGGGACAACAGTTCTCTCGACGTCGATGAATGGTGCACTGTTCTTGAGAAATTGTTTTCTTTCATTTGTCAGAGCATTTCCTCCGATCCTACGCGGTGCAAGTCTCGAATGAATTCTATGGTAATGCCTTTGACAAACTCGCCTACCATTTTTGTCGAGACATGCATGGTGCGAAGGAGCTACTGAAGGACGTCGTAGAAATCAGTTGCGTTGCTCCTGTCGTGGGCCGACATGTTACAATCAAGAAAGATGGTTCCAAGTTGGAACACCTCCAGTTGTGCGAGGTGGAGGTATACGGAAAAGAGAAACGAAAGTTAGGTGAGAGAGAGGTGGTAATTGTGGTTGAAAATGGCCGTAGCACCAGTTTTGCACTTGAGCATACGATTTTAAGTCTCTGAGTCAGGCAACAGTTTGATGAAAATTCAAACCCGTGCCAATCACCAACTTCTGTGGTCAGTGACGACCCTGAAGTGGTAATATCGCTAATCCCAATGCATATTGGTGAATCACACCTATTCTGAAGTATTCTTAAATGGAACTAGTAGAACTCAGAACTCGTCGTTCTCGACTTCAGCCAACGTTGCCTTGAAGAAGTCTACACAACAGAGTTCAGATAACAAAGCCCGGACCTCTGACAGAGCAACCGATGGGAACAGAAACGCCAAGATGTCAGAAGGATCCTGTTCAGAGACTGCAGGGGTTCAGGACATAGAATGGTGGACGGTTGACCTGCAAGACGAGTACGATATTAAATACCTTACTGTTAGTAACAGAGCTGATTCAACTGGTAAGTTTACAGAAGAAGATGCAATTGTTGAAATGAGAAAAAACATGATATGATTTGTCTGAAGTTCAAGGTACATTGTCTGTTGATGCAAAGAGATCCAAAGTTTATGTAAGCATTTATGATAAATCTCTTACTCTCGTCCTGTAGGTGGTCAATCATTAAATCTGACTTTCGTGGTGTCCAGCAACTTCAGTGCAAGCGACTTGAATCTTGTTTTTCCGGGAGCCTACGTCGTGACGACAACAACGGCATCCACAACGGCTGGTAAGACTAACTAAATAAAAAAAATCCAATCTCCATGCAACCGCAACATTCAAATTGTTTGCACCTAATTTGGTTGCAGTCCGTTCGTAGCCGAGTCGTCGAGGGTCATAACTTCCTCGAAATTTTTGCAATATGTCATCATTTCGAGACCTTAAGATGAATGGTGGTGCACATGTATGTAGGCTACATGTACATGTAATGTACTTAAGAATGTACGACAGGATGGCGAGAAAAAAATCACCAATCAATGATCATCTTGATTTTTGCGAAGGTACATGTACAAGCAACATCGTGGTGTCGTGGTGACACTACGTACCTTGACGGCATCGTTCGCTTCAAGCGACTAACGTACGATTTTACTTGCATGTAGATCTAAATTATGATTTCTGACAACAAAATGACTGTATCACAGGTTCAACGAGTGCAACGACTGCCGCCACAACGGCAGCCTCAAGCACAACATCCGCCCCAACAACAACCGTCGCCCCAATCAAGTACACCATCTGCGGAAGGTACTTAGGGTCTCCACCCGCCGGACTAAAACTTGACATCAGCTGCAACGCTACGTCAAGACATGTCACAATCGTCAAGACGAAAGCTAAGAAGAGTCCGTTAGCCCTCTGCGAAGTTGAGGTGTTCGCTAGGTCCGGTAACATGACCTTGACCACCGGCAAACCCGGGGGTGCGACCACGGTCAGCGGTGGCAGCGGTACAACAACGACTAGAGCAACAACGCAGGCAACTACGCAGCAAGGTACAAAATATCAATGATTCTGTCCAGTTCCGCAACTACTTCATACATGTATGACCTGTACTACGCAGTTCAAGTTCAAATACAGGAAGTTCACTGTTTATGGCCGCTGTACACGATCAATCATTTTCATCAAACTTTTTCGTCAATCATTTTGGTCAAATTTTTATGTTTTGGGCCCCGCCATACACGGTCAATCATTTTCATCCAATCTTTCACAAAATGGCATTACAAAACCTGTCATGTTGCATAACCTCCATTCATAAAATGACATTCGTAATCAGAAAACTCTAATTCAGGAGGGTTAATCGTTCAATAAATATCCACGCCCGCCGTACACGGTCAAATTTCATCAATTCGTCATTCAAAAATAGGACCGGCTCTATTCCATCAATCTTTGATTGACGCAAAATATTTCATCCAATTTCCCGCCGTACACGATCAATCTTTTTGGTCAAGTTTTTTTCATCCAACTTTGAGGGATCGTGTACAGCGGGCATTATTGGTCGTTGGTGGAAATTTTCTAAGTCCAAAAACTAGCCCCACAAAGGGAGGCCTAGTATGAATGGTATTAAAGTCAGATCAATTTCGTGTCAAGTTCTCGGCCAAGTGCATGGATTGATTTTGGGAGGCCCCTACTGATCAATTTCACAAATGCCGGCCAGGTGTAATCCATGGTTGATCTTACGGAGGTGGCATCAAACAACCAAATGACTGAGTCCAAACCACAAAATGTGATGCATTTGGTAACCATGAATTACCCCTGGCCAGCCTTTGTGAAATTGATCAGTAGGGGACTATTACAATTGATCCCTCCCAAAATCAATCCATACTGCACTTGTGGCCGAGAACTTGCCACGAAAGTGATCTGACTTTTATACCATTCATCCTATTCCTCCCTTTGTGGGCCTAGTTTGTGGACTTAGAAAATTTCCAGGGAAGACAAATAAACTGTGAACTTCCTGTATCTCTGGTGGAACTTTGATTATCTCGTTCGGGTCCTGCTCTTAGCTGGGCAATCCCATTCAAGGAGTAACGGTGACCTACATTTTCCTTTCTCTAGGACCAGGGCCTGAGAAGCCAGAGCCGGAGATACCACAGGGCAACATGAAGACTGGTGTATATGCTGCTACCGCCACTCTGATGACAGCGGGCACTGCAGCCACCATCGGACTTATGGCGTGGAAGTTCAAATCTTTGTTCTCGGCACCGCAAGTAGGCCCTGCGCCCTTAGCTGGCCCTGCACCTACCACTGCAGGCATACCTGATGTGCAGTAGAACCATTTACGCCGACATTTCGAACCTCTTCAGTTCGAAATGCTTCGTGAAATGAACTGTCTGATATGCACTAATAAACAGTCGACCCGCAAAGGTCCTTTTCTACGGCAGATTTATTTTGCGCGCGGGAAAATAATAGGCGATCGGGGCCCTCGACAAGGCTCCTCGNGCAATAGACTCTACACATCACAATTTTTCAGGACTTCGTTGGAATTTACTACCGAGGTCTCGATTACTATAAGACGGGATGGTTTCCGAAGGCGATAGAAGGCAGCTACCTGCGTATCTACCCCAAATGGGTATACTATTATGGATGTTTGAAACTTGAAGTGCACGGATGTTGGAACTATGGTAAGCGTTGAAAGAAAACATGCACCGCCATCCACTGGAAGCATTTGGTATCTCAGCAAGACACACGCAATAATGCACTCACCAGCTTGTGAGATATTTTCAGAGTGAATAATACTGTGGCGTCACGTATTGACAGTTTGTGAGAAGGCCTATCGCAGTGACTCCATCATGTTTCTTCCGAAATGCAGACCGATGATACTGCTTCGGATAAGTAATTAATGTATCTAGGACCCGTATAAAATACAGCCGATGGAAACAGAATGCCCTCACTCGGAAAGTATCTTAGTATTTTCTACTTTTTGTTTCCACCACTTCCGTAGACAAAAACAACTACATGGACGAGTTTAAGGTTAAAGTGTCAAAGACGTTCAACCACAAAAGTTACGCTTCCGTACCGAAGTCGACGTGTTATGATCACAAAGAGGGTCCACTGCATTACGGTTATCTTCAGCCCTTTTATTGCCTGACCAAGCCTGTAGGCAAGTATGTCATCATAGAGAAGGACACATCGAAAGCTGGCAAACTCTCGTTCTGTGAGTTGGAGGTCTACGGTACGCCAGATGATGGTGAGTGAACCCTTCGTTTGAAGGATTTTTCCACGCGTTATCGGGTTAACGAATTCAAATCGGTTCCATCAAGATTCTTCCTTCATCTCTGACTCGAGTCTGTAACCTAGATGCTGGCTAAAGTCCTCCTCTCGTAATATTTCTCAAGGTAACCTGGCGTACCGACGACCAGCCTGGCAAAAGTCAACCTACTGGGACATGACCGCTGACCTTGCCGTTGATGGAAGGACAAATCCACGACCTTTGAATAAGAAATGTTCACAGACCATGCCTGCTGCTTACGATATACTGTGGTGGGCAGCCGATTTAGGGAAAGTTGAAAAGATTGGACGAGTGGTCATATATGGTGAACAGGATTGCTGTGGTAAGCCATGATTCCGTAGTTGTTGGAACGAAGGTTTTAGTGAGCTTGCAGACGAGTAGGATATGCTTGTGGATCGGTGCAACCAGTTTCGGCGTCAGTGAAGGATGCTCTTGTTTTCTGCATGTTCTCATATGTAGGAACATGTACATCTACATACATGCATCCTCAGTGTTAGACAAAGAGTCCCATTATTGCTTTTTTCCAATTTCTGTAGATAAGTGCTTGAATGACTTCGACATCTTGGTGGCTGACACTTTCGACAGAGTAAAATGGAGCAAAAACAAATTCCGGGTTTGTCATAAGAACAGCGTTCCTTTCAAGAGTGCAGAAGTAAGAATCATCCACTGCATGTCGGGGACAAAAGGCCGTTACCTTGTGATCAAAGCGCCGGGGAAGTACCCGTTGACATTATGCGAGGTCAAAGTTTACCCACCAATCCAATCAGGTACGCCTCACCATTGACACGTTCAAAATTCTTCCAACATTTGAACAACATTCCTGAGCCACATCCTACACTGGAGCCGAATCGGTTAATGTCGTCCTGGGTATAACAGAAATATACCCAGGTTCAATGTCGTCCTACAAAACTATACCCTGGGTATAGTTCGATCTGCAAAAGTATACCCAGTACCGTAGTTTTGAGCCTAGGTACGAATTAGGAATGGATGGCCGCCATTTTGTTTCTCGCTTCAACTGAGACGGCAGTTTTGCAAGCAACATCTTCAAAATATCAGTCAATATTGTCAGATTTTGTGCTCATCGATGGCATGGGTCAACTGTTGACATTTGTCTCAACACAACGGTCCAAACTTATCGCAAGTTAAGCTCACAGTTTCAAAGAAATGAGCAAACTAACAGAGCCGATCTGCGCCCCATATGTTTGTTCGGTGTCGTGCGTTCAGCTACGTCCGCGAGCCGTGCTGCGAGTACTATTGCGGATTTGAGTGACGATAAACGGCACGTAAATTTCTTTGATCACTGTCGGTACGATATATTAAAATGATGCCCGTCGTGTCGGGCGCTAGAGCGATGTTTTTCGACTTGTCATGCTTCTGCATGGTCATATGGCATTTGCAAGGACAATCTCGTCTTCAGGTGCTTTATCCAATCCTCGGTATACTTTTGTAGATCGAACTATACCCAGGGTATAGTTTTGTAGGACGACATTGAACCTGGGTATATTTCTGTTATACCCAGGACGACATTAACCGATTCGGCTACACGCCGTGGACAAGGTTTAAGTACGGTCTATAAGATTCTTTCTGTTCACAGATATCAATCTTGCCCTCAATAAACCCACCCGCCAAAGTAGTGACTCGTCTACAACGACGGGTCTTGCCTCTGCAGCAGTTGACGGCGATCGTACATCGGACTTATCAAAGGGTTCTTGCTCATTGACATGTTCGACCCTTCCTACGACCTGGTGGACTGTTGACCTTGGCAAGGAGTACCGTGTGAGGAAGATAATCATCGTAAACAGAGGAGATTGTTGCGGTGGGTGTAGTATTCCCTCAAGTTTAGAAGTTATTCTACAGTTCACAAATCCCCGTGATTCCTGGTGTCGAACATAATATACTCCCCAACAGGGGTTTTTATCTCGATTTTCTTCACCCACTAACACGAGTGTGCAAACGTAGAAAAGAGGAGCCAGACCGAAACCCTGCTGTGGGAGGATGGGTGCCGAAGTTCATGTTTTCTAATAGGGTCGAAATCGTTTAAAATCGTCATTACAAGAAGTTTTCTTCCACGAGCGATGACGTCATCAGCCTAATGGTTAAGCAGTGCATTTTCCGGGTATTTTTACTGATCAAAGTTAAGAGTCCATCGAGTCCACTGTGTTCTAATTTTAGAATCGAATGACTTCAGTGATCTAAGAATAGATCAGCTCCGCGTGAAACTTCTTGTAATGAGGGCAGTAACCTGGAGATTTGAAGTCCATGACTCCATCTAAGTCCACGGTGAGACTTCATGCTTGGAGATGAGGTCGCCATCTGTTACAAGTATCCTCCATTGCATCTTTTTTCATGGTGAGAGGGGAGTCTGGCCTGCTGTTGCAGATGCCATAGGAGAAGAAATTTTCGTGCAGAATTTTCCAATTACATGTACATGTCCAAATTTTATCCCTTGAAACAGGCAAAAACCTACGTGACTTCAGCGTAATGGTCAGCAACATTTTCGTCCCAAACAAGATGTCGACGGTGCCGCATATCCTCTGCCACTACCAAACCAAGGCTCTACAGAATGCGGAGGTGAAGACGGTGTACTGTACTCGCAGGGCAAACGGTCGCCACGTCACTATTCTAAAGGATAAGTCAATCGACCGGGCTCTAAGTCTGTGTGAGGTGGAAGTTTATGGCAACTTGGTCAGAGGTAAAGCTCTTGTTTGACGGTACTACCATTTGATTTGTCGTCCGTGATGAAGGCGTTGGCCTCCTCATATCCTATGCTTCTTCGAGAGTTTAGTTCATGGAGGAGAACATCAGTGGCAAGTCAAGTGTTATATCTGCCAGTGTTTCTGTGGGTGAGTGTGTCCCCCTATTGTTTGGGAAACGCTGGCAGATAGATCGACATGTTTCTCTGTGTGTCCTCTATTGTCAAGTCGCCGCTTATTCCGTCAAACAATAGGAGGAGAACATTCACAGACGGGGAACACTGGCAGATGTTACACCGGTTCCAGTCTGACCTTCTGAGGAATGAAGCTGATGTCAATGCTGCCGAGAGAGTGTGAGTCGGACATGCGATTGCAATTTGGTATCATAGTTCCCTTTTATCGTTTTCAATAATATTCGGCGAATAAGGTGCTAAGCTTCTTTCTCGTCCTTGACATTCAGAAAACCTTGCCTTGAAGAAACCTGCAACACAAAACAAAGGCATCTTCGACCGATATGGCATCGACACGGCCAGCCGAGTAACAGATGGAAATACCTCGCCAGTGTTCGGCGACCATTCCTGTACCCAGACTCTCGTAGAGAACTCCCAGTCCTGGTGGTCGGTCGACCTAAAGAAGGAGTATCAAATAGATACTGTGATCATCACCAACCGAGTTGATGCGAATCGTAAGTAGGCTTAAAATTGCGATGGCAAGCATTCCAGAAGTCTGGAGATCCATATCCAACCGCGGTTATGATTGACACAGAAGTAGCCTGGGGCTCCTTCATTCGTGAAAGGTGGCTTCATCAATATTCTTTTTTTTGCATTTACCAAGACGGCCAGTTTTCTTGTGAGGCCTACTTCCTCCCAAAGGTAGGCCTATGTAGTACTGGGCAGTGCAGACTTGCGCAACGACAGGCTCGTAACAACAGTTCTCTCGATGTCGATGAATGGTGCACTGTTCTTGAGAATCAGAACGCTTCTAATACACATAATCTCATTTCATTTGTCAGAGCATTTCCTCCGGTCCTACGCGGTGCAAGTCTCGAATGAATTCTATGGTAATGCCTTTGACAAACTCGCCTACCATTTTTGTCGAGACATGCATGGTGCGAAGGAGCTACTGAAGGACGTCGTAGAAATCAGTTGCGTTGCTCCTGTCGTGGGCCGACATGTTACAATCAAGAAAGATGGTTCCAAGTTGGAACACCTCCAGTTGTGCGAGGTGGAGGTATACGGAAAAGTGAAACGAAATTTAGGTGAGAGAGAGGTGGTAATTGTGGTTGAAAATGGCCGTAGCACCAGTTTTGCACTTGAGCATACGACTTTAAGTCTCTGAGTCAGGCAACAGTTTGATGAAAATTCAAACCCGTGCCAATCACCAACTTCTGTGGTCAGTGACGACCCTGAAGTGGTAATATCGCTAATCCCAATGCATATTGGTGAATCACACCTATTCTGAAGTATTCTTAAATGGAACTAGTAGAACTCAGAACTCGTCGTTCTCGACTTCAGCCAACGTTGCCTTGAAGAAGTCTACACAACAGAGTTCAGATAACAAAGCCCGGACCTCTGACAGAGCAACCGATGGGAACAGAAACGCCAAGATGTCAGAAGGATCCTGTTCAGAGACTGCAGGGGTTCAGGACATAGAATGGTGGACGGTTGACCTTCAAGACGAGTATGATATTAAATACCTTACTGTTAGTAACAAAGCTGATTCAACTGGTAAGTTTACAGAAGAAGATGCAATTGTTGAAATGAGAAAAAACATGATATGATTTGTCTGAAGTTCAGCGTACATTATCTTGATGCAAAGAGATCCAAAGTGATAAATCACTAACTCTCGTCCTATAGGTGGTCAATCATTAAATCTGACTTTTGTGGTGTCGAGCAACTTCAGTGGAAGCGACTTGAATCTTGTTTTTCCGGGAGCCTACGTCGTGACAACAACAACGGCGTCCACAACGACCGGTAAGACTACCTAATCCAATCTCCAGTCATGCAACCGCAACATTCAAATTGTTTGCACCCACATGTAATTTGGTTGCAGTCCGTTCGTAGCCGAGTCGTCGAGGGTCATTCCTCGAAATATTTGCAATGTGTCATCATTTCGAGACTTTAAGGTGAATGGTGGTGCACCCCATGTACATGTAATGTACTTACTAGGAATGTACGACAGGATGGCGAGAAAAAAATCACCAATCAATGATCATCTTGATTTTTGCGAAGGTACATGTACAAGCAACATCGTGGTGTCATTCGTACCTTGACGGCATCGTTCGCTTCAAGTGACTAACGTACGATTTTACTTAGATCTAAATTATGATTTCTGACAACAAAATGACTGTACCACAGGTTCAACGAGTGCAACGACTGCCGCCACAACGGCAGCCTCAAGCACAACATCCGCCCCAACAACAACCGTCGCCCCAATCAAGTACACCATCTGCGGAAGGTACTTAGGGTCTCCACCCGCCGGACTAAAACTTGACATCAACTGCAACGCTACGGCAAGACATGTCACAATCGTCAAGACGAAAGCCAAGAAGAGTCCGTTAGCCCTTTGCGAAGTTGAGGTGTTCGCTAGGTCCGGTAACATGAGCTTGACCACCGGCAAACCCGGGGGTGGTACGACCACGGTCAGCGGTGGTGGCAGCGGTAAAACAACAACTGGAGCAACAACGCAGGCAACTACGCAGCAAGGTACAAAATATCAATGATTCTGTCGAGTTCCGCAACTATTTCATACATGTATGACCTGAGTGTACTTCTACGCAGTTCAAGTTCAAATTGGGACTTTGATTATCTCGTTCGGGTCCTGCTCTTATAGCTGGGCAATCCCATTCAAGGAGTAACGGTGACCTACATTTTCCTTTCTCTAGGACCAGGGCCTGAGAAGCCAGAGCCGGAGATGCCACAGGGCAACATGAAGACTGGTGTATATGCTGCTACCGCCACTCTGATGACAGCGGGCACTGCAGCCACCATCGGACTTATGGCTTGGAAGTTCAAATCTTTGTTCTCGGCACCGCAAGTAGGCCCTGCGCCCTTAGCTGGCCCTGCACCTACCACTGCAGGCATACCTGATGTGCAGTAGAACCATTTTCGCCGACATTTCGAACCTCTTCAGTTCGAAATGCTTCGTGAAATGAACTGTCTGATATGCACTAATAAACACAAGAACTTGCACTCGTCTGTATAAAAGCTGGAGTTACATGTAAGCGTCGTCAGTGCGAAACGATTGCTGATACATGTATTAGTTTGCCCAAGATATCACAAGATGTCACATGCATTGCACAGTTTCTGTTGTACACCAAGTCGAATGAAATGAAATTAAAGCGAATTGATAGCGGATTTTATTTACATTTGGCTGGTGTTTGTAAACACAAAATTTCAGCCAATCAGAATGCACGAACATTTCTTTGTTGACATTCTGGAGAAGTTTGTTTACATTTTTTACCGAAATTCGTCCCCTTTCAAATTCTATTTCTAAATCAATTTTTTTCGATATCAATTCGCTTTAACGAAACGAAAGTGAAAATCAACGCAAAAACGCCGAAACGATTATCAAATCAAATACATTACATGTATTTTAAATAGGCTCATGCATGAAATATGCAAAGTCACATTACTGAGTGTTAGTATGCATTGTAGTAACTTTTCTGGAGTGGATCATCAAGAAAGTATTCCACATCACCAAAAATAGATAAAATTTTTGACATCACCAATAAAGATACGATTTTCATGTTTTTCGTGATATTTTTTGATGATATTTTCATGATATTTCCATGCAACCATGTGACAATTAAAAATGAAAAAATGCCGCATATAGATTATACAGGAACAAGACACTTTATAAATCAACGTCGTTCTCCTCATCAAGAATGTAGTCAGAATCGTGGTGCGTGAAATTGCAGGCACGGGGTAATTTGTCTCCGCTATACATGTAGTAAAGGTCATAGCAGCTTGGCGTAACTTCACCGGCTATCGGTGGAGTGAGGTTACAATTACCTCTAATGCACAGAATTATTCGACCATCGCCTGCGCCTTGGCTGCCATCAATTGGCTCTAATTACTGCCCTTCCTCCATCAGACTGAAACTACCAGCAAGCCGAAGGCAAACGCCATGATTAACTTGTCCACGATATGGCGCCGTCTAAGCATAATTCGGTATCTCAATATTAACAGGTTTTGGCGGCTAAGCCGTAACTACATGAGGTGTTCGACAACTCTATTCATCAGCCTTGCTGCATCTCGCTGAAGGTGTAAAAAGGATGATGATTTAATCAGTAAATGGACAGGAGCCGGTAGAAAGGCATGGGAAGTACGTTCACTTGTACAAATAGGAGAAGACACGGTGGGGTCACATTTTTGTTGGTGTTTAAGTGTTAAGGCATTTGTTTGTGTATTTCACCTCCTACCACATACATGTACAGTCTTGTTCGTATTAATATCAACACCTGTTATCTCAAATATCTCATAAACCATCAAACCAATTTAAATGCGGTTTTCGGCATATTATGCAGAAAACCGCATTTAAATTGGTTTGGTGGTTTATGAGATATTTGAGATAATAGGTGTTGATATTAATACGAACAAGACTGTACTTCCTTGACACAAAAACGGCCTACATCATGGAGGTCGAAATTCGTGATCGGAATTTTCATCTTGGTTATATTTTGTGTGAATTGCACGTAGCCAAAGGTCGAAATACGTTAACAGAAACACGTGACAGATCCAAATGCGACATCATCCAATCAGAGATGGTACTCGATCTCATACCAACGCCATGATACACTGGTTTGGTGTAATAGAGGACGTTGCGGTTTTTTTAGAAGGAAAGGTCGCTCCAAAAGGTTATCCCTGAATGCCTGAGGTATAGACTACTGACTCTCGCATACATAATATACACTGTACATGTATGTATGCGTCACGTTGTGACACAATGTTGATCTTCGATCTCCTCTCTGAAGGTGAGCCACGACCGCGACACAAGCATTTAAACCCAAGATATCCACCAACGTTCAATATTTCCTTAGCGGGGTCTAATCAATGTGAAAGGATTCCAATTGGTAAATGTCACACCCAAAAAAAATCCCCATCATTATGCGAATTAATAAGCGACATCGGAGTGAGAATTCTGGCTCAGCCCCAGGCTGAATAATCTTAATGCGCGAGATTCATTTACAGTATGCAGCCTTAAATGGCAAGCCTCAGGATAAACTCATCCCAAAATTGACAGACTAATTGAATTTTGCAATTAATATCTGTGCAAGAATGTGTATCTGCACAGTTAGGTGAGAAAAGGTGCATTTCTTAAAGCGAATTGTTCGTGCCACTCAAGATGGCTGACTAGAGAATCAAAACGCCGCCATTTTGAATCTATCACTTTACTCACATCGGGAATTTATTGCCTAATAAGAGCATATTTGCACAACTGCTGTGGCTTTGCCTGCCTTCGAATAGCATAGAACACGGCCAACTGCAAATCTAGGCTACAAGATGGATGTAATCCACTAAAATACGAAATTTGTAATTCTGAAATTGTGAATTTCGTGGGTCACGAAATTATTCTTAGTGTCATTTTTGTCTGCCGCGACTAATCGAGAAACGTCTCAAAAGCTGTTTAGCACAAAACGGAAATGTCACCGAGCCACGTCTGTGAGCTAAACAAAAATATGGGTGTACCATACATGTATCTCCGCCAGTTTGATGTCTTAGGGGTCACAGACACCATTTCCAATTCCTGAGACATGAATCTGTATACATAAATGTACAATACTGCATGGGGTCAACGGATCGGACGTTTGGGTATTCTGTTGATTACTTGGATCATTTTTATTTCCATATAAATTGACAGGAAAGTAGGTCATTTTGGAGATCCCATAGTTCATTGCGTCGAATTCAACGGTGTTATTCATTGGTCAGGAGTGGGGTAATTTATCCAATTTATTCATGTCACGAGCCGTGACTCGTTATCTGGAGCAGCTGTTACAAACGGCCAGATCAGGAATCGATGGTCGTCACCTGTAAAATCATTCATCCAGCCTCAAGGAAGTCTCTCATCAAAACTCAGATGAGCGAGGGGTCGATGACTATAAATAGATGAGTCAATATACGAGATCGATATGTCAATAAATGATGAGCGTAAACGTAGAGCACGAGGTATTTTATGTTGAAGATACGGATGTCTTAAATTCATCCTTGATCCGTTATGTTGGATGTGTGGGCAGTTAATGAACTAAAAAGCGTACACATTTCTTTTCTATGAGACCACGTCTCCACTGAATTCACCACAATGATGGTGAAAAACAAACCGAACGGAATCATCCGCGGGGAATCAGGTGATAGGGAAGAAAATGTCATTAAGAACTACGGTAAATTTGTCAGTGTTTGCTTTGCCTTTGGCGTCAAACATGGACTGCCGCAAGGTCGGAGAAGAGAATGTTTTCTTTCATCAGCTGGTACAAGCGACTGCTCGGTTTCTCTCCGGGGGAGACGCCTCGCACACCATCAATTGTCTTGCAATCTCATGCGTATACACTCTTTCATTCTCCACAAACACGACTACAAAGATAAGGTGGTGACAACGACGAAGCGACCGTACACTGTTAAAAGGCACAGTACATGTACCTTTTACAGCCTGAAGCAGCTTCTGGAACTATTCTTTAGATTCTCAGGTGATATTAAAAGTTAATTAAACTTTTCCTCCTCCGAGTACTACAACAATGTAGAAGCATTGGGTAACCACTCTAAGTAGTGAGGCTCCGGAAATCTATAATGGTAATATGTAAATCCACAGAATAGTTCCAGAAATCTGCTGCAGCTGTAAGTCTACTAATATTTTTCGACATGATAATGTTGATTTTGGCCTACTTCAATATATATACCTTGTTTCGCGGAAGATGTAGGGCCTGATCGTGTTGCCGTTGTTAACAAACAATACACGTATATAACTAACAATGAAAATATTTCAAAGGTATCATCACATGTATCTCCTTGAATTGTTAATGAGTATTATGTAGATCTTATCGATTTCCACAATGGATGATACTGAAAGGCACGCCGTGTAAATGTTTATACCCGATATGCTTAACTTAATTCAATGGTCTTCATTGTATACACCCTACAACTCGAGTAATGTAGCCCAAAGGCAAAGCATCTCTGTAATATCATTTGTGAAGAACCCGGATGTCAACGCCGGATGAAGGTATGAGCTCAGAGGTGGAGCAACACGGACTAAATGTCAGCTCGCCCCAAGCAACCTTATCCATTCACCTCATTCTCGTAATAAGGATTCAGAGTTCATGGCGTGAGATGATAGAATGTCAATTATAAATTATGCAATGTGGACAGACAGACCCCAGTAATTACATCAATATATTCAACGTACCCTTGGAAAAGGCATTCGATTATCTTCTACGTGGTGTGGCGTTATCAGAGAATACTATACGGTATGGTCAGTGTTTGAGGCATCCGGCCTAGCAATACGATTGAGGGCAGCAGTACACCGAAACCAGGTCCTAGACAATGGATGCCTTTTGTGTGG
Organism: Notospermus geniculatus; assembly: GCA_002633025.1. NCBI lineage: Eukaryota > Metazoa > Nemertea > Pilidiophora > Heteronemertea > Lineidae > Notospermus > Notospermus geniculatus. The sequence goes on along the minus strand of NMRB01000807.1, from coordinate 22,927 downwards.
GAAATTGATCAGGACCGGGATGTCAACCACTAGTGACACTATTGAGGAAGTCGGCTAGGGTCCCCGCAATTGTACATGCATACATATATAGGTTACATGTACATACACATACATGCTGCATTCACACACCAAGATAAAAATGGGTCATGTGAATATTACGGCTAGTAAATGCTTTTACTTGAATTTTGCAATGCAAATGCACTAGGCAATGCTGTACAAATCTGAAGTAAAAGCATTTGCTAGTCTTTATTCATATGACCCATTGTATAGGCCTACATGTACGTCTACACATGCAAATGAAGTAGGCCCCCTACATGTACCCAGCCAGTACAGCATGGCAGTAGAGCGACAGAACAATAGCAATGGGTCTGTAAAGCCGGAAACCTACACACAAAAAGAGAGTGTTGTGTATCAATAAAGCAAGCTAATAGACAATAGGGCATTGGCCTAGTCAATGTCGGTATTTTTTTTTAACAGGAGAAAATGTCCCCAGGAAGAACTGTCGTAGGAACAAAAGATCCTATTGTTACATTCTAATCTCTATAGCCATGCCCCTAATCCGTCATTGAACAATAGCAGCGGACTCATTTTATAGGACTTCTTCACCGAACAGCTCAACATGGGCACCAAGTGGATGAAAGTTATCGAAGTTAAGGAGTCATCTTCATCACCGGCACAGCTTTCTTGTTTATGACAAAGAAGGAGAAAAATGAATCGCAGTGTACTCCGATGAAAATTAAGCTAAATTGTGAGATTGTCGATTGTGAAATTAAATTTAAATTGTGACGTGATAGGCGCATTTTATCTCGATAAATTGATGAACAAACTGCAACGTCAACAGGCAAACACCTGCATTTATATTCTACTCACACTGGAGTAGGCCCTATCATGCTTACTGATGCCGGTGAAGCGATATCCTGATTCATGATCATTAAGACTTATCTTGTCTGGTGATCTGTCGATATTGTCAAAATTCCACGAATCTTGTAATGATTTCTCTCTCAAAGAGATAAATCGGCAACAGCAGCCGCCCCCGACCACCGCCGCCTGAAGAAATCTGAACATACGACAACGAATTGCCAATAGAAATTGTTGCATCACGAGAGAAAGCCGTGTCGGATAGATTCACGAAGAATCAACTTATGAAGGATGTGGTATCAGTTCTCACTCACAACGGACATGACGGGCGTGGTCATTTACTGATATTTACCTGTTTATATGCGATGTTAATGGTTTATTTTAGGCATGTGGATACATTAACTTTATCACATCATTGGATTCATTAATATCAGCAACGCATGTTTTTCCACTCAAAGATCTCAAAGGTAAATGGTAATGTTTTTTTCATCGTCACGTGGTAGGCCTACGTAGTTCAATTTTGTTACATGTAACACTGTTTATGTACATGTATGTATAGTGTACACTGTTTCACGTTTCAAGCATCATTGTCAAAATGTGACTAATATCCAATAAAAAGCACAAAGAACGACACACAAAAAGATAAAATACGAAGGGTCGTCTCCGAATTTCACAAATTTTCGACCCCAACTCTAGCGTCCAATGGAACTACCTAGTATGTCACATTTTGGTATTTTCGAGAAAAATGGGTTTATATTTCCAGGTCCAATATTAAGAGTTGGAATGACAACTTGGAAGAGTTTTGTTGTGGAAAACACTTCTAGGCCTAGGCCTAATTAATTGTTCTGAAGTACATTTTAAGATGCTTTTAAAAAATGTTATATAACAGGATTAAATGCGACTTGCTATGTTTTACCTCTGTTTTCATGCTGACTTTGCAAAAGGTAAAAACCTCGCAAGTCACAATTCTGATGCTTACTGATGTCCCTTGGAGTAATAAATGAGACAAATTGTAAATAGACGAATAGAAAGTTTATTAATTTTAAAATTAAAACCATTTCGAACTTCGTAAACACTCCAGCACACTTCAGTGACTCACATGAGGTACAGAGGAAAAACATAGTAAGTAACATGTGCATATCACTGAACAAAGCAGGCAAGTGTGCTCTTACTAGGTTTTACTTTGGGAAGCATTGACCGAGTGGTGCACTTACTATGCTTTACGTTTCTCATTCTGAGGCTTTGGCGGACATTTTGTAAACAAAAACTGTTTATTATGGTGAAAAAATACCTATGAAGTACGAATTTGGCCTTAACTCAGTTTTTCCAAAAATGTGACTTACTAGGTAGTTCCATTGGACGCTAGAACTGGGGTCTTCCTCAGGCACTTTGAGTCAAAATGCGACTCAAATAGAAATATCAGCCAATGTGCTGTTTCCGTGACCCGATGTTCCATCGTTCAATATCATTACTTAATAAATTCTATCGAGTTGACCCTGCAGATTTTAAGATTCCAACAGTCTAGTACTTAAAGGCAAGCTGAAGGATTCCACGCCCCTCACTCGACCAAACATGCAGGTATACTTGACCTCTGTGACCTTGAAAGTAGCTCAAATCAAAATCCCATTACATATGTCATGTATCCTCATTAGAAGCATCAATGATAAAAATTTGGAGACGATCCAGTCATTATTTAATTGCACTTTTTGTCTTTTTGTTTTGGCCCCCTGGTGGCGAAGCTAAGAATCAAATCGGACTGTAACTTGGTGGCGTAGGTCATCTGACATAGGAGTAGGCCCTTATACATTACCAAGTTTCAGGTCAATGGCACCCGTGGTTACGAAATGGGCCACCAAATGGCAAAATTTTGAACTTTGACCTCTGTGACCTTGAAAAGTAGGTCAAATCAAAACCCGTTATATATGTAATGCATCCTCATTAAATACATACTATGATAAAATCTGGAGGTGATGCAGTCATTAGTTCAGGAGAGCTATTGCACTTTTTGTGTTTTTGGTTTCCGCCACCTGGTGGCCAATCTAAGAGTCGAATCGGACCGAAACTGGGTGTCGCAGGTCATCTGACCTAGGGGTATACATGTGCCAAATTTCAGATCAATAGCTCAGTGGTTATGAAACGTGCCCTGCTAACGGACGACGGACGCTGCACCACCATAATAGCTCACCCCGGCGAGCTAAAAATGCTACTGCCGACGCAGAATATCGAACAGACAAGTCAAACTCAGCCCTTCGGAAAAAAAGTTAGTCTCGATACAATCTAGCATCGACCATCGACACACCTTTACTACAGGTATTCGATGTCATATCCAACAATTGATTGGTTATTGAATGGTAGTATTGGGAGGTCATGTGACAATCAATCGAGGGGTAAAGATCACTGGGTGCAGACCACACGGTTGCGCGCTTCATTAGGTACACTCATGGTCAAAAATAAATGGACAGCAGTTTATCTTGAATATCTCCAAACCAATGGGGTGGATAAAGTTGGTCCCGACATATTTTGTAACAAATTTTCCTGGCTATCTAATGGTATCAGCGTCGAAAAATTCTGCTGAAAGCCGCATTTGACAGAAGGAATTTTGTAACGGCATGTTTTTTGCTACTTTCTTATTTGCAGGATTTCATTCAAAATTTTTATATCACTGTGTTCTACTCATCGAGGCCTTTCATATTATATCCTGTTATTTCAAATATTCTGTGTAGAAATGTGATTTTGGGGCACTTTTATCAAAATTTTGTTGCCCATGCTTGCAACACCTTTGACAGAGCCCCTTGAACGCAATGGTCGTGCTGGTAGATAAAACTCAATGGCCACTGAATAGTTTGTGGGATTGATGGGGTGTCAACAGGCTGTGAACTGGTCAACTACCAGGAATCAAATGAATTGACGCAGCCTGTTATGGAAATTGACCCTGCATGACAAACACGACCTTCATCCAAGACTGGGTTTCTTTACTCATTGTGAAAGAGAAATGACAACACTCAGTTTTCATTCACCACCACAACTCACAATAGTGCAGAGGCCTGTGTCAAAGGTGTTGCACGTGTGGCCAAAAATATTTTGATAAAACGGGCTCAAAGTCATATTTCTACACAGAATAGTTGAAATTTTAGGATATATTATGAAAGGCCTCGATGAGTAGAACACAGTGATATAAGAATTTTGAAAGAAATCATGCAAATAAAAAAGTAGCAAAAAACATACCTTTACAAAATTCCTTCTGTCAAATGCGGATTTCAGCGGAAATTTTCGATGTTGATACCATTAGTTAGCCAGGAAAATTTGCTACTATATATGTCGGGACCAATTTTCTCTATCCTATTGTTTTGGAGATATTCAAGAAAAACTGCTGTCCATTTATTTTTGACCATGAGTGTACATGTAGCATTGTCTGTTCTGTTAAGTAACAGTGTAGTAACACTGCAGACAATTCTAATAATGAAGTCACTTGGATTTACGCTGTAAAAAACCCACTGCAGCGAAGAACGACACAGCATTTGCCTACATCACTCGAACTTCAAAGAGCCTGGCCCGGGGCCTGGCCATGTAACATTTCTTGTACAAGTTAGCACTCGATGACCTGTGCAATGACCAATAAAACAACCACATGTGTCTGCCTGTGGCGGAATCGCCCATAGAGAGCTACATGTAACTTCCACAAGAAAAAGCTCAGGCTGAGTTTACATCGAGGCACACGCGACACGAACACGCAGGCGAACAAAGGTTTCATGAGGATGAATCCTTTGTGAAGCCATTGTTCGCCTTCGTGTTCGTGTCGGGTGTGCCTCGATGTTACAAACTCAGCCTTACGGAGACGCGGACGAGCGCATTAGCGGGGGCGACATTATGACGTGCATTGTACATAAGCAATAGATGTTCACGTACAGAAATAAAACAACCCAGAATGCAACACAAGAATTTCAATTAAATTCAATATACGGTGTTTACGGTGAAGATATCGGTTTTCAATCGATGCACAGTCAGGTATTAAAACAAGAAATCTCTCAGGAGGCTATTGACTTATTCAGCAATCATGCAGTCCATGATGGAAATATCACTTACCCTTTGATGAACTTACCCTTGGATCAACCTTACTGGGGGGGGGGGGGCAAGAACCTCATGATAATAGCATTGCATGATAGCGGTAAGTTTGTGTTATTTGCTGCATGGTTCACAGTGTGGGCGTCATCCTACATAGAGTTTCGTGACGACTTATCTATGACAATCTTACCTTTTATTCATAAAGAAAGGTCAATGTCGTTTATGGAACCTTTTATAAGGAGGCAGCTTGTAAGATGTCAAAGAAGCCTGGAGTTCGATTTAAAAATGGCGAGGTCGAGGACATGAATATATCCAAAGCAGAGACTGTACGTGTTAGTTTTTGGCAACTTTCAAGTCAGCCCACCGACAACCCCAAACTTCATGCACTTGATATGCACCATCCACAACTGAAAGAAGACAGTAAAACATTAATTAAGTGCAGGTATAAATACAAGTAATGGTACAGATATGTTACTACAAAGAAAGAGTTATGTTGAATCTTGGAGGAATTAATAATTCCTCCAAGGTTGAATGAAATAACACAAAATGTTGTTAATTTGATCATACCAGTTTATTGAAAATTGACACAGTGAAACATAAAGCAAAAGCAATAATATATTTTTATTAGTGTTTTTTTTTTCGTTGACACAAAATATCATTAACAATACATTTTAAAGAGGATCAAACCAGTACACAGTTTGAAAAACATTATTGATGTTTACCTGCAATAAAGAATACTGAATACAAATTAACCTGTAAGAGACCAACATGAAGCAATCTAATAATTTTATTACTCAGCTAAAAGTAAAAGACTTGAATACGTTTACCTTTAAATTCTATGAATTAGCATTCAATCAAAAATTCTGATAAATAATCTAATCAAGTTCGCAAAATCGTCGAGTAGCATCCAGAAACAGGGATTTCCGTGGCTGATAACTTACCGAATAAAGCTACATGGTGGATAATAAACCGAGAGCAAGGAGAGACAAAAGAGCTTTCCTGCATTCATTTCTCTGTTGAACATCAACATAAGACCCTGCATTCCAGCTTGCACCACATTCGTCACTCGCAGTATGAGGACTCCGTCTCTTTGTCTACTTCGATGAACCAGTAGTATATGTATGGACTGCACTGAAAAATACTGAACGACTGGCTGATTTAACTGCTGAAACTAAAACAAAACAAGATACAACTACAGGTATAAAAAATACATGTAAATGCAAAGACGCAAGTGTATCAAAAATGTACTTTTGCTTGACGAAGAGTTTACATTACACTGAGCCAATATTATTAAGTTTTACTTGAGAATGAATATTCAACTGATATTGAACTCCGTATGAGACAGACACAATCAGTTCGCAATATAATCTTGAGTCTAGCAAATCTCTTAAAATATTGATAAACTGCACGATGGATTAGTATTTACAAAAGAAGTAACATGGGGAAGGTTCCATGTAAGTTCGAATGCACGTCCTGAGTGGGCCATGAGTAAAGACTGCAAGAAGATTATTAGAGCATGGGCCCAGCACAAGCATTCGAAATTCTCCACCTTCTACAGACTGGCATTGTCCTGATTCGTTTCTGTATTTATATACCTGCTGTGGGTAGTTCTCACTCACAAATCGTTTGTTAAAATGACATGTTTATAGAGGTAGTTCGGTCGACAAAAAGATACAAAAACCTAAGTTGTAAATTCGATAAAACCAATACTTGTATAGTGAAGTAGTTTTACTACAATACATTTGCCACCTGAAACAAAGAAAACATGTATTAAACAAAAGCTGAGTAGGCCTACATGTAGATGCACAATAGAATGCATTGGTCGTGAGTAAAGATTGTTTCTTATGGTTGGCTTGGGTAACGCATGCATGTAGGCCCTATAGGCAGCCCCATGCACTACTAACAATGAGGATATTCAGAATGAATACCCTTTCATTATTGCATAGAAATGTAACATTACACTGCACAATCATGCTTCTGGCCGAACAAACACTAATTGACTAATTTGCATAACAAATGAAAATTCCCGGCTCGCCCCAAGAGTAGTTACGTAAAGAAGTCACCTCGTCAAACGTGCTCTCAGCTTGAGTGCATGCATACTATGTGCAGAGTGTATGCCTGAGAAGTAACTGCCTGGAGAATCAAAAAACACGCTACCTTTCTATGGTATGAAATACAATTATTACGACAGAAAGTGGTTCTACAAAATCTACACGTATTGATCTACCTCTACAAACGATTTGTGAGCGAGAAAATAAACTAGCCTACCATTGATAAAAAAAGAAGAATGAATGCCAGAAATGAATCGAGACAGGGAAGGAAATGAAAGTGAAAGCGAGGCTAAAATGGGGTTCACATAAGGACGCGCACGGGTCACGAGGTATTCGAGGTGGGAAATTCAAAATGACCGATTTTAACAAGTATGCAGAAGCCATTGCACGGCGAAGCCATTGCACACTAGGATTGCTTTAGCGCTCACTTTCTAACCCGTTCTCTGTGCTATGCGCCAAGGTTGTCACAGAATCCCACATGCCATCGATACTGACGCTTCTTTTATGTGATCTGAGAACGGTATCAATCTAACAACCTCACCATTCATACAGATATCGATCTAGAATTCTATCTTCGTTCTCCTCTTCGATGACATAAAGGCTTGCCGGTAATGAGCCACTCCATGACTCCATCTTTGCCATACGTTGAGTATTCTGTTCAGAAATAGCACTATATTTTCCGTATTTCCCCTCGTCAGAAATCAATTACCTGTTGTAACAGCCTTCGGGGAGATACTCAAAAAATGCCAGTGTACGAAAGGGAATCATAGGAACTTTTTAGAACAACATATTCTTTCCCTCTATCATCAGGGGACCCGAGATCAATCCTGATCAGACAAACTCGGCAGTTAAAAAATAATTTGTGATATCTGCTGACGACGCCTGTCGACTTTTTCTCTCTCTCTCCACATCACACGTTATTCTTCACAACGTCACATTATCGCCTATATCAGTATATACATGTACAACCAAGATATACGAGAAGTACATGTAACCACATTGAGACAGTCTTACATGTATCTGCATTCTGTGAATGTCGTCACCTTTTTGGATCAAACAAGGAATCAGTTCTAAGGAACTTCACACAATAACGTACTAATATTTTTCACAGCTGAGAATGCGGGGGCAACCTTTGTGCTTTGTGCATTCTTTTTATGAAACTAGTTCTGTAGCAATTTTTCGGTAAGAGGTAACATTTTACTGGAGTAATTATGAGAGTGGGGGATTTCTTTGACAAAAATGAATCATGTGATCTCCAACCACACATGGAATCCAGTATATTTTAGTAGTACGAAAGAACTGACGCAAGAGGCCAAACAGATTTTCCCATTCTGCAATTCTGTTTGTTGGTGATGGTAAACTGAGATATTATAGATAATGATAGTAATTATTTCCTCCTAATCATCATCTCTCATTGAAATCACACACCTAATCCATTCTCCCATCTATGCTATATATACTATAAATAGCACTTAATGAACGAACGCTCCCCGCAGAGAGTGGTACATGGTTACGTGGGTTCATTCTCGAGTCTGAATGGAAAAAGTAGGGAAATTCTTGTACGTCATCGTGACGTCAATCAGCAGGAACCAGGTACGATGTCCTTTGATAAAATCGTGGTGTTAATATTTGAGTGATTCTTGCATTTCTATCGCAGCAACAGCTATTGATACTGTTTACCAATAGCGAGTTAATAATCTGTCAGTTGATCTAACCTGTACAGGTTCTTACGAGCAAGAGCTCGAGGGATCAATACTTCGTAAAGCCGCTTATTTAATCTCAGTGGGGTATGCAATATCAGAGAACACACAACAATGGCAAAGCAAATACGAATCTTCGGTAATATTTGTTGGCGACGGCTAGAGGCGAAAGTATCGGAAACGCACGGTTCTTTTGTGTTCGTGACAGAATAATATGTTTCTAGCAGTAAATTCCCAATGTTAGGTAGTAGGCATGCCATGTCAAAAGCATCCGGGTTTTAAAAAGACGGTATTGGAAGAAAACAAGAACGAAATCCGGGACCTTAGGCCCTACATATTCACGGCGCAGCCTCCATAGCAAAGTCCTCACAGCGCCACCTATAGTCTCCATTCATCCGACCTCAGTAGCCATAATTATTAAAATGCGGAACGGAGGACTTTGGGGACGGGAGAGTGCCTAACAGGACGTGGACTGGATCCGTAGTTAAACCGGTGCAGAGAGAAAGAATCAGTCAATTTTGCGGTCAAAAGAAGGCTCTTCCACCATCTTCATCTTCTTCTCTATGTGCCGCATTCTCCATTTCTGCCTGCTCACTCTCGAGAGAGCATTTCATCAAGAACAAAAAATTTCTACCAATGGCTATCTGCATCAGAAGAAAACCGCAAACGGCTCAATGCTCGCAGAATCGCAAATCTGTTATACATGTAGATCCCGATGCACTGTCGCACCGTCACCCCGACAGCTCCTCAGACCCAATATCAATTTGTAGGCTACCTGGGATCGACAGAACTCAAGGCAGTGGAAGCGATTCGATTAGTTACTTGAGTTGCTCCTATACGTTTCATTTCGCCCGGCTTGTTGTCAAAGATACGTATTTAGCCCCTGGTCTCGTCTACGTCTACACCCGTTTTCATTTTTGGAATAATATCCTTATGAGTTAAAAGCGAGTTAGCTAATATAAGATACATAGTAATGTGTTGATACGATCCCAGTTCCGCATCACGTGTCCAATTCATTTCGCAGGACCATTTTTTACCGTGTCACCATTTTATCGAAATGTTTNGTGCTGAACATTCGCTGCACCTCGGTTCAAGCAAATGTCACATCACAAAATGGCCGCTGTCTGTTCATGACCGTCTCTGGCTTGTCTTTTCAGGCTGTTTGATACCAGACTCTCCAGATGACTCCACCGCTCCACCACAGGGTTCGTTAGACGATCAGGCAACCATCATCGTTCTCGCATGGCCTGTTCCCTGCCTGCTCATTTCCTGTCGACAATCACGTCATAACGGATGGTTCCAAATTTGCCAAGATTGGATTTGCAAGTAACGGTATTGACGCATGTATAACAACCTGCTTTCATAGAGAAGGACTACATTAGAATTCATCGGTTGTAGGATGCAGCGAGAAACATCTTTCTAAAAAATACACATCTTCTTTACGATCTTAAATCAACACACGTTTCTAGTGGTTGCTAGGTATTTGTTATTGAAATGCCAAATCACCGACATTGGCGAAGGCGCCATGCTCGTCGCCGCGGCTTTGGCTTTCCGAACAACTCCATGATAATAACGTTCAATATTGAGGGTCAAAATCGTACATTCCAAGCATTGATAGACCATATGCCGCAAGAAAATGAGCCGTACGACGCTCAGGGTGCAACCATCTATGTTGTGGCTGTGATAGTTATATACGGGGTCAGTATAATCTTATTGATTTTAGCCACGGTGAGAGGGAGACGCCAATTTAGATACCTCGACCAGCAAATTTCGTCCTACTTCAAAGACGTTGAGAGAATAAGGAAAAGGGCTTTGGCAAACACAGTAATCAACCAATCCATAAGCATAGCAGCTTCACAGACTCGACTTGACTCTAGTACTAATCAGTTAGATTCGTTACCGTTGATACTCGAGTCATCTGAGCCATCACCCGACCCGCGAGATGCCAACCAATACTTTACCAATGACGAACCTTCAAGCTCGTGCAGTACGCCAGCGCTATCTCAGTGTGACCAGTATGATGAGATTCCTCCGAGGCCTCGTTACGACAAGGGCATTCTCAGGAATGCATACGATAAGTCCTCCACAAGTGCAGGGAGTTCCCCCGCTTCATGCAGAAGTGTGAAGTTCAGACACGATACTGGTGTTGACAGAGGATCCCTGAGGCGGCATCTACGATACCAAATCGATCATGTAGGCATCTTGAAACCGAAGCTTGCTGATTATCTTGATGGAGAGGACACCGTGAGCGCACCTAATTCACCTGGTCTCACTCGGGTGCAGTTCAAGCCAATAGGTCAACAGCTCGGCAGAGGGGCGGGGCCTCGACACCCAAGACCGACTGAGCAAATCAAAGTGGGTGCGAGGGAGAAAATTGATCCTGATTAAGGGGGTTATTAGTCGCGTGATGTGTGAAGGAGATGTCAGTCCGGGAAAATCCTTTAAAAGAAATCTTTCCGAATTCGAACTCCGAATACGGAAGCAGTCACTGGGTGAGGGCTTCCATATTCGGGCGCCAAAATAACTGGTATGCAAAAAAAGAACATCGGGATGTAAATGCACTAGATGGCATTGACCGCTTAGCTGAAGAAATACGCAGTTGTGAAATGAGAGAGATGTTAGTTCTGCCACCATGTGATAACTGAAGAAACCTTCCGAGATTCTTTTCTCATGTACACATTTGGATTTCAGGTTTTTGCCCCCCCCCCCCCCCAAGAAAACCCTGACAGTTTCAGAATTCAGACTCGGAGTCTGAAATCGGAAGCGATGTGAGTCCGAAATCGGAAACGTTTCTTTGAAAAAAGACTTATCCCGTACTGATATCGGTTTACTAATGAAACGTGCGTGCACATCGAGTAACAGCTCACATAGATGGAAATGGTGCAGTGACGTACATGTATAATGGCATTTTACACCCAAATTCTTGAAAATATTGGGAAGTCTTGAAGGGTGGCTGTCTTGAAGATCAGAAAAAAAGGGGACCTATCTCTCAGACAGAACTTAAGTCCAAAGACATGTACTGAAGACTTGAGGGGGTAAATATTTTTAGAATTTAATCTACGTCCATACCGACATGGTTCGCGTAATATGCAGTTCAAGAGTTCAAAACTCATGGAGCTCATGGTATCAGTCAGACTTATTGTTAGTAAAAGGTATTACTCCCGTATCGTAAAGTCGACGATACATGTATATACTACGTCACTACGTCTGGCATGCTCATGATTCGTTTAGATTTATGTTAACAGAGAGTAGGCCTAGGTCTGTGGTCCGATGTAACTTATAAAAGTATATACATGTAATTTGTTAGTTGTATATTCTGATGTTAAATACCGGTAACTAAAGAAATACATGTTACAAAGCCAGAAACATTGATGCAGCCTTTTCCACCTTTCATTTCGTTCCCGACATAACAGCTGAAAGGATACAGATCTTCTACATGATCAGGGACATCATTTTCCCCATCCCATATTTTGGCCTGACTTAGGGTATCACCCAATATTACACAGTTTTAGAAGGTCACTGACGGAGGTCATGTTTTACTCTGTGTATAAATATTGGATCCAGAATCGGACAGAACGGATCCTGTCCGAGTACTTACTTGTCAATGTCATTCATAATGTCAGCGGTCAATGGCAGACTACTTGAAAAAAGTCAGGAAGTTGTCTTAACTGTGTCATGAAGGAGTTACGTGATAAAATAGGACAATGTATGTAGGCCAAGACATCGAGTTCATACATGTACAGTACATGGAGAACATACATTATCAGGCCAAAAATTGAGACCAAACTGTAAACAAAGCTTTTGTATTCAATGCGTCAGATGCAATTCGTGTGGAAATGGGTGCAACTATGCTTTTTAAGTCATTTCTATCATTCTTGTGGCTGTTTTCCTCTTGCCATTGTGATCTGAAAACCTTGCAGTCGGACCTGGAAGATGGACTAGTCGAGTGTCCACCTTATCATTTCTACGAAGCAGTGCCTGAGTCATGTCAACCATGCGGAGTTCTCTGTGATATCGGCGAAGAGATTTGTAGCGCCAAAGGGTGCAAAGGTAAGACATGTAAGAAGAAACTTACACTGACCAGATAGAGAAGAACGTATCATAATGGTATTTCTGAGGTTAACGGGAATAAGGCCCATTCTTGTGTGTGAAAGATAAAATTAAAAATTAAAATTTAATTCATACTTTTAGGTTTCTAAAGTTTTTAAGCACTTCTAAATTCAGGATACTTGGACATCCTTCGGCAAGAATCTTCCAGCCCTTCGCCAAAACCGACCACAGAAGAACCCCTGTACGACACTGCCCCAGACGACCCAGGGGAAGATGACTACCTGGATGATATCGTTTGTCCTCCGAAGCCTGTAGACTGTATTTGCATCTCCACCTTCAACAAGATGGTACTCCTTTTCCTCTTCATCGGTGTACCACTTCTGACGCTCATCCTCGCTTTGCAAGTTTACATTATCTTCTTTCGGGCAAGGAGACGATTATCAAAGGTATGCAATCAGTGATTTTGTACACTGAAGCAATCCGTGTAGGAATACCGTATGATCTCAGTGCAGGAATGTACAGGTGTGACAGGAATCAGCGTCCTAGGAATGCAAGTCCGCCAAACAATAGCCCGCTATTGTAAGGTTATATTCGAATGGTCATGGCCTCTCTAGTTATTTATTCTAATCCCACGCTGAACAATAAGACCGGACTTTGGTTCCTGGGGGACTTGGATTTCTTTCACACCTGTATGCTAATCCTATGATGCCAGTAATGACCAATGTTTTACCACACGTCTCTGTCATTTTGAAAATTCTTGCAGCCAGCGTTCAACAAACAGTTCCTATACTTCAGTACACCTTGCTAATTTCTCTTCCTGCTAATACCAATGCCAAGAGGCCGAGAATTCATAAGCAGATGATTGGTCTTTTCGCCAGAGAAAAAAGCTCAAATGAACCATTTTTCTTTCAGAAGTTCAAACTTGAAAGTAAACCACCGAAGAAAAGCAAGAGGAGACGTAAAGAACTTTGTTACACGATCCAAAGTACTAGTAGCTCTTATGGAAATGAAGGATGCGCTGTGAAAGTTAGAAGCGCTCCTGGTCAGTCTTAGTTCCTCGTGGCATGATGGCGCATTAAACCTAGAATAAGGGAGTGCTGTGATTAGGTTTGGTATAAACGATGATTTCACCAGCATCTCTTAACCATGTTGCTGCCAAGATGGCGGCTCTTAGGGGCGATTTCGTCGGGGCTCACGTCCTAAAATGATAGCCTAAGTATCGATTCAAACTACAACTTGGCCGAATTTGGTGCTGTATCACTAACTGAACGACTTGGCAATTTTTCCGGCCTAAGCCTCCTACTGGCGAAAAGAGATACCACCAAATGTCAGAATTCAATTCGTTAGAGGACATATTGAATGAACAAACACAGGAGACTGCTTATCATTTATAATTTCATTTCTTACAAGCCTTCGCCTATAGCTAATAGCACTAAATCATGATCAGTGAAAACAAAAGATTTTCGTCCCACCGACCAATCACGATGTGGAACTTTCCCTTTTACGTCATCGTTTTCATAATGCATTTAGATTGCGTGTAGTACGAATACATCTAACACATGTACACATGCAGGAAATTAAAGCCAAACGCTTGACGACCTTTCACTTTGGAAGTACAGTTTGGAAGACTGGCCAATTGTTTGTAAACAAGAAATGATACAAGTACATGCACATGTACCTGTACATGTACATCTACTACTATAGGTTATTGCCATTCAGACGTTCGTCAAAGTCTTTGTAAATGCAATGTATTCCTGTGATACCCATGGAGAAATCAGTCGCCAATGAATACTATCTAGATGCCAGCAAGCACGCAAAAAATACACTCAAAAGCAGGTGAAATCAAATGATTGCTCCAGAATTTCCAGAGATCCCCTATTGTTCCGGAGGGGACGGCACTTCGCAAACATTCGGGGGAGGCCCTGTATACGTCCTGTATTACTCGGCCTAACGTCTGTAAACCTTTCTTCGACGGTTATAAGATTTTGTTGGATATGAACTGTTGTACTGTCTGCCGTTATATGGTCGTCTCTTGCGCATGCGGCCATTCCTTGCGGAAGTCGAGCACGTCTTTTTGTAGATATTCACGAAGTGAAAAAATCTACACGACAAACTGTTGGCGTTTCCCGAACCTGCTCTGCGTCTCATGTAGGTGGTAGGCATGTCTCCAGCGGGCATGCCGTTGTAGAGCTTGTTCATCGTAACTCCCACACACCACCACGCATCTCGACATTTCTTTGCGCACGCCTCCTCCGTTCCATTCATCAGGTTCTTCTCGTGGGATGCATACGAGTTGAACTCTCCAGGGTATCTGAATCCCAGTTTTGTGTAGTTAACCTTCTGGAGATCGCATGATTTTTGTCCATTTGTAACTAGAGAAAAACAGTTGACAAAAAGGATATTACGCATGGTTCTCTCTGGTTTATAGAAATCAGATACATAGCCTACGAATTTGTAAATTTCCAAATTTCATGACATGTATCCTCGCTATTATATATACGAACTCCGCGTCAGCACGAACTTTAGACCCCGAAGGGTTCATAATAGCGAGGGGGCTGTACTTACCATTACATACTTTCCCATAAAAGGATGGTGGCTGATAAGCGTTTTTGGTAGAATCAGTGTAGTTGTTGATTTGTTTCTTGACCTGGCTCCACGAGAAATATTTATAGGCTTCGTTCATGTCCGGTGCAAACTGTTGTCCAGAAGCGTGTCTTCGGCCGTTTTTCTTCGGTTTATTCGAGTAGACTGTACATCGGTTATTCCCGAAAGCTATTCCAAGACATGCTTTGTTCGACATACACATTTTCCAGCAAACCTTGATATTGTATCGGGCACCCCAGTGTTGACGTTGCTGAGGTACGTTAGCTACACTGAGAAAATCACTGGGTACCAGTGTTTTTTGACTCCCTGTAAATATTTAATGTATGTACATGTACTTCATTGTACTTTTCCTTCCAGCAGAGAGGTTAAATAAAAGCATTTTTTTGCACCGAAACTCAATCGCTGTCATAGTGATTATGCCGGCCGCCGAGAGCTGGGTGTGGCTAACTTGATGCACTACAAAATGCTGAAGCCTACTGGTGGCATTATTTCTATAAAAGCACAGAAGAAATACTTCACTAACCTAAACTGATCTTCTTGAAAAACAATAGGAGATTGTCCATCGAATAGAAAGAGCACCCTGTTGTCCCTCTGAAGATGTCGTGGTTTATCTGAACAAACATGCAATCTGACCTCCTTTTGCAAGCTTCCTTACAACGAGTTGGTGTGATCCGTCGACGGTTCAATCTTACGTATAAATATTTTGTGTTCGGTGGCCGTTGTGACATTTTCTTCAGCTTACAACCTGTCATGCCAATGGGTGAAAAAAGAGTTGGTGATATCCAAACGCAAGAAATAAATTTACAAAGAACTTCTGTCTTGAATTCACCTAAAACTGAAAACGATCTCCCACCTCCCAGAACAGCGCGTTCGTCTAAAGTATAATTCACCCTAATGCCCCAATCACACTGAGCAAGTTCTCAGTACGTTCTAGAAAATTTTGCCGAACGGGCTCAAACTCTGTGCGAACGGAGTGGACGTAGTGGCAACTTTTTACACTTTTTACGAACTTCATGGACGGGAAGGGTGCTCCCGAACATCGAGGCATTATTTGGCCAAGGGTTACACGTTCTAGTCCGTTTTACGATTTTTTTAGGACGGGGCAGGGTGTTTTGAGAACTACTTCAGTGTGACAGGCCCTTAACGTCAACATGGGCAAAGTGCCAGGCCTGTGCAACAGACACCATGAAATGAACACTTGTTTAAATCACAATTATTTACCAGTTCGCTGAGCACAATCTTGGGGCCGTATGCACCAACGAAGATTATCTTGAACTCAGGTTGAGCCGCAGCTTTTCAATTGTTCGGTTTGCCAGGGCATGATGTGACAATGGAAAAGTTGTGGCTCAAGAGTTCAAGATAATCTTCGTTGGTGCATACAGCCCTTGGAGTGTTTGCTATAGAGGAACCTTCAAGTGACCCTAAAGCCGGTGACAGACTAGCGCGACGCCGCGCGGAGCTAAGCGTTTTCTTTTGTGTTTTCAGGCACTACTGAGCACCATGTGCTGTGGAGCGCAAAAACACAAAAGAAAACGCGTCGCTCCGCGTCGCGTACGCACTAGTCTGTCACCGCCTTAAGGCCGCGCGCACACTGCGAGCGAAATGGCGAAGCGAAGCGAATTTCCATTGTCCTGTAGCGTTACAGGCCATTGTCATGCTCCCAGATCTTTTCACCACATCGCTTCGCTTCGCCGTTTCGCTCGCAGTGTGAACCTGGCCTAAGGCTTCCTGTACCGGTACATAGAAGTATACGGTATACGAAAACACCGATTAACAATGGATTTACGGTCGTGAATCCTCGGGAAGCCTTTGTTAATCGGTGTTTTCGTATACCGTATACTTCTATGTACAAGAAGCCTTAAGGGCGGTTTACACTAGGTTGCATCAAGTTGCAAGTTGCAGCAACTTGCAACTTGTTGCAAACTACCTGGAACAGTTTACACATAGAAAAATCGATGCAACATCCAGCCTGATCGAGTTGCAACAAGTTGCATGCCCGTTTACACATGCAACTTTTATGAAACTTTTTGGTCTCATCAGGTTTATGCAACACGTTGCATGAAGTTGCATATGAAAAGTTGCATGTGTAAACGGGCCTTAACATCATTAACTGCGACACGTATTATTTACACTGACTTGTGCACATTTCCAAGCTTGGCACTTTGCCCATGTTGAAGTTAGGGTGAATTATACTTTACTTACCTTTGCAAGCTTTGAAGTAGAATGCAGTCTCCTGGGATGTTATGCCGAATATACGGCACGTCTGTGAAGAACTTTCGAAGGCCAGTCCGGTGCACTTGGCACTGTCACAAAACTTAGCACATTCGTCGAACGTCTTGTTTCGTACTTCACCGGTTTCAGGTCTTACTTTGATCGACTTAGTTCCATTTCGGCCCATTTTCACAAGCTTGCAAACTTCACGCAGAAAGAAAGAATTAAATACATGGCCTATCGCCGGGATACGGAACTTATTACCAATCGCACTTTTAGTAGTGTAACCGCTCGCCGTGTCAACGCCGTGTTCTTTCTGGTTCGGAAAAACCCCGTGTCTCAAAAAGCACGGGGATTTTGGATAGGTGTAACTAGGGCTATACAGAAAGCCGGTGCATCAAAATGAACAGCGATATCATAAGACGGATTTCTCATCTATCTTTGGAAAATGAGAAAAACAGAATACAATGACTCGAAGAATGATGAAGAACTGATTATGTGCATGGACAGAGAAACGACATACCTCTTTGGCCGGATTGCAAGAAGCATTCTTTTTTCATCATGGTGTATGTCAAAATTAGCCGGCAATTCCTTCCATACTGCAAACCATAGCACCTTTCTCCGTATTGTTTGCACGTTTCGATGCATCGCTCGAGACCGTTGGGTGGGAAATTCATGTTTTTTCTCACATAGTAAGGAAGGGCCCAAATGACATTTTGGTTGACAGGTTTTAGGTCACATTTTCGTCCGTGATCTATTAAAAAATGACGTATATTACAGTAGTCGGTAGACACCGATGTTACGACGTGCAGGGTAGCCCACTCGAAGAGAAGCAATAGGGTACACCATCGTCAACACAAGACTTCGCTTGCTGATGATAAATGGCTTAAATTAGATAAATGGCTTAAATTAAAGTACATGTAGCTTTCAGGCTCGTTTTTGAGGCATTCGGCTTCACGGCAGTGGGAGGACCTTATTCACAACCTCCCTAACTTTAAGATCCTTTGTCAGACTGATAGTAGTGAACAACAGGCGCCCGCAAATGGAAAAAAGTTACGCACTCAATAGAGGGGGCTTCGTGAGTTTTACATAAAGGGCAACTTACCTTTACACAAGTTCAGCATACTTGCCCTCCTGACGTATATTTGACAGTCCACTCTAGGACTACCGTACCTTCTACGTCGCCTAGCATATGATAATCTCGGTGTTACAAAGTAACATGCATTGTTATTCAAACAATGGTTTCCACACCGAGTTTTGTAGTTGTCTAAGGTCGATCCTCTAAAAGATTTTGAACTCTCGGAATTACTATAATCTGGTTCCTCATGCACTATTCTGCAGTTTTGTGTTCCACTTGTGCCTGAAATATTTTTATATCAGTGGTCAACGTTTCACAGGGCAATCCTTTTTGTCACCGTTATAATCAACTATATACACATGTATAGCAGTAATAACGTTTTTCCTCGGCCAAAATCACGCAAAATCGATGGGGGTCATCTTTGCGCAAAAACGTTAAAGCGGATAGCACACCAGGCAATGCGAGGGCAATATTGTTATTGTTTTTCGGGCGTCACATGGATGTGGTCTGAAAGTCTATTGCGAAAATTTGAGAGGTTATCGCTCACCTTTTTGACAACGCTTTATGAGATTGTAAATCGTGGCCCTCATGGTGCAGCTGTTGTACCGGCGGTTTTCATTTTCGTAAAAGTAGATAGAAGTACACAATGGGTTTCGCAAACACTGTTCATTACACTGGCGTTTGCTTCTTCCTCGCAGGTATCCTGGGAGGTTGGATTCGTAAGAACCATTTTTATGGTACTCAGGCATGAAAACCATGGAGCATCTTCCGTCTGCTACAAAACAAATTGAAGAATAAGGATCTTACCTATTTCCAAAATTACATGGTAGCGTTCTGGGATCACTCAAGACTAGGCAAAACAAATCTCTCCGAAAATGCAGTTCTTATTGAAAGCAAGAGGGCATACATGCAAATTACAAAACTGTCTCGCTCCTTGGCAACGAACTTACAGCCTTGGAACATAGTTGGACCATTTTGCATACCTTGTTCCTTGCTATCCAAAAAATAGAGCACAAAAGGCGACACACAAAATGACATAATAAAAGGAGTCGTCCACCAGAAATTTCGTAAATTTTCGACCCCAACCTTCTTCAGGCTGGCACTTTCAAGTCACTTCTGGTAGCTCGACTTGAAAGTGCCAGCCTGAAGAAGACCCCGGTTGGGGTCGAAAATTTGCGAAATTTCTGGAGGACGATTACTTTTATTATCACCTTGTTCCTTGCTAAAATATTGACGACAAAAAAGTGTGAAAGAAGGGGACGGCGATCGATCTGAAGAACAGTTTACTGGTTTAGCCAACGACTTACCACCACAGCGTTTCACGGACATTCCATAATTTCGCTTCTTCAGTAAAGAGCAGGTCTGCCGAGTCTTCCCAACAACGTTTGACACGGCGAGACATTTCGGATCCCTCTGACATTTGGAAAAGCACTGGTCTAATGTACGGGCATTCTGCGTACGCAGGCTATGGAATTTTGAGAAGTTAGTCACCTTCTTAAAACATCGTCGGTTTTTTCCTGAAAAGAAACTTGTAATTAATTAAATCATTCGCAATACACATGTATATGCATATCAACACGATGGGACTGGATCCCAATTTCAGGAATCTGCGAAAAAAATCCTTGTGTAGCATTCATTGGTAGGTATAATCTTGGGAGGAATTATACTTCGTACCTCCAAGGTAAAATCTACCTGTATAATGTTTATAATTTACTTGTTTAATGTTTAAGAGATATCTGCCATTCTTGCTAAGCCAAGATAAAATCTATAATGTTTATAATTAACTTGTTTAATACTTAAGAGATACATGTATCTGCCATTCCTGCTAAGTCAGTCATTTTCAGTTGATCAACCACCCACAGTGAATAACCCCAACAGAGAATAATGGGAGGACTTTTACCAACTATGCCCACCAAGTAGGCTAGTTGATACTAAATAATAATGTAGGCCCTATTGTTTTCAACTTCACCTACCTACATCTCTACGCATTCCACTTGCGGTCATGCCACCGCAAACGACAGCAAAAAGGACCAACGAATAAAGAACGCTGGACCCCATCTTGTCGATTCTATCCGTCGTCCTCGACACTATACACGCCTTGCGAAACACCAACGGTTTTTAACAACTTGAAGATGCTTACTGATGCCCCACGTGACCAGAACTGACCAATCGTGGTCACACACGTGGGACACTCTGAACAAGCACTCGGAGCAAAAATAATCGGGTTGCAGCAAAATATTGTGGAAATAAAGATACATACCTTTGTAATACAAACTACTAAAAGTCTTCGAGCATGATGTATACCACAAAGTTGACATTTCCCAGAGAGTTCATATCAGTAAAAAGTCTTCTTTCTTTTTCAACAATTCTATATACAAAACCGATGGGGCATGGTTAGGATCAACCATTTGAGGAAGATTATTGGTATCTTGCTCGAATTCAGACCGACCCTTACTATTTGATCGAAAACCGCGTGCAGTACAGCAAAATTGGAATTTGACCTTGAATCTGAAGAGAGGGAAGCCATACGGTTCTTGTAGGCTACATATTGACACTCTTCACCCCTTGTCAAGGCATGATTCGTCTATCAAGCCCTCAAACATGGCTATTCGAATTTCAGATATTTGGGTGATATACCTCCTTTAATGAAAGTGGTGGGAGATCGAATGCGCTCCACTCTGTTTTATAACTTCAGGCCGATTGATGCTGGATAAAGCTCGTGTTAGTTTAGTTTCAAATGACTCAACCGCCACCTTAGAAACATTTTAACAAATCAATTAAAGTTTTTCGTTTCATAAAAGCAAGAATATATAGGTAAGGAAATCGGAGTTGCAAATGATATGCACTGTTAATGGAAGCCTTCAATTACCGCGCAAGAAATGTTCAACAACTATCTTTCTGCAGCAATTTATGGCAAGCGGAGTGTCCAGTAAAAACTACGGTTACTTTAATAAAACATGGTTTTACATGTCCAATAAACTGAGTTCTTTTTCAATAAATCAGTTTTTTATTTATGTACACAAGCATACAGTTTAATTTGAATATAAAGGTCCCACTTACAGATTCTCTCAAACCTTTTGCAGAAAGATTAATACTACATGTAAATGGTACACAAAATAACCTGGATTCTTTCATTCATCCCGTGGCTTCCATCCGTGGACCCAAAGAATTCCTGCCGACCATATCGCTTTTCCGNAAGAGCATCCTTCATGAAGTCAGGGAGTAGTTCCTTTGGGATCGCCAGAGTGTGCGGCAACAGGGTCTCTATCATTCCTGAAATAGCCCAAAATCGCTATAAGGTATATCGCAAATGACGGTTGACGTTTAAATTTTATTAACCACGTGTTATATGATAACATGCCGTTAAAGGATATTGTTGAGCAACGTCAATGAGCTTTCACTTCTACGTACACCGCAGATTGTGCTGAGATTACCGGCTTCAACAAAGTTCATCCCAGCATTTCCTACAGAGATGTCGAATTTCTGTGGTAAAGTAGGCCTACATTGTACATGTATAGTAAGCCATCCTTGTCGATACACTCACCGCTGCAGCGTTCGTCATTCGGGAACACATAATCCAAGTCGAGAATTTTGACTACTTTGACCTTGAGACCGGCCTGAAGGCAAAGTTGAGTGTATCCTTCCACGGGGTGCTTTCTCCATTGGTTGTGTTTTTCCCAGCCAGGCGTGTGTCTCCACGGTGGTACGAAGTCCTGCAAATACATAATGGCCTAAGTCAATACTAAGTGAAACATCCACAGCAATGAGGCAGAGCCTTTCTGGAGGGTTACAGGGACCACCGAGCTGCACATCCCTTATTGAACAAGAATGATCGTGAATTACGACTATCCGACATTTACTTCGAAAAAAACGTGACGATAAAATTGCAGAACGAGACACACAATGTAGGCCGACTCCATTCGGCAATATTGAGTTTTCGCAAAGCCCCCGAAACGCCAACGCGAACGTTATCCATTTGTTCGGTGCTCTCTTCGTGGCATCGAACAATAGGTTTGAAGTTGGCCTTGGCGTTTCGGGGGCTTTGCGAAAACTCTCTATTGTTAAACTCTACCACGTGAACCATTATTAAGGGGGCGGTAGTGGAAACATACAGCGCCGTTTTAGTGCGGCGGTCGAAGGTTGAACCGTCTTATTTATGAATAACCATGTATTGTTAATAAAATTAGGCGTCAAGCACAAGCTGATTATGGTTCGTTGCCCAAACCTACACTCTTTCAAAAATATTGTCCAGCACAATGCTTTTGTACACCCGGTGCGTCCGTGCGCATAGGCCTATTTTAATGACAATAAGG